>OY744525.1:32277268-32322268 GCA_963556195.1 Sepiola atlantica
CAGCATCGCAAATTGCTCCATCTTAGCAATTGTTTCTAGGACATTATCGCGCAATTGAGGTTCATTAGCGCCGCAAAAAGTTTAAAACGCACTCGAAGATCCAATTTGTCTTCCAGGAAACACATAATTCCGTTGGTGTTCATAGACGCGGAATCAGCTCATATAACCTCAATTTTATGATCCAAATTGTTTTGAACGAGAAAACTCCGAATTGCGATGTTGAGTGTCTCACCACGTTTGTGTCGGTATCCGGTGACGAAGACAAGTCGTTTTGCGATCGACCGACAAGTGTCATTTACTTCGAGTTTTGTAGATTGGCAAGAAGGTTCGTTTTCATCACGAAACATTACGTGTGTGATATCAATTTTCCCGGCAAATGTCAAGCAGTTCACGATCCCGTCTTTATGGATATACTAGAAACAATAAAACATGACAACAGTTATACGTTTAAATATATAGTATACGGCAGATATTAAATCATTCTGAATGACTCTTCCTTCCTCCACCGAGTGGATATCGTAAAACCTGTGCTCATTCAGAGAAACATAGTTGCATTACTTGCTATATTTAAGTAAAATACCCATTAATATCGATCGTAGAGCTAACGAATATGGCAAGGCGCGAGACTATGTAGTACCATGAGTTGGTGAATCTCTTTTTAAAACTTAGATCTCCCTATGAGAAGAGATGTGATATAGCTTAGCAGTCTGTCTGTAGATGACTATATATTCACACACCAATTCGTGGGTTAAGCATTGTAGTAAAGGAAATTGCCAGCTCTCATTAGTGATAGTGGGGAGCACTTCCATAAAGAGAATAGAGCACTATAAGGTTGCTGATTATTATTATATAAACAATAACATTCTTGCTTCGTTGGTTGTGCTGATATCAAAGTGGAGAGAACTTCGAACTACCTAAAAAGTATGTGTGTGTTTCTACATATATTGTCTCCCATTTGTGGGTTTATCACATTGTAAAGTCTAATCGCCAGCAACCGTTAACAATAATACACAGTTGATCGTAAAGGAATAAGGAATACTTCGGACATTTATATGGTTAATATAAAACGTATGACTTACATTCATCGTACTGATGGTGCAGTGAATACAGTTTTGAGTTTGGAAAACCAGGTGAACTGTAATCTCAGCGTGAGCAACTTGCCTGTTTGGCCACACTGAAGATGACTATATATATAAACACAAAGATTAGTGGGGATGGTCGTCATTCATGAGTATACAGATACCTGCGATGTTTTGCATACATTTTAACAATACTTCCTAGACATCAATTAATGAATATTCCAAAAAGTTCAGTTTTTTTGGACTGTTTGAAAGGGCTTCAAGAGGGCATAATATGGGGAAAAGTTACCATTTGCATATTCAAATATTTCAGAGTTGCATTGAATTTTACCCATAATCAGTAGACACTGAATACACAAGATTTGCTGGATCTCAATTATTTCTTAATTCTTCTTAAGCTTATGCTTTTAATTTTCGTCATTTTCGAGAATCAATATGGTGTAGTGGATTTCACCAGAATGTGTTATTATGGAAGTTGCTCCAGACAAATCTTAAAGCAATTATCAAAAACATTAAAAGGAGACCAACGTAGAATCACTTCTAAGCAAAGAAAGCCTGAAATACACCGCACCTCTAGCATCCAATCCCCTTTGACTCCATTTGAATTAGGATACGAATTCTAGACATAAGGTTTAGTAGCGTTATATGTTGATTTTAATGGTCTTAAGTGAACATAAATGTGGTGCAACACTTTCTTATTCGTGGAGCTACTTTTACCCATCTACTATATATGTATATATATGTTTCCATAACGTTAGATGAAAGAGATGTTTTCAGAGTGGTGTGCATCTCTCTCTCCTCTCTCTCTCTCTCTCTCTCGCGCGCTCTCTCTCTCTCTCTCTCTCTATATATATATATATATATATATATATATAGAGAGAGAGAGAGAGAGATGCACAAAACTCTGAAACACCTCTTTCCTCTAACGTTATGAAGACAAATTATATTTATAACAGCAGGTAACATACCCCGTATCTCTTTATCTGTACTGCTACATCAAACGATCTAATTAAATTAAAATAGGCGTAAGTGTTTGCATTAATAAATATGACCTTTGTAAAGGTCTTCGTATTTTTAAAATGTATTAAGTTTTCATTCAATATATGTAAAACTTTTTGACCAGCACTATTAATAGACAAGACTCTAATCAATAACTTAATCTTTACATTCAAACAACATATGTAAAATCGACGACGGATTAGCTGAATCTCTTATTTAGTAATTCAAAAAGATTTTCACCGATTTTCATCTACTTTAACTTCCACTTTTGATGACTGTTGATATTTTAAAAGCAGTTTATCAGAATTGTTAGAAGACACCAGATGTATGCTGACACCTATTAACTTGCCTCTCCACAAGGGAAAATGTAGACAGTGTATTTGTGTTTTATGTGGGAGATATTCAGTAACTCTGAAACGGGTAATCTGTACTGGTGAGAAATAAAAAGAATGCTTCAGTCCAGAAAGAAATTTCCTTCCCGACTGACGATAGAACATATAATACACATTTCACCTCGCACGGAAGCTAATTGTTGATATTAGACAAAATAATTTCGAAATCCTGATTTGGCATAGCAATCACGTTGTTGTCTTAAAGGGAACAGTTGTTATGTCAAGTGTTCTTTATACAAATAATTCATGCATGTTTTTAGTATGCTCATCTGTAATAATCTCGGTAAAATATGAGGCTGTACTTACTATTTATAACTAGGGTAATAACAGTGTAGTATGAACGTGTTTTCTGCGGTAGCAAGGTGTTGCACAAGTGTGGAAGGTAGTGCGAGCCAGCACCTTAATAGGACAATTATTGGGTATAAAAGCAGCCCTCGACTTCCCAAAGAGGAGATAATGCATGGGAGCGTTCATCGTCGAGGATTACAGTGAACCATATCGCATTCTGAGAAAATAAGTTTCTACTATTAGCGAGGCAGTTCTTTTGCCAAAATGAAATGACGGACTTTTCTGTTGCTGGTATAAACCAAATCTATCGAATAGTAGAGTAATAGTATGATTGACTAGAATATTAAACTATATTAGAAAAGCTAGAGCGAAAATTATGCATATCTCAGCAGCGTTTCATGTCGTATCTAATTTCTCATTATAATTGGACATAAGAATCATTATGAACAGAATATAGTATTAGTCACTCGAGTATTCATTTATCCACGACTCTGGGAAGAGACACTTGAAAAGACCGAAAAATAACAACGAAAAGCAACATTGAATAGTTATATATATTTTCATTTGGGGAGGGATAGTAATATTTCATTGTTAATTATAATTTTTGGACAGAACTTTTGTTATCACAACGTTTCAATCGGCTTTTCCCCTTGTCATTTTCCAGGTGTGCCGAACACGGTCTCAGTATTTAAGTACCTTCCATCGCGGGAATGATGTGACACAAAACAGGAAGGTGGTGAAACAAAACAAAAATAAACGAACCTGTAATACCTGGTGTGGCATTAGCGCTAGTCTGGTTATGCCGGCTTCCTTTAAACAAAGAGGTTTACAGAGGATATCAAATTCACAAGCAGTCTCAGGCTGCACGTATATCCCGGTCATGGGAAGTTGAGATTAAGCGCTTAGAATTCCAATGAGTTACATACCTAGTACTGGCTAGGCTCCACGTCGCTTAACTGCGGTTATCTTACAAGAACTGGTGTATCAACGTAATTATCCCGTAATAGAAATCAAGCCCGCGCACTATAACTAATGCATTTAGCTCCCTATTCACAATAGAATGTTCCAATTTTTTTCCTATAGCCTAATATAGTAAATTACGTTTTTGTAACATAAGCTTAACACACACGCATCTAATCTTAATACATTTCTAATTGATATGGAGGTATATTTCTTACTGACAAGTACTATGAAACACGAGAGAGTACAACGTCTTAAATGTTTTAACATAACAATAAATAAACTGATCAAAACAATCCGAAACCAGTGGTATGTTCTGGTACTTTAGAAATAACTGATCCACATCTTTAAGTTGCCTGAATTTCAAAGTAAAATGTGACAGAGATGTGAGAGCCTGGGCGCGGAAAATCGAATAAGCATGTACGCGGCTAACATGCTAGGGGGGTTAAGTTGGGAGAAATTCATTTAGAATCGGAGCGAAGAAGATATGCGAATGTAGCTTTAAAATATAAAGTAGCAACTTCTTTTCTCTATATTTCTGCTCGAAGCATGATCCTTAAATTAATATATATATATATATATATATATATATATATATATATATATATATATATATTCATATATATACATATTTCCAAATATGAGCTAAGGTTAAGATCAGATTCGCACTCTTCCTTATGAGATCTCAGTTTATAATAGCTGTTAATCGATAACAGCGACATGCCAGTGTCGCAGATTTTGTACATGTCTGTGTAACTTAAAATAATCATATATAAAAGCTCTATTTGATATTGAGCACTTTTTATAAACCCGGTTGAAATTCTTTGGATTACTACCCTGTGGATTTTTTACCTAGATTATTATATATATATATATATATATATATATATATATATATATATATATATATATATTAATACCTACATACATCTATGTTACATGCTAACGCAATCTTCAGTGTAGGAACTAATTCTGAACGGTCGGTGGGCGCGAACCTCGATCACAAATCGCCACTGATTCGTAGTCGAGAGTCTTATCCCATCGGCCATAGCCAATTACTTTTTAAATAGAAAGGAATGTTAATGTAAATAGCGAATTGGCGGCTAGATTTTCCCTAAGCTGTTTGGAGTGATCTACGGAGTAAACATGGCCGGAGATTATTATTGGCCAGAATTCATGATCCGAGCAAGACACGGCCCCTTAAATATCAGCACCACACTCATATCCAGCATAACCAATCATTGGGTGGAAGAATCCTTCCACATTTGATCGCATCAGCTTAGCAGACCGTTCCAAGTAAGTATTCATATCGATATCAGACGATATACAGCACATGTAAATAATTTACATCATGCAATCTAATATATTTGTAAAATTGCTAGAAGAATCGTTGGATCATCCTGCTGCCCCGAAAAGTACCCGACTTCTGATTCAATCCACTTTCCATGTAAGAATCAACTACGTCCCCAAAACGAGTGCTTCTCTGGATGTACGGTCCGGACTTGCCACGGTTGAAAATCGATTTCGCAATCTGGCGGGGTTGTTGTTATCGTATCTCTTTTATGCAGCCTATTTTTCACAGAAGTAACGTTGAGTTCCCTTCTCTAATTTCTCGTTATTTCCATTAAAGTTGTTCTACTAGTTTAAATCTGGTTCCTCATCGTAAAACTATCACCCTAAGACATATATGTGGGCAAAACCATAAAATCGAATTTCTATAAACAAATTATATTTTCAAAACTACCCCATATGTAGAACATGTTTCTACAATATCGATGAGGGCTACAACATGGTCATGTTCAAACATTTGACTCAGGTGGCAGCCTTATACTCTAAGTGTCTCTTGCCAGCGGATATTCGTGGGTTTGCCCCTAAAGATTATTCGCAATACAACAGTAGTGACAATGTAGATATAGGCGTAGAATATCAAATATAAATGTAAACAACTGAAACAAAGACAGGCGTTAAAATGCGTTAGATACAAAGTCACAATAAAATAATGAGTGTAGTGACGAAGCCAGCAGAATAACAGTACGAAAATTACTGACTACAAAAGAAAAGGATAGCACATTTAGAGTCTTACGTTTATATTATTGTAATTGCTTGTTAAATATTGTTTGAATTAACACTTGTCATAAACCGCATACGTCATCAAATATTATTATTTTCATTAATTATTTTCAGTTCTCTCACGATATTAATAATTATTCAACTGGTGATCTATCCTGGTTATTACCTCTGATCTTTGAGTGGCTTTTAGCCTCGAAAATGTTGACGCATATGTAACATTGACAATACGTTATAACAGCACCTCATTTCAGAAAAGTTATTCATATTAAAGTTTAAATGTGTCTTTGTGAATATTCGAGAAACATTTTCTCCCGAGAACTGCAAGATAAGAATTGAACACCAAAACAAGGGAAGATAACTCCAAGAATGTATAATTTTTCGTGTCGATATTTTTTTAGTGTAAAAGAAGTACATATTGATTAAAACAGTTTCATTTTATTTTTTCTACACACTCTTTTTAATAAATTATGTCTAGAATGTTCATCTAGATAGTTTGCTTTCACTGATAATGTCAGGTCATTTTGCTAACGTCTCGAGTATTTCCCATACAGAAAAAAAACTATTTTCTTTTGTAAAACAAATATTATCTTTGCCTCGTTGGTGGGTTGATCGGACACATTCTTACAACGGACGATAAGCAGGTGGGATGAAGATGATATTTATTTTATGTGTTTATGTATGTACGCATCAATGAGCATCTCAGTGCAAAAGACGCATTAAGCTTTTTATTACTATGGTGGCTCCCGGCGTTACCCGGGGTTCGAAAATAGAAAATAGATTAGCTATAAAAGTGTGACTAATGACTTTCTGTTAAGACGTTTTTTTCTCTTTTCTATCTCTTTTGTTTCATTAGGAGCACACCTCCCCCATAACTGATTTTCTCTATAATGCAAGTTAAACATTACGAAACAGCTTTATTATAATATCAACAAAATAACAAGAAAGATGGAAAAGACTGTGAAAATAAAAAAAAATAAATCCACATTCAGTTAATGTGACTAGTAGAGTAACCTGCCGTTGCCCAGGTTCTGAAATAGAATATATAATAGTTAAAAAAAACCTCTTGGCCTGTTGGCTAAGATCAAAGTGAAGTATATGTTCCGATGGATACTGCACCACATAGACCGGTATTGTCCTGACCTTCGAAGGTTGATTTTCCCCGGGCTTTGCCTCCCCTCTTTGAGGAGGTATAGTTTATTGCTTACTGCCTGAGGCGCTCCTACCGGGGAATGCCGACGGGACTGCCCAGGCATTTTTTGTAAGCCAGAGTGCTCAAATTCTCGGGCGCTGGCTTTTCAAATCCCACTTTCCGACCTTGTGTCACATCTTACCGCTGTGGGAGGTAGATAAATAAAATAGTTAAAAAATATGTGTCGAATGACTTACCTTTAAAACATCCATCTTTCTCTCTCTTTATCTGTATCCCAACCCTCAAACTGCTTCCTTCTATAATTCATGTTATACCTTTTGAAACTGCTTAAAACGATACTAGAAAGAAAGCAATACAACGAAAAAAGTAATCAGCATCCGATTTCGCACCTAGTTGCAGTATTATTTATCGGACATTTACAAGTAAGAACGGTAATTGTTTTGTTTTTTTGTTAACGACTACGTGAACATAGTTATTCTATCATGGTCCCAAAATACTATATATTGGAGAATGTGTTTTACCTTAATCAAATCGAGAACGTAATAGGGAATCCTACCCCCTCCTATCCTCAATTCATAATATCGAATTACCCTGGAGGTTACGGTTGTTAAGTGGATCGCGATACGAAGTGATTTGAGTGTATAATCAGTTCTATAGGAATTTATTAACTAAAGTATGTTGGCAACATTCACGTCGTTCCTCCTTTTAGAATTCTAACAACAGACCCAAGCAGGTCAACAAACTCTACCATGCTGATAATTACGAATTGTATTTACTTTAGCATCTCTTTTCTTACTTTTACATTTCATAATATACTCATCATTTATTGGATAAGAGGGGATTTAAGTACTGTAAGATTTATTAAAATAATTTCTCGTAAATATATATTGTCTTGAATGAAAGGCATGTGTGTAAACTAACACCAAACTGGGGCCACCTCCACATTACCACTTCAATTGTCATTTGTTTTATTTGTAGGAATGTAAAGTTATGAATCAAATCAAATAAAGTAGAAGTCGCCTTTATTATGGGTGTCAGGCGCGATATAAATGTAAACTCTTCTATGAAAATGAAATATACTCATCCAAGTCCTCTGGTAATGCAGTTTCAGAATATACATTGCTATGTTAGTCTATACCCAAAACCTTATGAAGTCTTTGCGATGTATTTCATTTTTATTAACGTCCGACTTAAACATAAACCCTACAATATTATTGTTCGTCGTTTGATCAAAATACACCACAGTAATAAAATAATATACTGGGTCATGAAACTTTTAACATATATTCCGTATATGTAATACCATAGGAGGAATTTGTGTTATATTCTTTTTATGAACGTCTTTCGCGAACGTAGAGTCCACAATATTGAACATCCCCTGATTAAAATGAAATATACGTATCCAGGTGCGCCGCGTCGTTTAGTGCCTGGAGTATATAGGCTTATACGGGACTATTTAATATATTTGAAGCTATTTGTTATATATTCTGTTTTTTGGGGGACGTCCACCACGAATGCTGATTGCATGATATTATTATAACTGACCACGCATCACAACCTACTGTTGTAATGAGGACTGGGTCTACTTCCTGTGCTGTGAAGATCCCTCGTTCGTGTAGGAATAATGACGGGTTCATAAAGATAGCTTTCCTCTCATCTAGTGTTTTATTGTGTGATCTTTTGGGGTGATGGATTTCCCCACATTAAAAGCAGATTGTTTAAAGTTAATACCAATAATATCTTTCTTTTAAGAGACCTCGTTCTCTTTCCATCAATCTTTGTTTGTCTTTCTCTTTATTCATCATCCTTGGTCAACCCACCTTCTTACTCCGAGTTCATCTTCCTCCGTGTATTTTCATAAGCGTATGTGCTAACAGAAATTAAATTTCGGCTCAAATTTAAGCAGATGCCAAATTAAAAAGAAAGAGAAAAAAACAGAACAGAAAGTAATAGATATTCTACCAGCCGATTAATAACTTACTCCGTCTTTCTCTTTCAATCACCGTCTTTCTATATCTCGTATTCTTTCTTTTTCACTCTCTTTTATCGCGGACTGTCGGCAAAACACACCTAAATGAAAATATGTTCGAACGTTATTTATACGGTGAGTTTCTCAATTATGATTCAGCTCATAAGCAGGAGATAATCACGACGAAATATGTCATCATCATCATCATCATCATCATCATCATCATCGTCATCGTCATCGTCATCGTCATCGTCATCGTCATCGTCATCATCATCATCATCATCATCATCATCATCATCATCATCATCATCATCATCATCATCATCATCAGTTCTGTCGGAATAGACAAGTCATTCTACATTGCGCACATTTAAAGTCACCGCATCATATTAATTTTAGCCGAACCATACACGGAAATGATCTGGTCAATTTTAAGAGAGATTCGTTCACTAATCGTTACTCTATCGTTGAATGGACGATAAAGAGCACAGATGACAAGAGAACAGAGACATATAAAGTGTAACTTAGAATCTTTATTTGAGATGTCAATATTGTAAGCATGTTTCCCATGTCAATAACGATTTTCAAAGTCATGTTCATAACTTATGTTAGAACTCTCTTCCTGAATCGCCATTCTCCTCCTTCTTCTTCTCCCTCTCTCTTTCTCTCTTTCTCTCTCTCTCACTATCTCTCAATATCTCTCTTTTATCATGTATTCCTCTTTTATCATGGACGATCGGCTTATTTGACGTAAATGAAAAAAATATTTCGAACATTTTTGAACGCTTAATAAACATGATAGAAAGTCAAGTTTTATTGCAATAAATATGCTTGGCCTCGCATACATAACACTGATTTCATGGTTATTAAAGTATTTTAACATAACAGGTTGGGCAACACATCGAATCCGAGTATGTAAGCTGTATAAGTGTATCTTCTGTGACACGCAAAATAAATACGACGTTTCTTTATGTACTAGATTATTATTATTTGAATAATAATAATAATAATAATAATAATAATTACAACAACAACAACAACAACACGCGCCTACTTTCGTTTCTACGTTGTTATAACTTCCAAACCCTATTTAAAAATAAAATAACTCGATCGCTAAAACAGTGTAGCTGATTTTCTGATGTGGTTAACATAACGATTACTTTGTATATTGTTGTATTACAATTACGAAATCTAATTATCAATGTTAAATAAACCTAAAGGGGGGCCCGTGGGAGCTAACCTGATTACAGTCTTGATGAGCATTTTGTAGTGTGCCTAATAAAAATTGTTCTATGACATTTCGGCCATCAGATGTTTTGGTCAGCTTAATTTTAAATTCAATAGAGACTGTTCAGCTAATAACAGCAAATTATCAAAAATAAAATGTTATTCAAATTAAAAATACGACATTAAGCGAACATTACTTAATTTACGTAAATTCTAAAAAAATTTAAACACTTTTTTAAAACATAATTAATTGAACATTAAAATATAATTCATTTCCGCTTCGACGTATGAATCGATATTTCGATATAATTATTGACAAGTAAACTTAAGTGAAAAATGATATGAAAATTTACAATTTTAAAATAACTTCATTTTAACAGAAAACAATTTTAGATTTAGAATATGCAAGTTATTTCATAATTAATTCATAATAAATTAAAACTTTATAGCAAAATATTTGATAATGGCATAATTCCAGCTTGATGTATGAGTGCATATCTAAAGTATGACTGCGAATATTTAAAATAACATATTTGAAATCGTAGAGACAAACATGTTTGTATTATTTTGGAATCCTCATACTAATATTCTAACATTTGGTGCATCGTTTCGAACTCAAGTATTAATCCAGAATCTATTAATAGCTGAAATATTTTAAAACCAATTAAAATTGATTATTCTCGTTCTTTCAGCCATGACCTATTAGAAGTGTTCATATTTATACAATTATTCGTTATTATCGCCTGTAGTAAAAATTGAGCCTATAACCCCCAGAATACTGAAAACTATTTAATAATCAACTCCTTTAATGGCTTCGTAATTCTTGTATGAATTTGAAAAATATAAGCTTAACCTTATCTACATTTGTACTATTACTATTTATCAATATATATATATATATATATATATATATATATATATATATATATATATATATATATATGTTGAGAGAGAGAGGGAGAAAGAGACAGAGAGAGAGAGAGAGAGAGAGAGAGAGAGAGGGCGTAGTGCAGCTCCAACAAGAGAAAAGTATATATTTAAAGGAGTAAGGCTACCAACATTTGTAAAAAGTGTTATTCAACATTTATTTTTTATTTTGTTATTTTATAATTTTATAATTTTATATAACGCGTTTCAAGCGGTGATCCGCTCTCATACGATATGTAAATCCATTTGAAGAAATGTCTTTTGATTTTAAAGAGTGTTATTTGATTTAAGAAAATGTGTTATTGTTGGGCGTTGCTGCGCATGTGTGGGTTTGCAGTTGTGTGTATGTGTTTTGATATTTTTGCATTTTATTTTTTTATTTTTTATAATTCTGTTGCTTCTCTTGGTCAATATATATATATGTTGAGAGAGAGAGGGAGAAAGAGACAGAGAGAGAGAGAGAGAGAGAGAGAGAGAGAGAGGGCGTAGTGCAGCTCCAACAAGAGAAAAGTATATATTTAAAGGAGTAAGGCTACCAACATTTGTAAAAAGTGTTATTTGTAAAAAGTGTTATGTGTGTTATTAAGTACGTGTGATTTTGACCTTTATTTTATCGGTCATCTCCTGAATTAAGTGTTTTGAGTTTTACTTTGAAAGTTATTATTTTTTATGGCCCTGGTGTCGAATTGGCTGCTGTGCTCGTGTGTGTGTGTGTGTGTGTGTGCGCGCGCGCGCGTGCGGTTAGTTCTAAATCGTCTACATAGGTGAGCGACATACACACACACACACACACACACATATATATATATATATATATACATATATATATATTTATACTAGATATATATATATGCATATATATAAATATATATATTTATATTATATATATATATATATATATATATATATATATATATATATATATGCTTTTTAGAATGATCTGCGGACAACTCTATAGAGATGTTTCGAAAATTATCTCTTCAAGAATCTGTTTCCATAGCTATACGTAAAGTTTCCTTGTGCCGACAGAAGGAGTTTGTAAACTCGCTAACTCTCTAAGAGGAACTTTGAACACCCCCCTCCCCGGTTTGTTTATGTCACGCAGTGCCGTTTTTAACGACTATTAAATTAAATTCATTTTAATCGTGTTTTAATATTTGCTGGCACTTCAATTCACTTCGTAGCTGTACATTGTCGTTAATATATTAGATTCAGTATACTATCGATTTCTCCTGACAAGATGATACTCGAAAGCGCTCTCAAGAGTTTTCCGCGAATCATTTTCAAAAGCATATATGAATTTTGTACCTCCAAGCATTTGTTTATATATATATAAATATTATTGTATATATATATATATATATATATATATATATATATATATATATATATATATATACACATATATATATATATATATATATATTAATATATATATATATATTTAAACTAATTAATTACTTTATAGACCAATTTATTGTATACAGATTTTTATAATAAATTTACAAATTAAGTTTTGCGTGTACAAAAGTTAGATATGGACACGCGTTTCCGACTATAAACCGTCATCAGCATGGTCCACCGGTCAGGGATCGAACCTTCGATGTAAATATTCGTAGGCGATAAAAAAAATCTATATATAAAATAGATGCCTCGTCCGATTAAGGGCAAATTAAAAACAATGCGATCATTTGCATATTCTTAAATAATAAAAACCAACCGCTCAGGGTAGCGAAAAATAAAAACGCACCGTAAAAAAAACCCCGGCCGCTATCTAAAAAAAACCCCAAAACAATAAGAAATAATCAACGACACATTATAAGCAATGTGGCAGGTCATTTTAGTCTAGTGGTGAGAACGCAAGTCTACGAATATTAACATCGAACGTGTAGTTACCAACATGTGTCAATAACTATATATTTTCTACCTCGACTGTACGCAGCCCTCTCGCCAAGTGTCTGAATCATTTCATCCATCTTAGTCTCCATTTGTAAATGCGTCTGCTTGGCTGCTGCTGATAGTCAAGTGGGACATTCTTTTGTTGACGTACTTACGTAGACTAAATACGGAAGATAAGTAGTAATATATAAATCGTAAGCGTTTTAAATATTAATGTATCGATTTTAATAGAATTGAAAAAGCTACGCACACCGTATGAGTGAAATAGCAAATTCTGTTCAAGTAATTATTTAATGTAAATCATTTCTTGCACTTGTGTCCTCTCAACTTAAATACCCCTAACCAGACCTGAATATGAGCAATACGCTACCCTTTTATTGTAGAGGTCTCTAAATATCGGAAATTTTCTAGTTTGATAGCTTCTCTTCTCCGGTTACTTGTTTTTTGGAAATACCTTCCTGCTCCCTGTTGCCTCAACTGTATCATTATGTAGAAATTAACATTTTATATGAACATCTTACTACACAACCCTTCACTTAAGATGCTTCTACAAATCTGGCCCTTACATATATTTACGTATTTGTTGTAATATACCTTCGGTGCGGTGGATAAAATAAAATATTAAAAAAGTAACCCACCCCCAAAAAACGTTTGGTATGCCTTACATTTAAAACATCGCCTCTATATTTGATTTCGTCAATATCGGGATATATACAAGACTCGTTTAGCATATAAGACCGCGTCCATAGCATGTCGTGAACATTTATGTATGGAGTGTTGTCACAAACGATATAACAAAACAAAAACTCCTGTTAATATCCCTATCTACGCATAATTACGGTTCTTTTTACAAAACAACTCTCAGATAATTAGGCTTTAGCGCAATAGAATTACGAGATTTTAAGAGTTATATTTAAGGAAATTTGCTGAAGATATTGATTGTAGTGTACTACGAAAAAGTAAAAGTAAATATTTTAGATGCGACTATGTATTGGTGTAATAGGTAATATAAGTGTGTTTGTGATTGAACGTCTTTGGAAGTATTAAGCAAAAAGCCAACGTATACATAATCATGGGAGTTTGAAGGTTATGAGAGGTCAGTGTGCGGGGTCAGATAGTTCAATGACAAAGACATGCCTACAGATTGAATAATAACTAGCGTGGTGAAATGTTTATTTTACTAGAGATCGCTGTTACTAATGAAAGTGAAGATAGATGATAAAGAGATAAAGCGTAAAGTTAGGGTAAGGGTTAGCGTTAGCGTTAGCGTTAGCGTTAGCGTTAGCGTTAGCGTTAGGGTATGGAATCGTGTATAAAACTCAGTCTTTTCTGCAATCTAACTATATCTGGTACAACTAAAGTACACTCAGGTTTTAGTCGTGAATGTTCAACAGTCTATTTTTATCGCTGTTAAATGATAAGCACCAAACTCGATATGACGCGCACAATTGTCAATAACTCTGACACTCCTCTCTGAGACCTGTCCTTATTTTGATTGGGCTGACCTTCTACCGTTCAGGAATTGTCTAAAAATTATTTTGCTTGACATTATCTGATAAATAACTCTATAGATAAAAAAATATAAGGGGTTAGTTTAAAGTAGTTTTAACCCTATCCATGGTCACACAATTTACTGACGAGTCGATCACTAAAGCGTCACCGTACATAATTAGACGATGATAAAACGATGATAAAACGATTAAAAGAAACATGTTAGACATTTCTGACTGTAACTTGGTGGAAGTTTGCGACAAAGACTGCTGTTAATTTGTACCAAATATGGTTGGGTTGCAGAAATGATTGTTAATTAATTTACGATTTCATGTGTAGCATTTTTTGCTTGTGTTCAGAGCAATACTTATTGTATAAGCTCTATACTAATGCCTATCGAAGTTTCAATTAGTCATCTGAAACTGTCAGCTTTATGTTGCATCTAGAGAATTGGATGCGTCCAAATCAATTTCCAACAAAACATTACAGAACTGAAAATGAAACTCTTTATTTCGGAATTTGTCTGACATAAGAACAAAGCAACAGGTATCTCTTTTATAAAGCCGTGTTTAGTGTATATTTTTTGTACCGACAAACTGACCATGGTTGTCATGGTTAAGTTAAAAAATGAGTATTTTCTTCGAAAAAGGCGTGTCAGATTTTAGTAACATTCATGAATTTATATAAGATTTTGTTAGTCGGTTTGTTAATTTTTAATAGCATTTTCATCGTAGGTTTTTTTAAAGACGGCATTTTCAACGGAAGATTAAGTTAAGCAGAACAGCGGGAAATTACAATGGAAGTTAAGGATTTGAGTAAAAGGTACGTGTCATGACGGTAAAGCGAAATGACGTCTTTTTCCAGTGTCTTCTATCACCCTACGGAGATAGCCGGGAAGATCGAATCAAAGAGATGAACTTGCTAAGCCCAACTGGCATAAAAACAACAGGTAAAGCTAAAACAACCCAGAGTAAATAATGGAGTTGTAACTATTGTCGCTTCAATTATGATAGCTACAGCGAGAAAATGACATAACACGAAGAGAAAGACGGAAACACTTTTACTTTCTGCTTTCTGCTGCTGCTATATGACTACTACAACTTCCTTACAACTAGACGAACCTACTTATTGTGATAACTACTTACAGCGTGTCAATTAGAGACAGGCTGTTTTCTTTCAAGAAAATGACGGCGGGCCATCTGCTGAGTTCAAAGGAATGCCCCGCTAAACGTTGCAAACGGCCTATTATTGGCATGTAAAATAACATCACGTTTCAATTGTAAATATCGTTTTTCTTTATTATATGTCACGTTGAAAACCGAAATAGAATTTATAGACTCTCTTTATAATAAAGCGCTCTGTCTGTTCGTTTGCCGTTAGATCGGTATATCATGCTATCAAGGTTTAAGTAGCGTTTATATCACTATACGCGGATGTTGAATAGATGCAATTTATTTTAGATTCGTCTGATCATCTGTATAAGATGCTATGTACGTCGATAAGCCTCTATCTTTTTAATTTAAAATATATTTTTCTTCCATCTGTCATGATTAAATTGTAACTACGTTCAGTAATCTGACGGAGATGGATACTGGTGACAACAAGCTGGAAGTAGTGACAGACTTTTGTTATCTTGGAGATGTGCTGTCATCAGGTGGAGGTTGTGAACTCGCGGCAGCTACACGTTGCAAGTGTGCATGGAAAAAGTTTAGAGAGCTGCTACCAATCCTGACAAACAAACACCTGCCAACAACTACGAGAGGGCGTGTATACTCCTCATGTGTCAGAAGTGTGCTGTTGTATGGCTCAGAAACTTGGGCTGTCTCTGCTGGCATACTAAGGAAGCTGCACCGTAATGACAGGGCAATGGTCAGATGGATCTGTTTGGTGAGGCCTGAACAGTACGTTTCTTTTGAATCCCTGCTCTCACAGGTCGACTTGAAAAGCCTTGCGGACATCATGCGAAAGAACAGACTGCGTTGGTTGGGTCACATTGAGTGTAGTGATGGCTGGATTGCTAAAGTCCGACAGTTGAATGTGCCAGCAGAGAACATCACCATTGGCAGACCCAAGTTGACTGAGGAGGACGTAGTCAAACGTGATAGGAAGGCCATGGGTATGGATTCCATCAAGTCTTGCCAAAGACAAGAGTGGAGAGGAAGACTTAGATTTCGAGATTAGACAATCAGGCCTCACCCTCATCAGAGGATTAATTGTGGCCTGATTCAACAAATAAAGCGGTTGATGATGATGATGATGATGATGATGATGATGATGATGATGATGATGATGATGATATGAAAGGATTTGTTTCATCCATCGATAGGCATGTTGGTTTGTCATACTTAAGTTTTAAAACGTGCAGATAAAATGGACATATCTTATTTTAGATGCGACAAATTATTTCTATACGCAGCTTTATTTCTCTGCTGCCCCTATATTAGATGTGCCTTTGCAAGAATACTCGGTAAATAGTGAGATCGTATGCCTAAAAAGAATGCGATAAAAAAACTGTATATGCGATAAATATTGTTTTTATTTTGTTGTAGATTTTTAATATGTTTACATGAAGAACCATTTAGAGTTAAAATCTATTAAGTATTAAGTATGTAATATTAATAACACGCGTTGGTAATTTGTGTATATATAGACGCCATTTTGTTACTATCAACATTTACCGGCTTGGTAAGAAGCAATTTTGTACAAAATCTCGATTATTTTAGCATATTTACATATTTCAAATGTGTTTTTCTTACGATTACATGCATGATACTTAATAGATTTTAACTCGAAATGGTTCCTCATAATATTTACTTCATTCTGCTAAGGCACACGATCCCATTATTTGCCGAGTACTGTTTATAACTACAAATCAAATCAAATCAAATTCATTGACAGTAATAGCATAGTGTTACAAGCATTGAAAAACAACAGTTAGAAGATATGTACGTCTATATCCCGGTTAATGCACACATACCCAAGACACTCTGTAGTGGAATGGGACCAAAAATGGATGGTTACATATGATGGTATTAAGAAACATCTCTTATCTTTAAACAGTTCTTAGAAATTTTTCCAACCCCCGATGGCCATGGCTCATAGTACTCTTCACGAGAGTCAAACAATCAAACTCCACGTTCTAACATTCACAGGTAACACGAATTGAAGAAAATATATATAAGATACTCAAAGTCTGTTGTAAAGAAAGGTTGGCTCCTTCTACCGGGCTAGAAAACTGTTCACACTGGCCAGTATCCTAGATCGGTGCAAATCAAGCATTTACCCTATACATGGAGTATGGTTGTTACATTTATGCTGGTGCACCAACCACTACTCTCTTCCACTTGAAAAGGTTCTGAAATGAGCTTTTAACCAATAAGTCCCACAGAATCAAGTCCCAACACCTGTCCGATTGCCGCAATGTTGCATCGATGTTTCTGTTACTTCACCTGTGCCCCTTAACGTAAATAACCCTACCCCTAACCCTAACCCAACACCCTAACAAGCAGCAAAACCCGACCCCTTCACTCTAAAGATACCTACATATCAGAAAAATTTCTACTCTTACTAGTTTTTTTCTACAAACGTCTTGTCAATGGAATTCCCTCTTTGATACTTTAACCCCGATCGTTCAACATGCAAGAATTTAAATGCAAACATTTCGCTACACAACTCCACCTCAAGTATTCCCTATAAATCTGAACAGTAATTTAAGATGGCCCTTACGTGCCAGTGGCAATGCCCTTGTTGGAGTCAATGAAAAGAAAGAAAAAAAAACAAGAAAGGAGAAGAATATGACATGAGCAGAAGAATAGGAATAGCAACTTTTTCATTTGGATGTTTCAAAGTCAAGGTATGAAGTAGGAAGATCTCAACGCCTGTGAACTTAAGACTTTCACAATGCATTGATAGTCGTTATTGCCGTATATGTAAGTGAAATATTATCTATATTGGCAGAACTTCTGACAGAGTCAGCTGTCTTTGAAATTCAATGTTTATAAAATATCCTTGAAGTTTCTTTATGAGAAATGCAGATATCAGAAAGAGGTTTAATATAAACAGATTCATTAACGTTATTAGAAAAATTAAATAAACATGGTTTGGTCGTGTTTCCCGACTACCATATCAGGAAGATTTCACCCAAGTAAAAAAAAATGGCAAAGAGATGGGCTGGTCAGATAAGGATTGAGAGCGGCGTATCGCTCCTGATAGTTGTCAGACTTTCCCAATACCGTGACAAGTGGTAGATTTATATATTGAAGCGCGTAGCAAACTCCCTGGTATATGCAAGGTAAAGCAAGTATACAATCATCATCAATTCACATGTCGATGACATAAGATTATTTTAATACTTCGAATTTTACAGTAGTAAAATTGTTTTCCTTATTCTGCGACAATTAAACGTGAATTAATATCATGTTGAAATCTCATGGACATAAACAACGTCTTGTCATACTTTCAACAAGATATATCCCAACTTTATTTGAAAGAGGTCACTCACTTTGGAGAGTAATTTATGTATTTCAAACGAACATATATAACACTCCATGAATGTTTATCAAACTCTGTGAATGCAAATTTAATATATCTACCTTTGAGTTCGAATAATAGATATTTACACATAATGAACCAATCCAGTTTTTTGTCATCTTTTTTAAAACCAGTCGAAATTGTTGAACTACCAAATCGAATATATTTTCTAAAAGACAATTGTTTGCCTAAAACATACTGTCACTGAAGTGTTAAAGATAACGGTGATAGGGGCAAAATTTATTAAGAGAGATAAAGTGTCCCTGTAGTGTTCTTTTTGCGCCTGACTATTTGACAAAGAAAAGTGCAAGCAAGACGGAGCCTATCTACTCTATCTTGCCAATATGCCTACTCTGGTTGTATTCAATAACGTGATACTTTTTGAAATTAAGTACCTTTTTCTAAGGCATCGTGTCGTTCTGTTTGATCGGGATAGCAAAATGAATTGTTCAAATGCAAAACGCGATAGACGCCATTTTGAAAATCACGAAACTGTCCCTACAAAAAGTGTTGCATTTCAACACTCGACGACACCCCAAAACTATGTGTTACATAATATGATACCGAAATAATTTCTTTTTGATTTCAATTAAAATCAGCCTTTATTCACAGTCTAGATTTTATATATTAGTGTTTTTTATTGTTTTAGGTCTCAATTTAAACCAATTAGATTTATCGCGTTTTGCGTTTTAACTCTTCAAATATATAGACGATTCCGATTTCTTTCCTGAGATCTTCACTGTTTCTAACAAATGACACTTACTCCACTTTTTCAGACTGTATATAAAACATATATGTTTGTATTTAAATAAGAGAGTTACTATTTTTCTTTTTAAACATCTTTTTGGAAATGTAATAATACATGAGGCTGAAAGCTTTTACAGGCATGTTTAGATGCGATATTTATAAATAAATAAAAATAAAATCAGGGCATATTTTTCTTTCATTTCATTTTTTTACAAGATCAAAGTAAACATTTTTAAAAAATCTGTTCTGATTTTATTTTTATTTATTAATAAATATCGCGTCTAAACATGCTTTTATTAGTATAGTATTTATATTTTTATATATTTGTCTATTTTAATATATACATTAAATAGGTAAACTTAATAAACAATGCACTGGGAGCCACGCTTGAGCTTCCAAGAAACAAACTATGAGTAAACGGTTTTCGAAGTCTTAAATCTATGTGGAAATTTTGCGTTAAATCGGAATACATCCAACTAGTTCTAATCCAAACTACGAATGAGACCACACCTCAGTTTAACATCTCGCGTATATTTAGTATCGTTCTGTATTACTTCAAAATTCAAGAGATCATTATATTGCTACAATTATAATTCAAACAAGATAAATTGAATATGATTCGGAGTAAGTAACTCTTAATACACTGCGCCGACAATATAATTATAAATACTATGCACTGATATCGAAACAAAAATATCCGAAAGTATACCGAAAGTATATTTTGATAATTTTGACTTACACTATATGCACTTATATAAGTTTTAAACCTGCAGTAAAGGTACCTATTGATAGTTGCATAAGTATTCACGCGATAATTCAACTATTCCTTATATTTTGTTCTGATAATGACGATACGAACCACAAACGTGCGTAATCCTGGATGCCAAAACCACACTCATCGACACGCAAGGCTTTTAAGTGCCCCAAGAAAAAAGGAAAACTATCAAGTGATGTAAGGTATCCTCTTCGGAAAGGCTATTAAACACTTCTTCAACGACCTACACATTGCCATAATGAGCTGATTCACTATCTTGTTGGAACCAGAGGGATATTTAGCTTCGGGTTTAGCATTCTGGATAGTGCTTCAGAATCTAAGATGTTCACATAATTGTCAACAGTGAAGATGGCGTGTGGCGTCTTTTTCCTAAGTAGGCTCAAATAAGTGACAAGATTATTATTATTATTATTATTATTATTATTATTATTATTATTATTATTATTATTATTATTATTATTATTATTGTTGTTGTTGTTGTACAATAATCCTGGCTGTCACTTAGCACGATTATCAGGCTGTGAATACGCACATGCAGAGAGAAGCAATTCATGCAAAAGCGACTGGTTTCTTTTTTATATGTAATCATGTAGAAGACGACACTTGATTTTACTGCATAATCTTATTATCAAAGTTTCATATGAAACAGTGTTTAAATAAAATATTGAAAATAAACCTATGTAAAAAAGCAATAAAACACGCATCTACATATTCCACAAACTTTATTTACATTTATTCGAATATTTGTTATAGAAATAAACAGTTACAAATAACAGTAACACATATACTTGGTAGAAGCGTTCTTTTCACCGATGCCCTGGACTTAATTATGTTTCGCAAATCATTTACGGTCCTCATTCCTGAAAACAAGCCTGCATTTCTAATCTATTTTAATATTTACATCTGCTTTCATATCTTTTTTATTATTGACATGATAGAAGAACCCTCTCATAGACAATTTTTTGCTACTGCATCTCAGAAAGAAACCCGGCACATATTTAGCAACATACCGTGTTGCCGATTCACCGTTACACATTAAATGCAAATAATATGAAAACATATATCAGATTTTTACGATGGTACAAAATGTAATATATGTTTTAATTTCATTTTAATGAATGATATATTAATTTTTGTTCAATGAAAAGCCAATTTAATTCATACAAATAAATATTAACTGCGTATGCATGCGTTGCTTTCAGACATCTACCATATTATAGCTCTTCATACGCTGGTGATATTGTACATCTCGTAAATATTCAACACAAAAGTCGATTTTGAAATTAAAACGAATACAAATAATATTCTGTTAATAATTTATTTACCAATTAAATCCACCTTAATATATTTCGGTCGTAAAGAGTAAGCCTTTGATCACAAAGAGTGGGTTTTAATTCAAATTGATTTAATAACCGCTTGGCTCTCTCAGATGCTGAAAGGGTCACCTCTGGTTTGTTAATGAACGTTGGAATCGATGTCATATATTCTTATAGTTGCGTCATTGTTATCCTCTAAAAGTCATAGGGACAAAGCATAATTACCTACGACGTCGGCTATAGAATTACTAACAGAAAAATAAATTTTCGAATCAACAGTTAAACTGATTAAAAATCACTTTGAATTTACCCAGGTCCACCAAGAAAAAACTTTATAAAAATTGCCCGGCACAATGTTTCAATCGACATTTGAAAGTTATTTTTAAGCCTTTACATTGTCGATTCGAAACTAATTCCCGGTGAGAATTAAAGTGTATATGCAATAAACACCATTTATTATCATTGATTCTTCCTCCTATTCGTCCCTAATAAAAAAAATCTAATAAAAACTTACGTTCTCATGGACTGTTAACAAGATTAAAAAATATTTCAATGTTTCAACCCGCAAAGAAAAATCACTATCGCGATAATTTAATTAATAAAACAATTGAAATTATTTATATGGTCTAATTTTCAAAACATTATAGGATGTACGATCGACTTTATTTCGGAATCAATTTTTTAAAAATAAAAGATGATGTCATTGTATTATCTTTATCAAAAAATATTATTATAAAATCGTTGATTAAAAAAAAAACAGAACTTAAAAGACTGTCGTGTAACGCACTGTATAAGCAGCTAATGGGATATGAAGATACAATTGCCTGTTTTATGTGTACTGTTGCCACAGATTAAAAGTGTCAGCTTAAAATTGTCAGATTTAATAGTTCTGGTAACTTTCCCAAAAAATGTATTTTAAATGAAGAAAACTACTGCGGATCCACTTGGCGGTCTCGCTGGTGAAATATTATTTTATACTTTTATGATACAATATGTGTATGTCAGAGGGAGAAAGAGAGAGAGAGAGCGAGAAGGACAGAGAAAAAGAAAGAGAAGGAGAGAGAACGTGCGCCCGCGCGTGTGCGCGTGTGCGCGAGTGTGTGCGCGTGTGCGACCGTTTTATATACATATATTAATTAGAATCATACTTTTTACAGTTATGGATAGCAAACATTAGCTATAACTTTTTGTCGAACTCTCCTCGATTATTGTAGTGTGCTGGTATTCGGTGGGGCTAAGAAAACGTACAGACTTATAAGTTATGACGACATTCCGTAACTGCAAATAACTTAGGTTAATTAATAAATGCTTATAGGTTATTTAGCTAAGTTTGAGATACGTATACTTCTGTATTTTTGAGGCACTATATATATATACATATATACACATATATATATATATATATGTGTATATATATATACACTGTCTATCTATATATAGTAGAGTATGAAAATATATTCATGATTATAAAGCTACACAATGGCGTCCGCGTTTCCTCCTCGTAGGGGATCTTCAGACTAGGTGATTTACATACTTTACTACTTTAGGAGAGTAAAGAGTTAAGGTTCGGTTTACCTTCGGTAGCCTTGTGACTCTCGCTTCTCTTATTTTGTCATTTAGTCCTCAGATTTCATGTGCGATGTTTCTGACAAAGGAGGAAGAATTGCTGTTTTTTGATCGGAATCTATCTATATAGCATTAACTGTTGGTTAGTGTTTGATCTGGAAGTAATACTTATTTAGCTCTGTACATAAAATGGATGTATGCTATTGTCTGGAGCAGTTTCCATTAGAATAAAACCCTTCTTACGTTTTTAGCACGTTTGAAGTAAATACTGCAAATCTATATACAATATATTATATCACATTAAGAACCTTCTATGTTTATACCTAAAATTATATATATATATATATATATATATATATATTGTGTGTGTGTGTGTATACATATATAAAATGAAGAAATATCTACTTAATTGAAATAAATTCTTATAAAGTATATATAATTGTGTTAAGGTAATGTGGTAGGCGGCAATTATTTAGGACAGTGTGTGTTTTCCGACGTCGCACGCAGCAATTTTTTCATATTTTGCTAAGCCAATTTTATTATTTATATCGTATACGGACACAAAAACATAGAGTTTCCTTGATTCGAACAATGTTGTAATTAATAAAAATAAAAGCACGCCATGTGATGTCCTTTGCATTTATGACTGTACTTTGAAAAAAAAATCATGTTCTTATGAATGTTAAGTTTACGTTCTGGGTTACGTGAAAGTTGAGCTATTTATGTCTAGTTTGAAATAAATGCTATACGGTCGATCACATTTCGGTTCAAGACTATAATTTCTTTGTTTGTAAAGAACAACCTCTGAAATGACATTTCTCTGATTTGTGAAACATAAGTTTAGAGTTACATTTCCTTTGGTACGTCATGCCTTAGTATAAAATAGCATTCTCCTTGGTATACTACCTACATTTTGAAATAGCAGATTAAATAGACGCACTTTAAGTATAATGCTTATATTTATATTATTTTTTTACGTTGGCAATATGATAATCAATTTTGGCAGATTATCTGCACGGACGGAATTTTCCTCCGGTGTTTATTATTTTTGACAAAGGGAAGTTTCTTTTCCCGAAATATTAAATAAATGATTTTTATAATCATCCGGACATCACAGAAACAGCTAACACAACACATGCTGTTATGTAAGATTTTAAAGAAAAATAAATAGTAAGTCACATTTCGTATTCGATTTATTATTTTTGTTCTTACCCGGAATTTGCATTGCCCTCAACCTTTTAAACACACATATACTATAGTCGGTAACACAGACTGCTATGTATTTATATTTTATTTCATAGGTTAAAAACACACACACACACACGCGATAAATGTAATTTCTTTGAATTGAGCAATTCTAACAGTAAGTATCAAAAGTAGATTTCGACTAATATCTTTTTAAAAACAAAATTAAACAACAAATAGGTTGACATCACATCATGTTAAATGTTTTGGAGCGTTTGAAAGTGCGACTTTCGAGATTATGATAACATAGCGTTTTGTTTTCAAAAATCTTTAAAAATATATATTGGGTTTTATTGCTGTTCTCTTTGTAAATCTCCGAAACAGTTACATGGTAAACAGCTGATGATCTCCGTTTAATATTTCACAATTTTAGTTAAGTTTCTCTGTTCATGTTTCAGCGTTATGCACTTGAATCCCTGTTTGTATTTGTTAAGTTTCTAACGGTAAGTTGGCTCATGTGAGCGCTAAGTCTGCTATATGTTGGATTTAGTAAGTATCTCTGGGAATTTAAACTACATTTTGTTTCTTTGTTTAAATGACTCAAAAATCTTTCAGATATATACATATATATATATATATATACATATATATATATATAAATTTCAAATGCAAAACGCGATATAATCTAATTTCTTTAAATTGACAAATTAAAAAGTGCAAAGACGAACATAGCAACTCTACACTTCGATTAAAAACTTATTTTAATTGAATCCAGCAAGAAATTATGCCGATATCCCATTATGTAAACGATGTGTGTGGGGTATGGTAAACTGTTCAACTGAATACATTTTCTTGTGAAAGTTTTGCCATTTTTCAATGACGAGTAAAACACGTGCTTTTCTATGGTCTCAAGACAAAACTATTTAAGAGACTGAAAGGAAGTCAGGAAGCAGGTCAGACAGCAATCTCACGCTCACTCCGACGCCTGAAATCGTTAAATCTATAATAAAAGGGCACTGGATGAAACAAGATAACACATATAATTATCTGCATAAAATGAATGAAATGGCATTTAGTTGTCATGCTAACTCAAATCTTCTTGGATTTGATCTTCTTTGTTCAGGCTTCTCGAAAAGTCTACCTGTAAATGATTAAATTATTTACATAAGTTTCTCACGCAAAATGATGATAGACTTATAAGTATATGCCGTCTCTTTTTGGTTCCTGTGCTCACAAATCTCACATGGAGTATTGTTGCGTAGTCCTGGTAGGTACACTAACCACGAGTCTCTCCCTCTTGGACAGAGTTCAAAAATAGTATTTAACCTAATACGTCCCGCACTCTACCAAGCTCCAACCTTTAGTCGATCGCAGCAATGTTGCATCCCTTTGCTTGTTTTACAAACTTTTACGAAGTTCCTGCATTTGTGCCTTTTCAACATAAATACAGCCGACACACCTGACAAGCAGCAAACTTCACTCTAGAGGTCGGAAGTTTTATTTTTACTTTAATAGCTTATTTCCTCGAACCGCTAGCCTTTGGAATTCCCTCCCGGCTCCCTCTTTTCCTGAATTTTACAACATGTAGACATTTAAAGTTAATGTGAATGTGCACCAGTATCTCGCTGAACTTTAGATGCACCTACTAATCTGGATTCTAATTTAGAGTAGCTACTACCTCTCAGTGGCGGTCAATCTAAGTAAGAAATGCTATATTTTTCAAGGAAGAGGCTCCAAAGTGGTTGCGGAAATATGACATAAGAGTATTGATTTACTCCTCTCCAGGAGTTAGGCACAAGGCTATTTTTATCTTACTCCCACAAGTAAGATGTGACCCAAGGTCGGGTCGGGAAAGTGGGGTTTAAAATTTGCCTGGGCAGCCCCATCGACATTCCCCGGTAGGGGCGCCTCAGGCAGTAAGCAATAAACTTACCCTCCCCAAAAAGGGGAGGCGAAGCCTGGGAGGGTGAACCTCATAGAACTGCACAGGACAGACCAATAGACCGACGCAAATCGAGCCCCGAAAGCCAAGACAATACCAGTCTATGGGGTGCAGTATCCATCGGAACAGATACTACACTTTGATCTTAGCCAAAAGGACATAAGAGTAGTATCTAACGTGGATTTATATAGATGAAGATATTTACTTATCGTAAGCAAAATATAGACGATAAGATTGTTTACAAATTTATAATTTACATTGTTATATATCTCCGACAGAATTTTTTTATCACGCTAAATTGTGTACAGGTTAACGTTTGAGTGAGCAGCACCATTAATTAAACGATCAATTTTGTCCATTAGGATATGGATTAAACAAAGAATATTACAAAGAGAAAAACCGATTCATACCGTGCGAATCTTATTCTTTAGTGTGTGGTTGTCTTTATATATTTCAATCCCCGTGATATTACTCACGAAAACATCATCAGCAACAAAAATACGTGACAAATACACTTTCTTACTAAGTATACACTTGCGAACAAAAAAAGCACTCAAAATAAACTCTTTTGCACTAAAATATCCGACGGACGTAAAGATATAAACAGAAGAATTACGCAGTAATATATTTCGTGGTAGACATCACAACTATGACGTGTTGGTTCAAGAATTCGTATTTTCTATTTTTCTGAAAGAAAACCGTTTGTTGATTTCATTTTCCAAAGGTGAATAAATAGAATCAGAAGGAGACATGGCAATGCCCCACGGGCAAGTCAAAATACGATTGACATAAAGAGAAGACGAAGAAGGATTTAATATATTTTGATACGGGAGAAAATATTTTAATCTCTTTTTAGATGCGTCTTGTCTATGAAAAGGTATATCCGTCAGTCTGTCATTTAGATGCGTCTTATCTATGAAAAGGTATATCCGTCAGTCTGTAATTCGCGCCGTCACAGGTTAGCCTGATAAAAGGTTTTTATTTCTTAAAAGTACAGATCGAATGGATTAATATATTTTAAGACGCGTTCAAGCATTACTATCAGAATCGATTTACGTAAGTAAATCTCTCATTTAGATGGTCTGTCACACTTAAATTTCAAATAGAATTCACGCTTGTTTGTTACGCATCAGTTTAAAGTACAATTCTCGTTGGCATGTCACTCTTACGTCTAAAAAAAAAATATATGTATAGTTCACGCTTTTGGTTTGAAATAGAATCGTCGTTGATCTGTCACGCTCTTGTTTCAAATAACATTTTCGTTGGTACGTCACACTTACGCCATAAATACTATTTGTCTGAACTTAGCATTTTCGTTGCTCTGTTCCGCTTTAGTTTGAAATTAAATGTCGTTAGTCTGTCACGCTTAAGTCTTATATAGCATTTTAGCTGATGTGTCAAGCTTATGTTTAAAATAAGTTTGAAATAGCAGTTTTATTTGTATGTCACACTTACCTCTAATTTTTATTTTTATTGATGTGTAATGCTAACGTTTCTAAATAAGATGTTCGTTACTCTTACATGGGTATGTGTTTAACATCATTTTAAGTAGCATTGATCTGTCGCGCTTAATTTCGAAATGGCAGTCTACATTCTTTTGTAACGCTTATAATTTAAGTATTATTTCCGTTCGTCTGTCACGCTTAGGCTTAACATAACATTTTCGTTGGTATCTCATAGTTAAGTCAGAAATATAATATTCATCATTCAACGCGCAAATCAAATGCACGTATCTTAATGTTATTTATGATTTGCTTTTAGCGGTAGGTGATTTCTTGCCGCTTTTTTTCGTTGTGTATAGTAATTGAATAGCACCTTACCCCGACCTTTAAACAACAAAGTTAATTTTCTTTCGAGATATACCGGTAAACAGAGAGAGATGAACCATCTTCCCCGAGAGCAATATGGCCCTCGGCAAAATGAAGAAATATCCTTGCAAAGTACATTTAGAAAATACACATTATTGTAAAGATGCTAAACTTGTCTTGTATAGTCAGTCGCCTTGTCACTCGAATGAAACAAAAATGAAGGAGATTTCTCGAATGTTTGCTTGTGTACGTTTAACGACAAAAGTTAGGAAAACCCCGAAATGTTATACTGCGAAACACTACGATGTCTATACAGCATCGGTATTTCCATGGTTGAGCTTTGTTCAGAGAATAATGGCGAGTGTTTATCTCAAACGTTACATTGCTTATGAATAAGTTTCGACATTTCTGCATGATTGTGATTATTTGGACTACTATTCAACTAACTAATATATTCGGGCGCAAATCGTATAGATTTGTCCGTGACGTCTGGTAGTAATAGCAGACGCAGAGTTTGATATCGTCACTCTTGTACTAGTAGCTGTGTGTAATGGTTGTCTGTCTTTTTATTTCTTCGTAGCAGCATTTCTCTCGGCGTTTCATATAAAGACAATACACAATTTTTTTGGCTTTAATCATATTGTAGTGTTTCATATAACACAGTATTAGCGTTGCGGAGTATCAGCCTGACCCCCAACCCGTTCCTGTAGTTGTTTATTCTATGTATATACCGCGAATTCCACATATTAGCCAGTTTTAAACTAAGCATTTAATAAATAACTCCCCAGAGTATTCATTTTATTGAGATATTTTCATTGCCAAAATAAAATAGGGAAAAGCAAAAGGACAACCAAAGAATTAATACTGGTAACTATCAACATAATCGTTCTGGGCGTTAAATCTGACTGTATATTATCAAACCTAAGACAAGGTTTACACATGGAATACTCATGATTATGTTCTAATTAGGTTCTGTAAATTCTAGCAATCAACTCGAGCAGTATATTCTCTAGTTGACCATGTTTATTTTGAACGCTTCAAAAACGATTTCCGAACACATTAACACTACAATTACATACCTATCGTGAGAATCACTCAAAATATTTCACCAACGCAATACTATCTAAGGGGAACTTACTTAGACTTAGGAACTCCCGCGTCATGTGAAGCATGAAAGTGTCAAAGTGATCCATTAAGTTCGGTCTGTAATCAGATCGACAGCGTCGTTCCAGCTTCTGTCCGTTGCCTGCCAACCGTAGTTTGCAAATATAACTGACTTGAATTTCAATTGTGCATACATTTGACTCTTTACTTAGCAATAGTATTTTACAGGGGAAGATAGCCAGCCTGAAGCCAAACAACTAAGATTTAGAAAAAGGACTGTAAGTGGATACGTCTCCGGTGAGTTGCAGACCGATCGGTAAGATGTGGTCGCATTCATGTTCTGGGAAAATACACTAATTTATCTATCATGCATATTTAAAAGTAAAATATCTGACAGAATATAAACAAGAAAAAGGATACTAAAAAATGCACAAAATATAGTGAACAACAAATAGACACTGGAGGATGCCTATTTCATTTCGATATTTCGTTTTATTTACGAAACTGTATCAAGTATAAAATTAATTGAACAGAGCCAAAGCATGTATACATAACGTTGGAAGTAGTAGGAAGTGAAAGATGTCCCCCAAAACAGTCTGGGCAAAATATCTGATAGTGTAAGTAAATTTAGCGATATACAAAACGCTGGATGTGTTATTAAAAGTGATTGCTTTTTGGGATGTTTTAGTTGTGAGTGGGCTTGTAAAACAGGGTGCATACTAGCAAATTGATGAAAAGGTGAGTCGGGATGTTATGATAGTAGTGCAGTTTGTGGTATTCGTGAAGGTAGAAAGGTAGTCATGCAAAGACAAGACGCAATTTAAGGTGATGCATGATGATGTGATTAACAAGAAAAGAAAGAAACAGCTGAGCAAAGTAGAAATTACTGGAGGTGATAGTACACGGAATGCGCCTTTTAGCAATACACATAAGCGTTAATGTTTGTAAAATGCGAAGTTGATGATTTGGAGTTGAACCCATATCGGACTTAATATATAACCAATGGCACGCGTAGAAAATTCCAGGGTAGTATCTTCTTATTTTGCTTCCGTGCTTAACCATCTTTCAATTCTATCGACGTCCAGTATCAACGCAGACCCAACGATACTATTGTATAACCTTTATTCAAAGTGAAACACACATATCTGAGTAATATGGCTAATGTAGTTTCATAATATATTTGGTTAGAGGGTCTATCTCCAAAACCCTTCAAGGATGTTGTGATATATTCCATCTAATGGGCATCCAGCCGAAATGCAGACCGCTCGATATCATTGTACTGTATTTGGAGAGAACACCTACTACACTTTGATCCAGCCGGAATGTCATTAAAGTGTATATTAGTTTGAGTTGTATGTTCGACACAACAGCGGTATCAGATGACATTTAACACTTTGCTTTATTTACATTGGGTCTTCGTCGATCGGGCGATCGTATTTTTTGAAAAATGGGTTGGTGACTGATAACGTTCGTACGTACATAGAAAATGCCTAATCGTGTTATTATATAGATTAACGAATAATATACACGTTATGCATAATGCCATAGTCGGTATGTACGAACATACATGCAATACCTTTTATGAAGCTTTAGCACGAGAATATATTATGTATTATATAGTAGAACTCACATTTACTCTGATAAGCAAAATAGTAGCCAGAACATCTACTTAAAAGATAACATTCAATATAGATCTCGCAAGGAAATGGTGGTTTTTATCTTAACCACATAATTTTGTTTCTAAACTATCTTATATCCAACATCTACAGGACTCTTCATCCGAATTCCATAGCAATTATTCCAAATAGTTTGAGCACTAAGTCATCGTAAGTGGAGGCTCACCGACAACAACTGGTGGTATTCCCAGGAGATTGAGTGGCAATAAGCATACCAAGATTCCCAATAATTGTTTCCATCACCACCGTAAATATATTTTTGTATAACAACGGCCGCCTACTATTGAGTTCTCGCTGGCAACGATCATTGGTGTCTTCTGGGGTTTGGGTGGTAATAAGTCTCCATAATGTCTCAGTACTCTCGCACTCATCGAGTGAAAGTCGAGTTAGTGTTCTCCATCCTCGGTCTTCCTATCCTTCTTGACCCTCTACGACTATTTTGTGTGGAAACTGACGAGGCGCGTGCAATCATATTGGGGGGGGGCAGTTTATGATATTTCTTGCAGTTTATGTTCCTTGGTTCGTGTAGTGGTGTTCTTCCTGTGGGTTTGTGTTCTTACTATTGTAACATCTATGTTACTGGTTATCGTTCGTAGCTCAATATTGCAACTGTGTTGGCCATTGCATGGTCTCAGTAATCCCTTCGATTCCAATTTCTCCTAGTCTTTTTTTCCATTTTGGGGGCTGTTCCTAGTGCTCTTACGAATATTTGTATTATATTAAATTTCTTAATTTATTATTATTATTATTATTATTATTATTATTATTATTATTATTATTATTATTATTATTTATGCTCATACCACTTCTCATTGTGGTCTAATTTATAAAGTGTGCATCTATTCTAGAGTCATATCTGAGCGACTTTGTCGTGTCATCATTTTTTATACTGATGTTGTGCTAGCATAGGGCATTCAGATAAAATATGCGCTAAGGTTGCTTCCCTTTTATTAGTCAATCGTTATATCGGTGATTCTAATGTTTGATGGGTATAGTGCGAGTTGCTTGTTCCTGGGCTGTCATTAAGGTGTCTTCAGTGGATCTTTTGAAATCACCCCTAACCAAGAAATTCCAGCTTTCATTATCTTTAAATGCGGTCTTTTTAAAAAAATACACTGTGTAGTAACTTTCCAAATAATTTTAACTCTCTCTCTTGTAACCTTTGATTCTTTTTTACGCCAGTTCTTAGTATTTCCACTCTTTTCACTATACTAAGTAGAATCTCATTACTTTCAGAAATATATTAATATAGAAAATCTTCTTCTATATCCACAGCATCTTCAACACTAAGTATATTTTGCCCACCTTCATTTCTAGGAAGATACAATCGATCTGCATCTCCTTTCTTTGAAGAAGCTCCATAAATTATGTGCATTTTCTGCATTTTGGTATACAAACAGTTTAGTTCATCTACATTCAAGCCAATTATACCGGCAATATTTTGAATAATAGTTACTGCTATGACATTGATAGCAAAGATTGTATTTCGACTGTGGAGGTGTGATTAAAGAATAATTCTTACTCTTCTGTTGGACTCAGCTGTTAGCTGGTTTTACATTTCCTTCCTTTTAATCTTATCTGCGTCCAGTATTCCCAAATATTAAGCTCCTATCTCTGTCTACATTCTTTATAAGATTATCGGTTGTTAGGATTTCAAGGCTATTTGAGTGGACAAGTGTACCTCTTTTTATAACAAGAATAGCCCATTTTATTATGCTAAATTCCATTCGTATGTTATCACGTGATGATGTAACCGTAGCCATCAGGGTATCAAGTTGGTTTTCATCATCATCATCATCATTATTATTATTATCATTATTATAATAATAATAATAATAATAATCAAATTAATAATAATAATAATAATAATAATAATAATAATAATAATAATAATAATAATAATAATAATAATACAGTTAGTGCATTTCATCCCAGAAGGTTTAAATGATCGACGTGTTTAACATAATCAGTAATATTGAAAATAGTAGTTGTAGTGAAGAGACGATGAAGAACAAAGAGATGAGGGGAAAGTGTAGGAGAAAAAAAAATGAAAAATATGTTTTATTCTTTTGAGATACGTAGAAAATGGCCGCCCGAAGTATACTTTCAAATCTCGATCCTGAGGTTCGTATCGTAAGTAGTATAAAGTTTTTTCCGTCTGTTGCGCGTAACTATTTCGTTAATACGTCTTTATCTTTTCTAAATAGCACGATCTAGTATTGTGAACAAGGTCTATTGAGTGTGGAATAAGTCCTTATTTTTTGCTAAAAATACGGGTTTGATTGTCTGAATAGTTTATTTGTTTAAGTTATTTATAAGATTATAGGTTCGTTCTTGCTTAATCGTAAAAGAACATCTTCGATAGTCTGTCAAACTTACGTTTTAAGCATCATTTTGATTAGTCTGGAACTGCTTAAGTTTAACAAAGTATTCTTCCACGTTAATGTTAAGAACGCATGTACACATATAAAGAATGCATTGCTATTTCATTATTTCGATTAATTATTTAGCAAAACAATGTTGACACTCAAAAAGAAGAATTTCTCGACCCATGACACATTTTGTAAATCGTGAAATACGATTTGGGCTGAAGTGTCTATCCGAGGAAACTTTACCAGACAGAATTCGATCTGCACTTTTTAGTTGCTTTAATAGTCATCCACAACACCAACCCACCGATGCTGACTTGGAAAATCAGATTTTTCTTTCTGTTAAACCAAACAACATAAACAGCGCGAAATACGACGAGGGGCTTAAAACGTTGCCACAAAGAAGATTGGTGGAAAAACAGGAAAAAAAAATTCAAACACAATAAACCGCATAAAACAATGAAATTTCATATTTTAATGGGGAAAATATTGCGGCGGATAATCTTTTGGCTTCCACAAATGATGCATACATAAAAGCGAAGAAAAAAGTCCAAATGGAGAATGTTGACTTGGGTGCAAAGAAAATGAAAGAAAAATGTAATTAGTCATGAATGCATCAAATGGCGTCAGGATTCACCCCCTCAAATAAACTGCTTAGATATTAAAGTTGAGAAACTTCGTTAACGAATCGCATTTCATTTAAAGTGAATTTGCACAAATGGCAATCACATATCACAACTAATTATTGCTTCCAGAAAATATAAAATTAATGGTTAAAAGTATATGTAAATAACAATATTAATGTTACCTGAATATAATTAAATTATGATTCAAGATTTGGCTCTCATCAGTGTAGGGAATGATAATCTCAAACGGTTGTAAGGTTCGAATCCGATTACACAATCACCAAAGACTCTATAAGCAAGCGTCATAACCAAATTGCATCAGGCATTACCACGTCAAAAAAGAAATGTAAGTTATATTTATGCAACGGTAGGCACATATAGGCAGACTGTCTAGAGAGTATCTAAAAAAACATTGTCGGAGCACACACACACACACACGTACACACACACGCGTATTTATATATATATATATATATGTATACTACTTTTTTTGTGAGGCAAATATGAATAGCTTCAAACTAAAGCTTTATTGCATAGTTAAATCTTGGCCTTTAGACTAAGATCAAAGTGTAGTATCTGTTCCGATGGATACTGCACCCCATACTGGTGTGGTCTTGGCCTTGGGGTCTTGATTTATGCCGGTCAATGGGTCTGTCCTGTGCAGTTCTGGGAGGTCCACCTTCCCAGGCTTTGCCTCCCCTCTTTGGGGAGGAGTAAATTTAATGCTTACTGTCTGGGGCGCCTCTACCAGGGAATGCCGACGGGGCTGCCCAGGCAATTTTTAAACCCCACTTTCCCGACCCGACCTTGGGTCACATTTTACTTGTGGGAGTAAGATAAAAACTGGCCTTGTGCCTAACTCCTGGAGAGAAGTAAATCAATACTCTGTCCTTTAAATAAGAAAAAGTAATAGTTCCCTTCTCAGTCGCGTGTAAAGGCGTTGTATGGAATACGGATATTACTTTAGCTCGGTGTTTGAATACTGCGAGTAATGGTGTAGTTATATATAGCCACGCTCATGAGTCTTTATTTAGTGAAACATATATATATATATATATATATATATATATATATATATATATATATATATATATAGTGAATGCTTTTATTCTACCTGAATTACTATATATATATATATATATATATATATATATATAGTGTTTAATTTTAGTTCAGTCGAAGTTCTGAGATATGAAGGGTAAACATGTGATATATATATATATATATATATGGTATATATAGATATTCGAATATTACATTACACTTCTCCTTTACATCTAAACATTAGCATTGATGTTCCTCCCACAAATGTATCAGTTAACTATGTTATAATATGCGGTTTCTTACTTTTACTGGATTCCAGAACGAAAACTTATCGTCTAGATATTAGTAACAGACAAAGACAGATTCGCTAACTGTTTTATATTATCCATAAAATATATCTATCTGCAATATAGTGTGAATGTATTTGTTAATTTTATGAATTTTCTATTATTTAAATGATTAAAATTGAATGTCAACTGGAAAAGACTGAGAATTTTCATAACCATTTGTTTTTTGTTATTGTGTTAAATTACCCGATGCTGATTGTTCGATGTTTACTGTTAACAACGAGTTAGCAGTCCGTTGTGTTTTGCACTGTAACATTTTGAATTCTGATCTCAAGGTGTAGTTACACGCACCAGTTGATAAGTTGTGTTATATGAAGAGCAATTGAATCACGTTCTACCGAGAAATTGACGACAAACGACTACAAAATTGGCGGAGGAGATATATTATAATAACAAGTCCTCTTCGAACTTGCCACTCTAGGTCGTAAGTCTACGCCGGTATCTACATCATCAACGCCATCGCTATCTTATGATTATATACATTTTACATTAAATGCCCAATTATGTTGTATTACATATGGAGTCAACAATTGATGTAGTATGCTGGCTTGTGTCCTCCAGTCAATGACTATAATGGTATGTAGTATTAAATAAACATTGTATCCGCATTCTCATCAATAGCTATTATAATATCCAACTACTACAAATTTGAAGAATTCGAACGCAAGACCCGATACATCAAATTCGTTTAAATTGAGACCTTACGCAATAAAAACACGAATATATTACATCTAGACTTCGAAAGAAAGCTGATTTATATTGAAATCAAAAGGAAATAATTTCGGTATCATATTATGTAACACATAGTTTTGGGGTCTCGTCGAGTTTTGAAATGCAACACTTTTTGTGGGGATAGTTTCGTGATTTTGAAAATGGCGTTTATCGCGTTTTGCATTCAAACTTTTCATATATACATATAATCAAACACATTTGATGTCATGCGTATTACCATCAGTGTAGTCGTATTCAACTGATGTAAATTTACCATGAGTGTATGCAGTCTACTGCCAACGTACTACCATTGTATGTGAGTTACCTTATTGTAAAGATCGTCGTATGCTATGTGCCATTCCGTCAATGTCCTAACGTCAATGTACTAACGATATATGGGGCTTATCGTTAATATCATATGATCCTATGCAGACAATTGTCAACTGTTCGCGGTGGTGTCTAAGCTACATCAATGCTATGTGGCCTACCGTAAATGAACTATGATTGTATGCTCTTTAGTGGTAATGTAATCTGATTGTATGTAGACAACTTTCAGTCGTAGGTTGCGGGCGGCATACGGTTAATGTGCTATGGTCCTAAGCGGCCTACCGGTATTTGACTGATAGTATGCACCACGATCTAAACATACTTCAATGGTATGCGGTCTGACGTATATTTACCCTGATAGCATGAGGTATGCCGTCAATAGTTTATGATGGTATAAAACCAGGCGTTTTAAACCTATCATTGATGTATGTCTTACTGTACAAGACGCGGTTATTTAACGTATTTACGACTTATCAACACCTTCTAATTACTGAAGCTTAAATATCGTATTGAATCTTCATTAACTCTTGTTTTAATGAAGTAATTGTTTTTTTTTCTCCATAGAAACTGCTTTATTTAGACCCAATCTCTTTTTCGCCCTGTAAGACATAAACAGCGAGAATCCATCTCTCTACCACAACGACAGATTTATTTATTTATTTCCCCGTATATTTTATATCAAGCTGAGTTTCCATGAACTGCGTTTCCTTCCAGGAAGCTCCCACATGTGTAACACATTGCAACGGGGCTGCTTCCCCAACAACGACAATACGATGAACTTCCTAATGAGTCATTAGATTGTGTTTAGTCAATTCATTATTTTTAATCTTCTTATAATATTAATAATAATTAAGTTTTTTTTCTCATTTAATACTAATATTCCTTGATCGATGTTTCTGACCAAGGGGACAAATTACTGTTTTCCGGGTCGGAATATATTCCTCTAACACTTATCGTTGGCTTGTTCTGTACTTTGAAGTATTATTTATTAGCTCCTTAAATCAAGTGGCTTCATGTCTTGTCTAGAGCGATTTCGATTTAAAAAAAATCAATCAATTACATTGATTAGTAAAAAAACGTACCGTAAATGAGTTATGATGATATAAAATCTACCATTAATATTTGAGTTAAATAAAAGGGCACATCTACTTAACGTATTTGCAATATATCAATAGTGTGTCATTACCAAAGCCGATCAGGATATATCGATTCTTTAATTAATCTTGTCTTAATGGTGCTATGCTGGATAAATCATAACTCCTAAACCGAAATGACTGCGAGATTTAAAAAAAAAATCAAAACAGAAATAAATTACTCATTGTGTTATTGTCATAGATGATAATGAATGGCATGCTTATTTGATAGCGGATCAAATAACATCGAGATAAAAAAACGACGCTATGGTGACATATATTTAATATTGTTTTGGCGGGTGAGAAAAAATATTTGGCACAACTTACTCTGACACTATTTTCGGTGCCAGTCAGCTTGACGCGACCGTATGTTTCAATAACAATCAAATTATTATCGCAAGTATAAATCATATTAATAAAAATACGCAGAAAAATGTCAAATAATCGAAAGAAAATATAAGGACACACAATACGTATAAACACATTTATATATATATGCATATACACACACGTATTTAGATTATCTACTAAAGAGTTTGAATTACCTACTGGAGAGTTTGAATTACCTACTAGACACCATCGTCGAATGTCTTCGGTCACTCTGTAAAAGGGTTTGTCAGAAAAATCTGGCATGAGGATACTTCACCCTACAAGTAAACATGCACCAAATATTAAAAATATCATAGTATTCAAAGTCCAAATAAGATCTCATCGGTTTTGCTACACGCCTATACGATGTATGGTGCACCTTCAGTTAGTGATGTAACCTCAAGTAACAGCACTTAGTTGGATACTAAAACAGTCTAGATGGATTATTGTGCTGGGATCTGGTAATACCAAGAGCCCAAACAAATATATAATATAAAATAATCAACTGGGCAATTAGGGAGAAGGAAAGTAATGTTCTTAACTTCTTTATAAAATCAATGCTTGAGAGGTAAAGGAGAAGTTTAATAGAGAGATAAATTGTTAGTCTCAGGAAGGGACCCATTGATTTCTGAGAACTTCAACTGAAGTAAAATGAAACATATATATATATATATATATATATATATATATATATATATAGTCGCACTAACAAACATTAATGCCAAAATTCAAATTGTACACAAGTATTGCAAATATATACATATAATAATATGTATAGTAATCCAGGTAAAGTAGCCATCAACAGGATAAACACCCACAGAATTTAAACCATGCATATAAGCAAGCGAATAAAGCTATTTCTATAATTATTTTTATTTATACAGACGCGTACAAAAGTCCGCTACACTGACATGTCGATGTTTTTAAAAAATAGTTATTACAAAATTTAGTTTTTTCAGAGATGTTAGTTTCTAATAACGATCGATCGATAACATCGACATGACAGTGTCACGGCTTTTTGTACATGTATATGCAAACAAAACTAGTTTCGGTTAGGTTAAAAAAGTTCGGTTTGTATTGTGTATGAGTCAATAGCTTTACTTAATTTATTTAATACAATTGTTAAGTCTGCAATCACATAATGTTCTGGTACGGAAGTACAGGGAGCGATTCATTTAACGATTGTATTTTTAAAAGTTGTTTATCAAATAGCGGTCGGTAAATTTTATGAGAATATGTGATATTTTTCGCCAGGAAAACCTATGAAAAATGGGCATTGTATCTTACTCGTGGAAAGGCAAGCAAATATAGACATATACATCAAAAACAAAATATGTAAAGAAAAATGTAAACATCTGTAAATTTTGTAATTTTGTCGGAGGTCTGTTTATCGCTTCTATTACTTGTTTTATTTACTATAAATGGAACATTAAAAATAATAGAATTTATACATAATTTGAAAATAACTGTTTACTTTTTACTATGTGTGTATGTATTAGACATTGAATTATTTTTATTTACTATTAATGGAACATTAAAAATAATAGCATTCATACATAATTTGAACAGAACTGTTTTACTTTTCACTACGTTTTTATGTATCAGACATTGTATGAATTTTATTTATTATTAATGTAACATTAAAAATAATGGAATTTATACATAATTTGAAAATAACTGTTTTACTGTTTACTACGTGTGTATGTATTAGACATTGGATTATTGTTTGTTTACTATTAATGGAACATTAAAAATAATGGCTTCATACATAATTTGAACAGAACTGTCCTACTTTTCACTACGTGTGTATGTATTAGATATTGGATTAATTTTTATTTACTATTAATGGAACATTAAAAATAATGGCTTCATACATAATTTGAACAGAACTGTCCTACTTTTCACTACGTGTGTATGTATTAGACATTGGATTATTGTTTGTTTACTATTAATTGAACATTAAAAATAATGGCTTCATACATAATTTGAACAGAACTGTCCTACTTTTCACTACGTGTGTATGTATTAGATATTGGATTAATTTTTATTTACTATTAATGGAACATTAAAAATAATGGCTTCATACATAATTTGAACAGAACTGTCCTACTTTTCACTACGTGTGTATGTATTAGACATTGGATTATTGTTTGTTTACTATTAATGGAACATTAAAAATAATGGCTTCATACATAATTTGAACAGAACTGTCCTACTTTTCACTACGTGTGTATGTATTAGATATTGGATTAATTTTTATTTACTATTAATGGAACATTAAAAATAATGGCTTCATACATAATTTGAACAGAACTGTCCTACTTTTCACTACGTGTGTATGTATTAGATATTGGATTAATTTTTATTTACTATTAATGGAACATTAAAAATAATAGCATTTATACATAATTTGAACAGAACTGTTTTACTTTTCACTACGTGTTTATGTATTAGACATTGGATGACTTTTATTTATTATTAATGGAACATTAAAAATCATGGCAATTATACATAATTTGTACAGAACTGGTTTACTGTTCCCTACGTGTGTATGTATTAGATATTGGATTAATTTTTATTTACTATTAATGGAACATTAAAAATAATGGCTTCATACATAATTTGAACAGAACTGTCCTACTTTTCACTACGTTTGTATGTATTAGATATTGGATTAATTTTTATTTACTATTAATGGAACATTAAAAATAATGGCTTCATACATAATTTGAACAGAACTGTCCTACTTTTCACTACGTGTGTATGTATTAGATATTGGATTAATTTTTATTTACTATTAATGGAACATTAAAAATAATGGCTTCATACATAATTTGAACAGAACTGTCCTACTTTTCACTACGTTTGTATGTATTAGATATTGGATTAATTTTTATTTACTATTAATGGAACATTAAAAATAATGGCTTCATACATAATTTGAACAGAACTGTCCTACTTTTCACTACGTGTGTATGTATTAGATATTGGATTAATTTTTATTTACTATTAATGGAACATTAAAAATAATGGCTTCATACATAATTTGAACAGAACTGTTCCACATTTTACTACGCGTTTATGTATTAAACTTTGGATATTTTTTGATTTATTATTAAAGGAACATTAAAAATAATGTTTTTATACATAATTTGTACAGAACTGTTTTCTTTCTTTACCCTTACCCTAAGCTAAGTGGTATGTTTGGTTCGTCAAAGGTTGATTATGTTCGGTTCAAATTTTGTAGAAGCACTATAATAAAATACGGAAAAACTGAAACATATTTTCACAAAAAATCCAATTTCAAAAGATTAATTATTATTGTTTGTATTTCTTTAAGCGAAGTTCATCATAAAAATAAATTGTCTTCTATCTTCGGTATAAAATTGTGAAGATCTTTATTTAATCAGTGTTAAAGGAATACAACGAACAGCAATCGATATAAGCGCACAGTAATGACGCAGGGAGTGCCATTTTTACTTCATGGCAATTTTACGGAGGGAAATTAGAATTTCTGCGCAAATAAAGGAAGATCTACTCAATTTTAAACTAAATGTAAATTGTCTCTTGGCGGCCATTTTTTTTGTTTGTCATTTTTGAAGGCGATAAATCTTTTAACACATCTTTTTTTCTATTTTATTAATTAATACTTAATTCTTACTATCATAATATGAAAATAAAAATGTATATATATATTTAAAAAGAGAGGGTGGAGATTAATTAGGGTGGAATGGTGTGGTGTAATGGTTACAGACGCATACTGAATGCCGGGTTCGACTTCCGTCGTCGTTACTGCATCACATTTAAACTGTAAGAATTGTTATACATTCATATATTCTCCCTTCAGCTACAGGTTAAATAACACGGTACACTAAAATCTAAAACTGTGGCTGTGTAACTAATCGAAGACAGAGAAAGGTTAGAACTAACAGCAGTTTCTTTTACTTCTTCCTGCATTTCTTCCAGGCCCCCTATACCCCCTCCATGAAACCGGACTCAAAAATACGAGTTCAGCAGATGTGCGGCAAAACGTTTCGCAACTAAATTCTTCACTAAAAATTATCCGTGTGCTGATTATCTATTGCTCCTGAGATTGAAAAGAAGGCCTTTTCATAATTTTGAGTTGCGAGACCCCAATAAAGACGGGTGAGCCAAAACTCGACTAATAGATAACTTGACACATTTTCCTTCGCTTTCCGTGAAAGGCGTTGTGTCTGTTCAAATATAATGTGGCTAGGCGTCAGGACAATTAGATTCACATTTGTTGGGAGACTCTATAGATTAAAGTTGAAGAGCCAAAGACAAATAAGATAGACAAAAATCATCAATTTTTTCTTAAAAATCTCCCTGAAATATATATTCTGAGTTAAAATGTAACAGGCGATAAACGACCTTTTCAAAATGTAACTACAAATAAACAATTTACTTTATTAGATAAAATAACAACATATATTTTGTTACACTGAGTCTAGTTTTTATATTTCTAATCACCCAAAATACATGTTAAAATATACCTCGATTTTGGGATCGAGTTATGTTTGATAAACTTCCATTCTTATTTTTCCCATTAGCCGTAATTTACAATAAACTCAGCAAGTTACTCATTTCTTAAAAAGTTTATGTCTGTTATTTTCAAGTTCTCACATTGATCACCTTTCTAATTACCTAGCTCTCTGTATGTCCCGTCCGTTACTCGCTCTATCGCAGGGGTGGGCAACATTTTCAGAGCAAGGGCCACATTAAAAAAAAATATATATACTGGGCCGCATAGTATATTTTCCAATATAAATGATATCTGAAATAACCGAAATATATGGATTGCAAAGCGAAAATGCAATCATTTTTCATTTACTAGCATTTTGAAGGGCCGCACGAATTACATTGCCGGGCCGTAGTTTACCCACCCCTGCTCTATCGCGTCCGCCCTGTTTATTAACTGTGGATGTAATTTCATTTGCATATGAATTGCTCCGGACACAGCATGAATCCACTTGGTGTAAGGAACTAAAAAAATACTATTTCAAGGTAAACAAAATAAGCTAAAGATTACTGTTAAGTAGATAGATTCGGAAGCAAAAAATAGCAAATCTTCCTTTTTGTCATAACAATCGCTCATGGAATGTGGGGACTACATGACAAAATAAAGGAAGCGAGAATTACGAGGCTGCTGAAAGTAAACCCAAGGTCCACTTTCGAATTTCATTGGTCCACTTTCTACTCTCCAGAAAGGGCAGAATAAAACGATAGATATAAAACTACGGGAGGTAATTCAGTCTGAATTAAAGCGAACTTAAGTATCATCCTAAGGTGACTAAAATATTAATATTTTGTATAAGATAAACATTACAATTGTTTTTCTAAGTGAATATAACTATAAAAGTCGTAGGTAAGTTGAAACTAAAATGTGCACTAAAAGCGAGATTTTCTTTTTTTTCGCAATGTTTACATGAGCTATGTTTATATAAATAGCAAAATAAACTATAAGTGAAATTTGCAGGGGCAAAGTCTTTTTTATATTTCTATGTGTACGCATCTCTTAGGAAAGCGACTTCTTATCAATTATCAGCGTAACACAACTTAAAGCAAAAGTATTGCGCTTAGAAGCAATCAAAACAGTATACCGTCGTTTATCGACGACATAGACACACTAGTATACGTGTATCCCTTCACAAAGCAGGGCATTACTAAAGTAGAATGAATTACACAAGTTGAAAGTCCCTCACCATTGAACATTCGATCCTGAGATAAATATTATATTTTACTATAAAAAGATCAGAATCCGCTGTTGTGAAGTTATCTATGTATCTTAACCATGTCTGTGATTTTGGAAGACACACACGCATACATAATTAGAGTTAAAATAACCTAGTAGACACCCTCCTCGAGTGGTTTCTGTCTCGTCGTACAATGGCTTGTCAGGACAACCTGACATGGGGATACTTCACCCTACAAGTACAACCTGAGAAAGTATTAAAAATAACATAGTATTCGAAGCCCAAATACGATACCCTCACCACGGCTATACACTGGCTCATACAAGAAATGGTACACCTTCTCCTTGTGATGTTACCTCAACTAACAGCACTTATGTGGACACTCAACATAACAATATTAATTATTGTATTGGAACTTGGTAAGACCAAGAAACAAAAGCGACATACTATAACATAGTTAACTGTTTATTTGAGGAGACGGACATTAATGGTCCTCATTTCTTTACTAACTCAACGTTTGCGAGGTAGATGAGTATCTTGATTGTACACTGCAATATCTATGTATCTCATATAGAAATCAAGGTAAGCCCCCAAAAGGGTCCCCTTGAATTCTGAGAATTTACTTACCGTTATATATTAGAAAAGAAGTGATCTGTTTCTGAAATGTAGTCTAATTCGCACGGATGAAGAGGTTAATTCAGTGCGAAAGTAAGTTATCGAAAGCGTTTGTCTCATGTGTATTTGATTGACATATTATCATTTTAAATCATCAGAGAAAGCTACGCCATTACTGGTAGCATTCTTCTGGTTCAAAAGTTAAAAAGATCATGCTATTAAATCTAAAGAGAAAAGAATAAATATTGTATAATATATAAGTTGATATCTATGAGTTCAGGTTGATGTGGTCGCGTTTCTTAGATGTGGTCTCATTTGAACCTTACATACACCCACACGTATATATATATATATATATATATATATATATATATATATATATATATATATTTATATATATATATATATATAGAGAGAGAGAGAGAGAGAAATACATAGATAGATAGATAAATAGATAAATAGATAGATCGATAGATATGGCATTCACTCTATAATAAGCGTCAATGTGCTTGTATATACATATATACATACATTTATATATGTATATATATATACATATGTATATATATTTAGTATTTACTTCAACAGTGCTCAATGCATACACCAAGCTTAGTATTAATAGTACCAGTAGTATTAGTAGTAATA
>OY744525.1:32324768-32537268 GCA_963556195.1 Sepiola atlantica
GACACTGACTGATTGTAAGTGATATCTCAAGGTAAAGATTGTCAAGTGCCGGGAGTTGGTTATATCCTTACAAATAAGCTCTACCTATGAGGGGAGCGTTATATAGTCATCCACATACATACTGGGTCCCTGTATCACATATCTTTAGTGCCTCAAGCTGGATTTGAAACTCAACAGTCGGCGACATATATATATATATATATATATATATATATATATATATATATATATATATATATATATATATATCGGCGGATGGACATCTTAATATGTTATCATACCGGCGTGGGCGGAAGTACACAAAGCAGTGGCAAATTCACTTCAACAACAACACGCTTAAACTAGCCATAAAAATCGGCTCTTACAAGCTCTGGCAAAAAGGCGCTTAAAACGCCAAAAATATTTATCACGTGATTGTCTACTACTACGTCCGCCAAAACCAGAGTTAAAGAAAATAAAAGCAATAGCCATGACAAGATCAGTCTCTTTTCCCCTTTTCCCTACGATCAGCGATTAAGGCAGTCTTGTCAATAGACTCCTAAAGCATGGGGCAAGAATCTGTCTGCTGCTGTCTTACTGTCCCTCCACGCCGTCTCCCCCTTCCTCTTTATCGGGCGCAGGACAAATAGTAAGCTTTAACCCTTTCTTTTCTTTTCTCTTTTTTAAGTACCGCCGAACACAAGTTCCTATCATTCTTACACTGCAAAAAAGAGGTTGAGTGACGGCTCATTTTCTCTATTTACGCACACACACAAACACGTGTGTTTTGTAAGAACAAACCTTGAAAAATACATTTCATACAAACAGTAAAAGGGACATTTATGTACACAAACTCAGACTATCATTGAGGAATTTATACAAATTAAATCAACCACGTTTAATAAATTGTTATGTTTATATCAATGTTTGAGTGCTGGCTTCTTACTTTTTATCTTATTGTGTTGGTTACTGGCGTATTTTGCTCGTTCTATCATGTTTAACCAGAATAGAATTCGTTAGTACCCCCACAGATTTGGTGACCCCGCTGAACATTTTATTCATTAGACTGTAAACTTGCCTACATACAATCCTACAAATGTGCAAAATGTGTTTTCTCAGTTTTCTCGCAATATTCACTGCGACAAAAATAACTTTCCAAAATTCAAAATACGTATATGTAGTAGAAAAGCTACCTGCAGACGTAGCCACACAAGTCGTCGATCTTTTGGACCACATGCCAGTGGAAAATGGCTACAGCATTTTAAAGAATGCCATAATAAGGGGGACCGGAAAGTCAGACAGAAAGATGACGCCATGATCTCTTTAACAATTTGAATTTAGGCGGCATGAAGCCATCTCAACTTTTGAGGAAGATGCGGACATTTTTAGGGAAAAATGCTATGTCCGATACAGTATTTAAAAAGTTATGGACCGATAAACTCCATACTCATACAACACAAATTCTGACATCACTCCTGGACGACCTTAGTTCAGACAAGCTAGCATATATAGCAAATAAAATTCATGAAAGCCACAGTCCTAACCAAGAAAAAATGCCTATGCATCTTCAACGCCAACATTTAAAACAGGCACATCTAACATCGTAGCAAGGCTGGAGAAACACATAACAGAATTAACACTCAAGGTCCAGAGTCTCATTAACAACCAGGCCCATCAATTTTACCGGCCTCGAGGACGTTTCCGAGACAATTCATATTCTCCAAATAAGAATAGCCGGAGACGTTCAAATTCTTTCTCCAGAGAGATACACACAGGCAATACCTGCTGGTATCATTTAAGATTTGGGAAAAAGGCTAGGAAATACATAAAACCATGCAAATTCGGCGGGAAACGGAACTTCCAGAAGCAAGTAAAGACGACATGAACTACTGGAATAAAACAAATGAGTCGTCTATTTTAGATTCGTGATAGCAATACTGGATATCTTTTTTTAGTCGACACAGGTGCACAAATCAGTGTAATACCACCATAACTCAACAGCAAGTCTGTACCATCAGCATACACTTTACAAGCAGCAAACGGATCCAAAATCCAAACCTTTGGAGGAATATCACTAACATTAATTTGGGATTGCGACGACCATTCTCATGGATTTTTGCACGAGCTCAAGTAAAAACACCCATTCTCGGGGCAGCCTTTTTATCACATTTTCGTTTGTCAGTGGATATGTCTGCACACTGCCTAACCAACAGCGAAACACAGTTGTCAATGAAACGAATAACCTCAGTGTACACATGAACGGGAATAAGCTCTGCTTTACTAACCATAAGTGGTTTACAGGAACTTTTCAAAAAATTCCCATGAATAACAACTCCTTTAAAGCACACCGATGAAATTCGCCATTCTGCTCAACACCATATAAAACCTATGGGACAACCAATTAGTGCATCTCTACGCAGATTACGCCCGGATAAGTGCAAAATAGCAAAACACGAATTTCAACATATGCTAAAATTAGGCATCATCCGCCCTTCAAGTAGCCCATACTCCTCGCCACTACACATGGTACCAAAACCAGATTATGGGGAGTGGCGTCCCTGTGGAGACGTTCGAAACCTCAATGCCAAAACAGTTCCTGACAGATATCCAATTCATCATATTAATGATTTTGCCATAGGTCTGCAAGGAACTAAGTTTTTACAAAACTTGATTTAGTCAAAGTATGTTACCAAATTCTAGTAGCAGGAGAAGACATAGAAAAAACAGCAATTATTACTCCTTTTGGTCTATATGAATTTACAAGGTTGGTTTTGTGATTACGCAACGCAGCTCAAAGTGTTCAAAGACTGATAGACGAGGTTTTGAGAGGATTACTATTTGCCTTTGCGTACATCGATGACGTACTCATCGGTAGCCGAAATATTCAAGAACATCACGAACATCTAGAACAGGTTTTCGAGAGACTGGCACATTTTGGTTTAAAAATCAACGTAAGCAAATGTGTTTTCACAGTCCCCCAACTGACATTCTTGCGTCACGTAATCGATGAACGAGGTACTGCGCCCGTGCCAGAAACAGTGGCAGCAATCCAGCAATTTCCCCAACCAACATCATTGCGACAATTGAGAAGATACCTCTGTCTGATGAATTACTACCGCAGATTAATTCCAGGTTGTGCAAACATTTTAACTCCTCTCACAAATTTGTTGCGCAAAGAAAAAAAAGAAAAGTGCAACGATTACAGTGGAAGGGGAAGCATTGATCGCATTCAACAACTCAAAGAAAGCACTGACAGATTTCACAAAACTGTCTTACATCCATGATGAGGATAATTCAGTACTAACACTGACTACATACCCTTCTTCATTTTCGATAGGATCAGTTCTGCACCAAACTCAAAACGGTATAGAAAACCCATCTCCTTGTTCTCGGTGAAACTAAACAATGCACAACAAAAATACAGCGCTTTCTCGTGAGAATTACTTGCGATATATCTGTCAATAAAACATTTCCGGCATCTTCTCGAGGGCCGATACTTTACTGTCTTCACAGACCACAAACCCCTCACATATGCCTTACACACAAGTATGGGCAAATATACGCCCAGAGATACCCGACAACAGGACTATATATTCCAGTTTACATCGGATATTCGTTACATAAAGGGCACAGGCAATATTGTAGTAGATACCTTGTCATGCTCCACAATTCGCGCCATAAATTCTGAACCTCTTAACTTTGAGTTAATCGCAGATGAACAGAAAAATGACGAACCATTAGACAAGGTAAAAAAGGGCAATTCCTTAGAATTAAAGGCACATCCAGTCCCTTTTGGAACTAGGACATTCCTATGCGACACAAGTACAGGTTATTCCAGACCTTATATACCATCTTCACTCAGAACATTTTCATAACTTGTCACACCCAGGCCGACGAGCTACTATCAAATTAATTAGTAATCGTTTAGTCTGGCCTAAAATGCATAGACGCATACGGGACAGGACTAAAGTGTGTTTAAAATGTCAAATTAGCAAGGTGGGCAGACATACAAAATCTCCACCTGGCAAATTTATCCACCCAGATGGTAGATTCACCAACTTACATATCGACATAGTTGGACCACTGCCAGAAGCAAATGGCCATGCATACCTATTAACAATCATCGACATATTTACCAGATGACCTGTTGTAACTCCTTTGCGAGATACATCTGCGCAATCCGTCGCGAAAGCAGTATTGCATGATTGAATAGCTAATTTCGGTTGCCCATCAGTAATAACGACAGATTGTGGCGCTCAATTTCAATCAACACCCCTTTGATGAATTTATAAAACTCTTGGGAGTGAAACATATAACCACGACGGCTTATGACCATTGTGCCAACGGAATGGTCGAGCGTTTCCATCGACAATTAAAGGCAGCTCTGACAGCAAACAACCATTCCGGAACATGGTTAGAAAACATTCCTCTAGTTTTGTTGTCTATCAGGAATGTGATAAAACAGGATTTATGATGCACATCATCCGAAATGGTTTTCGAGACATCACTGACATTGCCCAGTTAGTTCTGCGAAAAAAACAAATCATTTTAAACCATCTACACACTTTGTCCAGAACTTAAAACAAAGAATGAATGATTTAATTTTCACGCCTACAAGGACACAAACAAAATATATTTACATCCCAAAGGACCTCCCCAACTGCGAATATGTGTTCGTACGCATTGATACAGTAAAGAAACCTCTTTGTGCTACATATTTAGGACCTTTCCAAGTGGAGGAGAGGAAGGCCAAACATTTCACCACAGTTAAAAATAAAAAAACAAGATACGGTTTCCATAGATAGGAAAAAACCGGCATACTTGGATTCATTGAAAAACAGCATGTCAAAACACCTTACACCTCCACAGGATACCGAAGTGGGCAAACATGGTCCTACAATAAACAGCACACCAAATACGCCTGAACTAATGATAAAATCCGGCAGGAAAGTAAATTGGCCTTCCAACCTGAAACAGTATGTTACATATTGAAAATATTTTTTCAATATTTTTCAATCTAAGGTTTTTTTTTATCGGATTGACATCGTAATATGTTATCATACCGGCGTGGGCGAAAGAACACAAATCAGTATCCCCTTCCTTCTCATCGGACGCAGGACAAATAGTAAGCTTAAACCCTTTCTTTTTTTTATCTTATTCAAATACCGTCGAACACAAGTTACTATCATTCTTACACTGCAAAAAAGGGTAGAGAGACGGCTCATTTTCTCTATTTACGCACACACCCAAACACGTGTGTTTTCCAAGAACAAACCTTTAAAAGAGACATTCTATACAAACAGTAAAATGGACATTTCTGTACACAAACTCAGACTTTCATTGAGGAATTTATATAAATTAAATAAACCATGTTAAATAAAATGTTATATTTATATGAATGTTTTGGTTCTGGCTTCTTTTTATATTTTTGTGTTGGTTACTGTGTATTTTGCTCGTTCTTTCATGTTTAACAATAATAGAATTCGTTAGTACCCCCATATATATATATATATATATATATATATATATATATATATATATATATATATATATATATATATATATATTGTCGCGTAGGTTCCGGTCTATCCGTCCTCTTAATAGCCACTTACTTATTTAACGCTTTTATATGGAAGTGCCTCTGAGGAGATCGCGCAGACTAAAGCTTAAACTTGTCGATATAAGCAGAAGCAATAATATATACACCAAGGTACTAATAATTAATTTCGTATCTAGCAATATGTGAAGGGATATTCTTCTCGGGAAAGGTCGCTAGGCTTCAAGAGAGGTAAATACAATAATTTTACCGAAATTGATGTCGATTAATATTACTTTTGTTACACATTGAGTTTTATTACTTTTATTCTATCGTTGTGCTTGTTATGCTTCAATCGAATGTGCTCCGATGAACTTGCTGATCTGGCGCCCATTTGACGTAAATACCCTCGAACACATTGGCAATCAACTAAATCCGATCCATTCACTCCAATAGAGTCTCCCTCGAAATGCCGGCGTTCGGAACGCCGTCCCTGCTTTATATTTCCCCGACTCTACCGCATACAGAAATGTAAAACTAATGTATCTCGCTGCAAACCTCCCAATTTAGGATGACCCGCTTAAACTTTCACCCTTATTCACAGTAGCCACTTACGTCTACAGTGGCAACCTTCCTTGTTTGGGGTGAACTAAATTAAAAAGAATATTGTGTACACTTCATAACTAAATAGAGAAAAAGTTGACTATGTTATTTTGATGTTCGTACTTTCCATCCTAGTAAAAGATTTTTTTTTTTTGTAATTTTTATCATGTTACTATTATCGATCACGTGATAAAATTAACCAATTGTGGCTTTTAATGTCATATTATTCGTGGAATTTTCGGGGCAAAACTGAAATATTTGTCTGCGACTTTTCATTCCTGAAAATTCTTTAAAAGCCTTAAATAAAAAATCGTTGCTTCCGGCACCAGCTCAGCCGAACACTGTGCATACATTAAACAGAAAAAATTAAGAAGAACATTTTTGTCAATTAATAAAAGTTACGTTTCACCAAACTTGCATCATTTTTTAATGTACACATGTGCTGATATAACCTTTTTAAACATCGGTCGATGTGTGTAGAATTATTTATACATTACAGCATGACGTTTTCATAGAACTGAGTTCAATAAATCAATAGGCTGTAGCGCAACAATCAGTCAAGCAGTTTTGCCGAATATAAAATATTTTCATCACTGAATAATAAGTTGCTTGAACTTAAATTTAGCATGTCTAGTCAACACGTTTGGAGACAACGACGACAGGTCATTAATTTAAAGCTGTTTGATAAGACACTGTCGACTGTCAGACAAGATTTAAATTAAACTCGTTCTCCTTTTAGACTGACAAAGTTTGGGACAGACGCTTTGAGTCTTGTAATCCACTTTTATAAATACGAGTTACGTTGGCTGCATGACCCAACCTTATACTGTCGGCGTTATAGACGCATTTGAGAATGGGTGTGTATTTAGTCTGTTTATCGTTCTCGTCGTCTCGACGGTTTCTTCTTTTGGGAATGGGGTCTCAAAAACCTTGAAGATAGAGATGACAACAATTTCACTAAAGTATGTTTTGATTTTAAGTCGAGTGATTTTTATAGGTATCGATGCCGTTTGATTAGAAGTCAATTAAAATTCAACTCAAAGACGGTCTAAAAAGTAGAAGATTTGGCCTTGCATTTGAAGAAGTAGACGCCCCCAAAAGAGGGCAATATAACTTCGAAAATTCGTAATGTACGAACATAAATTTTGTTGAATTCTTTTATTGTTCAATCGTCGTGTGTGCATGTCACATATTTTCTGAGATTCTCCTATGTCGGATTTGTTAATCTAAAGTCGTCGAAGGTGCGACTATGAAACAGAATGTTCTACAGCATATATGATCATGGTCGGCACGGCGATATCTGTTCTTATGAAAAAATCTCTTCGGCGGATTTTTCAAACAGAAATGCTATATATATATACACACACACACGTATATATATATATATATATATATATATATATATATATATATATATATATATATATATATATAAATATTAATAGCTACCTATATATAGAGAGAGAGATATAAATATTTGCACCTAGCAATATATATATATATTTGTACCTACCTATATATATATACATATATATATATATATTCATATATATAAATATGTGTACCTATATATATACATACATATATATATATATATATATATTAATACCTACCTATATATATATATATATATATATATATATATATATATATATATATATATATATTTGAGCCTAGCTACATATATACAGGGTGGGCCAAAATAAGGGTCCTATCTTTAAATTTGAATAACTTGAATTTGAATAACTTCCACAAAATAAAAGTTAAACTCACCAAACTTTATGTGTGTGTAGACTGACCCTTCCGAGATTTTTTGAAATAAACAAAACAAATTTTAGCCGAAAAACACTTCTTAAAACTTACAAAAACTAAAGTAGTGTTTTTTTACACTGTTTTGAGTTTTTTAAGCAAAAATAATGTTTTCTAAATGAGGGTACGTTCCGTAGGGCTAATACGGCTCATGCTTGCTTCGGTAGGGGTCCTTTACTTATTCTGAAAAAAAATTTTTTTTTAAATCAATAAATAAAAAAGTTATGAATTTTTAAAAATAGGACCCTTTTTTTTGCCCACCCTGTTTATATATATATATATATATATATATATATATATATATATATATATATATATATATATATATATATATATATATATATATATTTATATAAATATTAATACCTACCTATATATATATATATATATATATATATATATATATATATATATATATATATATGTTGCATAGCTGTCTCAGAATGGGCTGCGGTATTTTTTTGCTCCGTATACCCGCCCCGGAGTGGACCGTGGCAGTTATCACTTAAACAACTGGCCTTTTTTAACACTAAAAATGTATATGTTGCATACTTTTTAATTTCTTGTACCTTCTCTCTTTCTTCGTCGCATGGAGGGGTGTCGTCTCGATGTCGTCTAGTTTCTTGTACCTTTTCTTCTTTCGTCGGGTTGAGGGGCACCATCTCGGTGTCGTCTAGTGGTGTAATTCTTTCTTCGTTTCTGTTCTGCCGTGAACATCGCCGCACGCTGTGTCTGCAATAACACTTTCATGACCGACTCACGAGACAAACAATCTTTTAAATTTTCAATTTGTTTATTTCAGGCGTTACATTTACCTCGGCCACCGGAGATATTCACTAACGTCGACGGAGATACCAAATTACTCCTTTATCGTAGTTATTTCCTATTTAAGTCCTTAGCAATTCGAGGAGAGGGGGAAGGTATCTCAGGCCTGTATTCACTTAGGGAAATAAATTGTCATTTTTCATTTGAAGACTACATAGAGAAATCGTCCCTTCGGCCCGCATCCAAAACCCAGACTGGCCAAACACAGCTTCCCACACAAAAACCTGTGACGTCACAGATCCCCTATCGCAGTTGCACATTGACCCTTGATATGAGGTCTCGTCAACGTGGGTACTCTGTCAGCGTCTGTGAGCTCAAACCGTGAGAACAGCCCTATTCTGCACTCGACTGTACGGGCCCACCTGCACTAAATCGTGCAAGCCAAACCAAACGATCTCTCACACATACGCCCACCTCAACATGCGTCCGGCTCACAGGGCCATTATCCAATATATATATATATATATATATATATATATATATATATATATATATATATATATATATATATATATATATGCGTATGTGGGTCCTTAGCACCAAAGTTCAATTCTACATATTTACAAGACTGTGTTTCACTTGCCTTTATCTCTACCCTCCTCTTTTTATATGTATGTGTGTAGGTGTATATGTATGTATATTTGTGTCCATCTCTCTCTCTCTCTCTCTCTCTCTCTCTATATATATATATATATATATATATATATATATATATATATATATATATATATATATACCTGTGTGTGTGTGTGTGCCAGTGTGTGTATATATGCATATATGGGTGTGTATGCATTATGTCTAAAAAAAAAAGCAAAAGCACACGCATGCGCGCGGACACAAACAAAAAAAAAACCGCACAGACACACGCAAGCAGACCTAATGACGACGAAGTCATCCAATCTCAAAGGCAATTCTATAAGCGGAGATTCTGACCAAAATGTATTTTACTACCACACACGAAGTTGACTGGAGAGATTAAAGTCAGAATCACACATGGTTGAAAAAGCACATAACTTTGACCCATCGAAGCAAAATATACCCAAACACAAACACACGTCCCTACACACGCGCACATGCGCAGAATGGCTACACTGTAAACCAGGAAAAACATTTTTTTCGAATGGAAAAAATATCTGAAGAGAGCACAAAGGCTTGCAACATGTTATACAATGCTAAAATGCTAAAATAATAAAATAATAAACTATTGTTGTAAAAGTTGTTTTAGTTGAAGTACAAAAAAGCAAACACTAACATGCGGAAATGGTGGAAAATTACCCCCCCCCTAAATAAAAAGTTCACTTACAGAAAAATAACCACACTCCCAGAACTGAGATTGAACCCAAATCGAAATACGGAAATAAACAGATTGAAAAAGCAAATGAAAATTATCGTTTGCAATTGATTCAGAAAGAAATACAATATTAAGATACATTTGCAGGTAGTGTAAAGGTTACAAATTCATAGATATGAATTAGCGCATTGATTTAAGAGAGTTATTCGTATGGCATAAATTACAGAAAATAATTTTATAATGTTTCAAAAATATATAGTGGTTTTTGATTGGTTTGATGCAGTAGTTTCATAGTCTATTCTAACCGGGTCGAGAGGGGAAAACCAACTCTACTTTATATATATATATATATACCTAGTAATAGTAAGTTGTCTATGTCTACCATGAAGACAAAACAGTGAGAAACTCCTTAGAATAATAACGATCCACCAGGTGCACTGAGCAGTAACAGTTTAATAATCAGGAGAATAGTGTTAATTTTATGCCTTTCTTATCGTTGAAATGAAATGAAACTAACACACACTTAAGAGCGGTCGTACGGTTAATAGCATAAACGGAGTTTAACTAATCGTTACATACTGATCCCAAGTGTTTATCTAAATCTTACACACTTGTAAGTGTTACGAAAGCCGGCTATTCCTGTAGATGAAGATAGCCACGGAGAATGGAAACACGATCTTCAGAACAGAGTTATTTATCGACATCGAGTTGTCAAGCGTGAACCTGCTGTTAATCCTTATCTATCGAGCAAGCGACTGCGTTAGATATGTGAATCGTAGGGTTTTTAGTGCTAAGACGCAGTAGAAAGAATAACACGTACTTTGGATTCTTCTTTTATTAATGATTTATATACAGTGTATAATGGGTATATTTTAACGTATTTGTATGTATAAGCTTAATTCCTAAACTAATTTACAGTTTATTAACAAATTTAGAGCACAGCTGCTTACCGTATGGGGTCGTAATTAAGACTATAATTAGTTCAGTTTAGTTTGATGCAAAGGGGGCTAAACGGGGGTGCAATTAATTCGTAATGATTAGGATACGTACATTTTTTGTGAAATTTTAACAATAGATATGAGAAATCAATTAATGTATATTCTCCGAATTTCAGTTTCGTTGGAGTATTTTAAATAGTGATCAGTAGTCATAATATTGGCACGACCTTGAAAATTCAAATATTTAATATTTTCACTGAATTTGATCCATCGTCATTAGATACGTATTAACTAAGATTCCTCTCAATTTTAGTTTTTTTTAAGACTTCTTTAGTTTGTCTTAACTTTTTAGATTTTTGCTGGAATTGCTAATCTTCTAGTTAACGATGAAAATATGTGTCGATAGAAGGTATCTAAGAAAACGTACGTAAGTTTTCTGTTTTAATTAACAACTGCCCGAGTATGTTCAAGCATTTTTAATAACGTATCTAAAGAAACGGAAGGTTTAACATGTGCAACGTTTTCTTCTATAGCATATTTTAATATGAGAGCATTGTATTCGGACACTTCGTGAGGGTCCAGCTGTTTGTGATGTCGGGTTTATTTTTCTTCTTGGAAATATTCACCTCTTTTGATAACGAACTCAGGCGTTCTTCAAATAAAAGAGTTTATAAAATGAGAAATCGGAGATATTTTTCGGAATTTTGAAATGAAAGTTTACATTTGTTTTATTTAGATTGTTCTCATCTCGATTATTATTTTCACAACGTTTCGGCCGATGCCAATCAGGTGTACATTGTCGAACTTCCTGAGCTTAATCGCAAGATTCCCAAGTTTAAAAATATGCGCCCAAAGATAAGAGATTACATAGGCTGAAACCTTGTAGAAATAAACAATCATGATTAAAGTAGTAGTCCGAATAATCTAAATTGTATAGTATTTAGTTATGTTATAATTCCATTGGTAGATATGTGGAAGTGTTTAGATGTCTGAAATGTAATTGAACGGAAGCTTTATTAATATAAGCACCCCTCTGTTTGTGTTTTGTTCACAGATCTACATTTTGGGGAATGAGTCTCTTCGTGTGGGACTTTCTGACTATGACTGCACATGACTGTTACATGTAGTCCGTGGTTAAATATTTTTCGTGATATATTACGATATTTTGAGAGATCTACACTTTACTAATCAGCGTCCAGCCTTTCTTGGATTATTGTTGAGGTATAATCCACGAAGCAGGTAAAGTGTTAAACATTTACTGGCAATAAAAAGATTCTGATTGAATTAAATGTTGTGGGTAATCAAATTTATATTTCCTCGAGTAGGGCGTCTATAGAAAAAAGAATACTAAATCTGAATGGCCTCACCAATACTTCAGTGACTCTCAATGAAACAGTAAAGTTAGTGCGCACTCATTCTGAGAACATATTGAGAGAGTATGTAAGTTTAACTGAGAGGAAAAAAGGTTGTGGTTGCGAAGTGGATATCGGTCGTGTTCGAACTTTTTTGAATTCATGGCTCCAATTTAATTATGTATGTTGGAAACCTCAGCGTAGAACGTCCCCTGAGTTCTTGATTAAAAGTAACTGGGAAAAAAATGTCAACATCAGAATAAAGTTGGTTAAAAAATATTAACACCCTGATCTATACGGAAATAAAGAAGACTGGAAATATATTCTAATGACAGTCTTTCATGCACCAATGGAAACATTGTACCCATTAGGAACATAGAATATAAAATGACTATAAAAGCTGTGAATTCAAAAAAAAAAATTCCAATAATCTTTTTTATTGATGTCGTATCATTTGGATGCCTATTGCAGACATTTATCTAGTCCATACACCGAAGATAGGGTAATGTAGCCGGTGGAGAAATCTTACACGGTAACAAAATATCTCTGGCCGGCGTTTCGTATCCACACCTTAAGTTTTGTAGTGTTGATACGTTGTAAGTTATTGCTTACTGAATAGTGACACCTCTCTATTTCTTTGTTTTATTTCCTGTTTCGGCCGTCCTATTTTTCTTAATAACGACGATCGTAAATGTTATTGTAAAATGAGAGGACAAAATCCTTAGTATTTCACAATACTTTCTGGATTGTATTTTGTTTTCCAGTATATGGTATACATACATTATAACCCAATCCATCTCCATAAGTAGGAAATCAGCTTTCCTGAAACTGACTACTATCCATCTCCGTTCAGAAAAGAAAGCAAGATCTCATCAGCTTATGTGACTTCCTCTCCAAAGACATAACTTGTGTTTTTTTTCTGTGCTTGTCTTTGAAACATGTGGTCATACAACAGTTTCACACCTTTATGCAGACCTGAACTTTGAAGTTACACCGGTTGGTAAATAGAAGGAATACAATACATTGTTTAATCGTGTGTCCATTTTCTCCAGATTCGCAGTGTTGTAGCCCCATCTAGTCATAGCAACTTTTGATCGCCTCATTCAATTCTAAGGCGGTTGAGTGTTTTTCATTTGGGTCAAATTGTTTTTGAACTAGGAGGGAGGGTCTCAAAAATCGGGGGATTCTCATGTAAGTAGGAGGGGGCCATTATCTAGCAGTCTGGTCCACAACTGTGGTCTTGTCTGTTCCTGAGATGCTGTTAAGGGATCGACATGGCCCAGGAAGCTTCTTCTTGACTTCAGCATAACACTTACACGTAAATATATTTCTAAAATTGTCACGTTTGATTGAATGTTCTCCTTATTTAATTGTATGCTTACTTTAACCTAATGTGGAGAATTCCGGTTTTAACATTGTATTCACAGAGACAGGTCTGACTATTGATACAGTAACATCACTGACTAGTATAAACTGTTTTGTTAATCACATATTAGCATATAACGTTATGTCTTGCGTACCTTCTTTCGTTATTATGAACAAAACACATACGTAACGTGATTTCAGATGATATTTTCTGATTTTCTGATTTTCTGATTTTCTGATTTTCTGATTTTCTGAAAATCTGCTGCTCGTTCCGTAACGTAACGTAGTATATTTTGACTATTTTCTTTATTCTAAATTTTCCGCTCACTGTAAAATTAGTTTACGTGCATATTTGATCAAACACATTTTTATTAAAGTGTAAAGCGATCTAATTAAGTAATGAAATATAAAGGTCATGCAGAAAACAATTAAATTGAAAATCCACCGTCTTTTCATTTTAATTACGCAGATTATTTTTTTAAAATATCATCCATTAAAATGCCATAAACATATCTTTAAATTTCTTATTAACTAAGAAGCAGAATCTGTTTAGGATAATATTTAACTTTAATAATAATTCTATGCTTGTCCGTCTCCATTCCCCTCCGGAAAACCTACCCTGCTCAGGAAGAAAACACATAAAGATCCGAAGTTCACAAACTAACATATTCCTCAAATGCGTTTCTCCCCAAATAAGCGTACATTTTTGTTCTGTGTATACAATTCAGATATAATCTACTTTTCGTACGAATCATCATAGGACGACTTTTCACCGGCTCGCTGCCGTTGTTTTCCTTGGTTACCCCGGTTGTTTCTAGATACAGGGACAACGTGAGTGGTGCTATGAAACCGACAGGATGCGTTTATATCCACTACATCGCGGCCAACTAAAATGTTTAATACATTGTTGTTATTGTTAACGGTGAGATTTCCGCACACATCAAAGTAGAAATAGACATGTATTTCCATGATCTGTCATCTATTAAGCTCAGCGAAGTCATGAGATCGTTTCTAAAAAGAAACACTGAGGTAGTAACACACAACAAGCCAAAAAACAAGCAACTCACATTGGACTCCGTTTCTTTTGAAGAAGCGAAGAGTTGTCCTCGTTATCAGGCGACTATCTTGCTTTTCATGATTAAAATATAGACACAAATATATATCTTCATACATTTTCATATATATATATATATATATATATATATATATATATATTCAATTATTTATAAATAAATATTATTTTCAAAATAAACACATATACACATGTGTTTCATGTCACACTTGCAATAATCATCATGGGAAGAGACAATCTCTGCCGTTCACACGGTTCGAAACCCGATACAAAAGTCATGCTTTACGCAGTAATTAAGGTGCGTACCAATGCTCCAACGCGCATAAAAATAATGTTATAAATATTTGTTAATGATTATAATATGTATATATGTATATATATATATATATATATATATATATATATATATATATATATGCCCAGAATCGATAAGAAAATTACCATCTAAATAACAAACATATATATATATATATATATATATATATATATATATATATATATATATATATATATGTCAAGCCCTGCGGTCAGTCTATAGACACTATGGACACCCCTGTAAGGGGCTGGCAACGCGTGTAATTATGAATCAAGGGTTGCGCACTTCTTACTTCCAATGGCAAGCAATTCAAGAAGACTGGAAACAATGCTGAGATAAGCAGAGAGTAACATACAGCACCTGGTATTCCCAAATGGTTACACATTTAGTACTGGCCAGGCTCGACGTCGCTTTACTCGGTGATCCAACGAGCACCGGTGTGTCAACGGGATTGTGCCGTATAAATCTTAATCTTAATCTTAATATATATAAGGCAAAAATCTGTGATATGTATGTAACGCTAAGGTTTTTAAAATACTAAACAAACACCTCCGAATTAGGTATTATTTTAACCGGCATAACCTCGAGAAAATAATATCGAAAAATTAAAAAAAAAGATTCATTTATAAGGGGTCAAATAGCCATTTTTTCGTTTAATGTGATCACGATTTTTAATGTTATCTTGTGCAAATGACGTCACATAGATAGGTACATGACGTCATAAAGATAGGTTCGGATATTATTTTATGTTATCGTCACGTTATTATTGTTTTTTTTTGCATTTTTCTTCGGAGTATTGCCGTGATAAAAGGGAGGGAATAAGCGAAGGTTATTTTAGTATAGCTCTAGAGGCCTCCTTGTATTTGGCGATTGAAAATGAGGAAAAATATTATGATGGGATTGAAAATAATGAAGAATACCATGAGAGTATTGAAAATGATGAAGAATGCCGTGTGAGGATTGAAAATGATTAATAATATCATAAGGAGATTAAAAATGATGAAGAATATCATGAAGTGATTGAAAATCATGAATAATATGGTGAGAGGATAGAAAATGATGAAGAATATCATGAGTGGATTGAAAATGATAAAGAATATCATGAGTGGAAAATAAATGATGAAGAATATCATGAGAAGATTGAAAATGATGAAGAATACCATGAGAGGATAGAAAATGATAAAGAATATCATGAATGGATTGTAAATGATGAAGAATATCATGAGAAGATGTAAAATGATGAAGAATACCATGAGAGGATTGAAAATGATGAAGAATACCATGAGAGGATTGAAAATGATGAAGAATATCATGAGAGGATTGAAAATGATGAAAAATATCATGAGAGGATTGAAAATGATGAAGAATATCATGAGAGGATTGAAAATCATGAAGAATAAAATGAGGGGATTGAAAATGATAAGAATATCATGAGAGGATTGAAAATAATGAAGAACATCATGAGAGGATTGAAAATAATTAAGAACATCATGAGAAGATTGAAAATGATTAAGAACATCATGAGAAGATTGAAAATGATAAATCATACAATGAGACGATTGATCATGCTGAAGAATACCATGAGAGGATTGAAAATGATGTAGAATATCATGAGAGGATTGAAAATGATGAATAATACCATGAGAGGATTGAAAATGATGAAGAATATCATGAGTGGATTGAAAATGATAAAGAATATCATGAGTGGAATATAAATAATGAAGAATATCATGAGAAGATTTAAAATGATGAATAATACCATGAGAGGATTGAAAATGATGAAGAATATCATGAGAGGATTGAAAATGATAAAGAATATCATGAGGGGATTGTAAATGATGAAGAATATCATGAGGGGATTGAAAATGATCAAGAATATCATGAGAGGATGGAAAATAATGAAGAACATCATGAGAGGATTAAAAATAATGAAGAGCATAATGAGAGGATTGAAAATGATTAAGAACATTATGAGAAGATTGAAAATGATGAAGAATACAATGAGACGATTGAAAATGATGTAGAATATCATAAGAGGATTGAAAATGATGAATAATACCATGAGAATATTGAAAATGATGAAGAATATCATGAGAGGATTGAAAATTATGAAGAATATTATGATGGCATTGAAAATGATGAAGAATATCATGAGGGGATTGAAAATGATAAAGAATATCATGAGAGCATTGAAAATGATAAAGAATATCATGAGAGGATGAAAAATGATGAAGAATACCATGATGGGATTGAAAATGATGAAGAATATCATGAGGGGATTGAAAATGATGAAGAATATCATGAGAGGATGTAAAATGATTAGGAACATCATGAGGGGATTGAAAATGATGAAGAATACCATGAGAGGATTGAAAATGATGAAGAATAGGATGAGAGGATTGAAAATGATGAAGAATACCATGAGAGGATTCAAAATGATGAAGAATATCATGAGAGGATTGAAAATGATGAAGAATACCATGAGAGGATTCAAAATGATGAAGAATATCATGAGAGGATTCAAAATGATGAAGAATATTATGAGAGGATTGAAAATGATGAAGAATACCATGAAAGGATTGAAACTGATGAAGAATATCATGAGAGAATTGAAAATCATGAAGAATAAAATGAGGGGATTGAAAATGATCAAGAATATCATGAGAGGATTGAAAATAATGAAGAACATCATGTGAGGATAGAAAATAATGAAGAGCATAGTGAGAGGATGTAAAATGATTAAGAACATTATGAGAAGATTGAAAATGATGAAGAATACAATGAGACGATTGATAATGCTGAAGAATACCATGAGAGGATTGAATATGATGTAGAATATCATGAGAGGATTGAAAATGATGAATAATACCATAAGAGGATTGAAAATAATAAAGAATATCATGAGAGGATTGAAAATTATGAAGAATATTATGATGGGATTGAAAATGATGAAGAATATCATGAGGGGATTGAAAATGATGAAGAATATCATGAGAGGATTGAAAATGATAAAGAATATCATGAGAGGATGAAAAATGATGAAGAATACCATGATGGGATTGAAAATGATGAAGAATATCATGAGGGGATTGAAAATGATGAAGAATATCATGAGAGGATTGAAAATGATGAAGAACATCATGAGAGGATGTAAAATGATTAGGAACATCATGAGGGGATTGAAAATGATGAAGAATACCATGAGAGGATTGAAAATGATGAAGAATACCATGAGAGGATTGAAAATGATGAAGAATAGGATGAGAGGATTGAAAATGAGGAAGAATACAATGAGTAGATTGATAACGATAAAGAATATCATGAAGGGATTGAAAATTATGAAGAATACCATAATGAGATTAAAAATGATAAAGAATATCATGAGCGGGTTGAAAATGATGAAGAATACGATGAGAGGATTGAAAATGCTGAATAATACCATGAGTGGATCAAAAATAATGAAGAATACCATGAGAGGATGTAAAATGATGAAGAATACAATGAGAGGATTGATAATGATGAAGAATATCATGAGAGGATTGAAAATGATGAAGAATACCATGAGAGGATTCAAAATGATGAAGAATATCATGAGAGGATTGAAAATGATGAAGAATATTATGAGAGGATTGAAAATGATGAATAATATCATGAGAGGATTGAAAATTATGACGAATACCATGAGAGGATTGAAAATGATGAAGAATATCATGAGAGGATTGAAAATGATGAAGAACATCATAGGAGGATTTAAAATGATGAAGAACATCATGAGAGGATGTAAAATGATTAAAAACATCATAAGACGATTGAAAATGATGAAGAATATCATGAGGGGGTTTAAAATGATTAAGATACAATGAGAGGATTGAAAATGCTGACGAATACCATGTGAGGATTGAATATGATATAGAATATTATGAGAGGATTGAAAATGCTGAACAATACCATGTGTGGATTGAAAATTATGAAGAATACCATGAGAGGATTGAAAATGAAGAATACCATGAGAGGATTGAAAATGATGAAGAACATCATGAGAGGATTGAAAATGATGAAGACCATAATGTGGGGATTGAAAATGATGAAGAAAATCATGAGGGGATTGAAAATGATTAAGAATATCTATGATACATGATACATGATACATATCTATGATACATATACATGATACATATCCATGATACGTATCCATTATACATATACATGATACATATCCATGATACATCATACATATCCAACATACATGATACATATACTAGATACATATCCATGATACATATCCATGATACATATACATATCCATGATACATATCCATTATACATGATACATGATACATATCTATGATACATAACACATATCTATGATACATGATACATGATACATATGTATGATACATGATACATATACATGATACATATCCATGAAACATATATATATATTCATGATACATATACATATCCATGATACATAATAGATACCCATGATACATATACATGATACATATCCATGATACATATCAAGGATAGATGATACACATCCATGATATATATCCATGATACATACCCATGATACATATACATACCCATGATACATATACACATACATGATACATATACATGATACATGATACATGATTCATATCTATGATACATGACACATATCTATGATACAGTATACATGATACATACCTATGATACATGATACATATCCATGATACATATCCATGATACATGATACATATCCATGATACATACCCATGATACATGATACATATCTATGATACATGATAAATATCCATGATACATATCCATGATACATGATAAATATCCATGATACATACCTATGATACATTATACATATCCATGATACATGATGCATATCCATGATACATGATAAATATCCATGATACTTATCCATGATTAATATCCATGATACATGATACATATACATAATACATATCCATGATACATGATACATATATATGATACATGTCCATGATACATGATACATATACATATCCATGATACATGATACATGATACATATCCATGATACAGATACATATACATGATACATACACATGATACATGATACATATACATTATACATATACATATACATGATACATATCCATAATACATATCAATGATACATGATACATATCCATGCTACATGATACATGATACATATTTATGATACATTATACATGATACATATCCATGATACATGATACATATCCATGATACATGATACACATACATACTCACGATACATGATACATATCTATGATACATATACATATACATGATACATACACATGATACATATACATATACATGATACATATACATGATACATATAGATGATACACGATATATATATACATGATACATATACATATACATGATACATATACATGATACATATACATATACATGATACATATCCATGATACATATCCATTTTTTCAACGTTAATCAGTAGTAATTTGGAAATTATCACATGTATTTATGTAATAACTTCATAAAAATGCTGACTCACTTAACATGCTCCATAATCCCTTACCGGATGTACCCGTCTTGCCCTAAATTGTGTCCGGTTGTATCAGGTCATCCCATAACTTCTGTCCGGATGCATCAATAACAACATAGATAGGCAACCGGTAAGAGTGATGTCAGTAGTTCTCAGGAGGCCTACTTGATTTGCAAAGTAATGTAGGTGCTTCTGAAGTATAACGGTCCCAAGAAATATTGGTGCTTCTAAAGTATAACGGTCCCACAGGAATGTTGCTTCTAAAGTATAATCGTCCCCAGGAATGTTGATGCTTCTAAAGTATTACGGTCAACAGGAATGTTGGGGCTTCTAAAGTATAACGGTCCCTGGAAATATAAGTGCTTCTCCAGTATAGGACCCAGGGGTGCTTCTACAATATAGGACCCGGAGGCTTCTGCAGAATAGGGACAATGGGTGCTTCTCCAGTATAGGGATTAGGGGTGCTTCTCCAGTATAGATACCAGGGTTGTTTCTACAATATAGGACCCAGTACCGAGGGTGCTTCTACAATATAGGACCCGGAGGCCTATGAAGAATAGGGACTATTGGTGCTCTGCAGTATAGCGACTAGAGGTTCTTCTACAGTATAGGACCCAGCACCAGGGGTGCTTCTACAATATAGGACCCGGAGGCTGCTGCAATATGGTTCTTTGATATGACCGAGGCACCTCAGAAATTTTTTTTTCTTTCTTTAACTGAAAATATTTCTATGTATGTGGAAGAGTAAAAAAAAAAAATTTTCTTTCGAGGGGGGTTAAATTTTTTTTTTCTTTTAAATTAAAAATATTTCTAAGTATGTGGAAGGATGAAAAAAAAAGTTTTCTTGAGTGGTGCCAAAAAAATATAGTATGCGCACTAGGGCGGCGATAGGTACGAATATAGTATGCGCACCGGGCCGGCGATAGGTATATACATAGTATGTGCACTGGAGTGGCAATAGGTACGTATATAGTAGTGAATAGGGGTGCCGATAGGTACATATTTAGCATTCACTATGGGGTGGCGATAAGTACCTATTTAGCATTCGCACCGGGGCGGCGATATGTACATATTTAGTATTCGCACTGAGGCAGCGATATGTACATATGTAGTATGTACACTGGGTCGTCGATAGGTACGTATATAGCATGTGCACATGGACGGCAATAAGTACGTATACAGCATGTGCACCAGGCCGGTGATAGGTATGTATTTAGAATGTGCTCCGGGGCGGCGATTGGCACGTATATAGCACGCACAGTGGGGCGGGGATAGGTACGTATATAGCATGCGCAACGGGGCGGCGATAGATACGTATATAGAACGTGCAACGGGGTGGCGATAGGTACGTATTCAGCATTCGCACCGGGTGGGCGATAGGTATGTATTTAGCATTCGCACCGGGGCGGCGATAGGTACATATTAAGCATTCACACCGGGGCGGCGATAGGTACGTATTTAGCATTCCGGGGTGGCGATAGGTACGTATATTGCATGTGCCCATGGGCGGCAAAAAGTATGTATATAGCATGTGCACCGGGCCGGTGATAGGTATGTATTTAGCATGCACTCCGGGGCGGCGATAGGTATGTATACAGCACGCGCAGCGGGGCGGCAATAAGGACATATATATAACGGGCACCAGGACGGCGAAAGGTACGTATTTAGCATTCGCACCGGGGCAGCGATAGGTACGTATTTAGCATTCGCACCAGGGCAGTGATATGTACATTTTTAGTATTTGCATTGGGGCAGTGATAGGTACTTATGCAGTATGCACACTGGGGCGGCAATAGCTACATATTTAGCATTCGCACCGGGGTGGCGACAAGTACGTATTTAGCATTTGCACCGGGGCGGGGATAGGTACGTATTTAGCATTCGCACCATGGCGGCGATAGGTACTTATATTTTATCTGGACCCAGGGCGGCGATAGGTACTTACATAGTATCTGCACCGGGGTTGCGAAAGGTACGTATATAGTATGCGCACCGGGGTGGCAATAGATACGTATATAGTATGAACACCGGGGCGGAGATAAGTACCTATATAGAAGGCGCAGACAGAGGTGGTAGTTTTTATAGAAATAAGTCATACTATTGCCCTGGGAAACGTAGGATGGAATTATGTGGAAGAAACAGCTTTCGCAGAAGGCAAAATTAGAAAGTAGCGGTGAAATGGGGCGACCAGGGAAGAGAAAATTAGAAAGATAAAGAGACGGCTATAGAGAGAGGGACAGAAATAGAAGTTTTAATATAAACATGTTACACACGCGATTTTTCTTCAATTATATGTTTTTATGACCCCGAGCAACGCCGGGTAGCCCTGCTAGTATATATATATACAGGGTGGCCCAAAAGTAGGTTTACAGTTATCATTTAATATTTGCAGTTTTTTAACAAGGTTATTCGAAAAAAACTTCAACCATATAAAAAAATAGTTTACTTATTGTAAACATACTTTATATATATATATATATATATATTTATATATATATATATATATATATATATATATATATATATATATATATATATATATATATATATGTTGTTACAGAGCAGTATTTTATTTTATTGACTTATCATTACATTAAATTTACTTATTTTATAATTTTTTCTTAATTATTTGCTTATTATTTTTTTATTCAATAATTTTATTTTCATTTTCTAGTTAAAGAACTAGCATATAATCTAATAATTTACATTTAACTTGCATTCTGACACCTAAACTATATAAATAATTAAATATTTTATTCATTTAATTGTGACATCACATCCGTGAAGCAGGCTGATACACGAGAGAAGCCGTCGCGACGAAGGCCGCAAAACATTGTGTATTCTCTCCTGATGACTCGACATTTTCTTAAGGCTGTACCACGATTCAAAACAGTCCATAAATAAAGGTCAATCTGTTTATGCAAAACAACAATATCCCCTGTTATCCAGCTACTTTTCTGGTAGCAAGTTTTATTCTCAGATATTTTCAGGGTGATATTTATTCGGTTACAAATTTGTTGTATCAAAAACAACATTTAATCTCCTCCCGGTATTAATTTTTTTCAGCAATATTTTGTTTTATTGTATTCAATAATTTAGTACAAATCTTTTATACGATTGCTAATGTAGGATTTTCGAAAAATAAAAAATAAAATGCCTAATAAGTATATATACTAGATAAGATTTCGTTTCGGCTTGCTGACGACTTGGTGTCATTGATAAGGGTGTTTCAATAACAACATTTAATATGTATCTATACTAATAAATATCAATATACATATATATATATATATATATATATATATATATATATATATTATTATTAACAAATATTTATAACAGTATTCATATGCTTCATTTAGAACCGATGTTTCTTTAATCGATCTTTTCGATATTAATAATAGTTACACGATTTGACTCGTTTGTAAACACACCCTTTCGGTAAATGGTGTATGTTATGATACCGATTAAATCATCGTTACGAAAAGTTTTCGAAACGTTAACCGAAACACGAAAGTTTGAATTGTTCTTAATAGTTCTACAATGCATTTAAAAGCCTTTAAACTGTCACGTGCCTTTTTTTCATGAACTTACTCACTTCTCTTTACCGCGTGAACCGATTAGGGTCGGGATGTTTTAACGGGACACATTATTGGGTGTGGGTTTATGGGTGTGGGAGTGCATTTTATAATGCAACACATCGATCATACGATGCTCTAAACTTCATGCAAACGTTTTCTACTCTTTTCTTAACACAATAGGCGCGTGTGTACCTGGATTTCTCAAAACTCTCTTTTAACGCAATAGTTCATTCCAATTCAATGTCACAATTTACCTGATTTTTTTTCATCTCCTAATCTTCTTCCCTCATGTCTTCATGCGGCCATCGTGTTCGTCGTCTAATGGTGTGCCGTGGGGTTTTAAGATGTTCTTACCTTCCTTTGTCGTCTTCGTCGTCGTGTAAATTTCTTCATCATCTAGTGTGGTGCATTTACTCTCTTGCAATAAAACCTTTTTACACGAAAAAGAAATAATTCAGAAGGCAGCCGTTGAGAGGGCTATGACAAGTAATGTATTTTTCCTTTATTTCCTGATAACGATTGGGGGAGAGTCGCAGCTTTCTAGTCTGTGTGCTTCTCGGTTCTGACTAAACTATACTTCTGACTAGGTGGGGAAATAGATGGAGTGGCTTATTCCCGTCTCATTCTAGACCCAAACTTAAAGTTTCAGACCATTATTTAGGGCACTCACCCGTTTCGATTACGATTGTGGAATTGCCCACGAGTCTCGTCTCGACAACAAGAAGTGATGTCACAGTCCTCTCCAACGTCGTCCAATCATATAACTGCATTTAATCCCGCTTTGCACTTTACCTCATTGACCCTTAATCCTTCATTTCCGCAAAATCCTACCCATGTATTATGACTTTGACAATGTATTATTCAACAAAATACCGGGCCACACCATTTGATCTGTGACCCCGCCCTGCCCGACCCGTCCCCCATGAGGAATGAATCACTCGTGGGAACACATTTATTTATCCCAAATATATGTCAGATTAACTCTGCATTTAATATAACAATTTGACCCAGCTCACAATCCATACTGGCTAACTTATACTTTTTCAGAAATATATGGCTCTTTATCATCCAACGTGTGTAGTTTTCTTTATATAAAGAACTAACAGTATTAATGATAAACCTATAATTTACCCATCTAGTTTCATCTCCACATCTACTTTAGACTTTCAATATTTTTTTTATATATTAATAATATGCTTTATCAATACATTATATTTGTTTAGACACGTTTTAGTACTAGTCGTTATATGTTATCAAAATAAAAGTGTATTCAGATTCATATTTCCAGTATTAACTTGGACCGTCTTAGCCTCACCAGGCGGCCAATATCATCATGGCGCACACTACTAAAACATCGACTGAAGAATCGGTTACATTCAATAACTTTTGCCATGTTGGCGGTGTTTGAACTGTTTATGTGAAACCGAAGGTATTGATGACAGTACCTACTGATGTGTAATGTCAACATTATTATTTTCTTTGTGTTGTTGTGAGACTTTAAGTTCAGGAGAGTACCCATCCTCATGTAGATAATTGCGGATGAAATGTCTCATGAACGGGAGAAGCAAGGGACACGAACTAGGATTCAATGTACTGTTATGATTTGTGATATGTATTTATAACAAAGATGTGTTCTGTTATATTGAAGAATACCAGACATTGGAACTCCTCTCGAACGGGGTGGTATATTTACTAGATGTTTATTTAGTGCCATAAACAAGATTTCTCAACGAAAGAACAAAAAAAGAAGAAGGGTTACACACAGTGAGATGGGTCTTAATTAAAAGAAAGGCAGGCATGTTTAACGACAATAGAGTAAAACAAACAAACAAGCAAAAAATAAATGTTGCCAAAAGCAAGAGAGGTTATTTTTCTACTAACGTGGTTTAGTTTATTAGTGTTTTCACTAACTTTAAAGAGTGTTATGTTCAAAACAAAACGTTATGTCTATCTGTTCAGTTCGAACGTAAAAAAATTCTTAAAATACAGAGTTTCGATAATCGCTCAAAAAAGAAAATTAAACAAAATAATGGTAGAATATTACACTTTCCCACGATTGGTGACATTTATTTATGATTTTCTAACACTATTTTGTTTACTTTTCGATTTTTCACCGATTATCAAGGGTCCCCGTGCAGGGATCATGAACAGCTATTTTGTTGTTCGTTATAACTGAACAAACGAACACCATATTTTTTAACAGAAAAAAAACGATATAAAAATAAGATAAAATACATACAAACGGTTTCAGGTTTGTAGAAAGGTAATTCATCTTGCCTTTCGTAACATTTATTTGTTACCTATTTGTTTGTTTTTTTGTTTGTTACCTCTTTTTCGAACCATTAGCTGTCGTTAAAATATCCGAAAAGAAAGATTTTGAGTCACACAGCCATGAGGAAGGAAAGAGAAAGTGAGAAAAGAGATAAAAATGATATGCGGGTGAAGATAGGATGAAGAAATAGAAAAAGAAAAGAATAAAAGGGCATTAAGTAAAGAAGAGTAAATAAAAAAGGTTCTGGTCGGGAAATTCATTTTCCCATCTAGTATAATAATGTTTAAACATATTGCACAAACTTGAATTGTTTTGGACTGTGACATCGGATGATCAAAAATCGAATTGTAATGTATGACCGGAAGTTTAAAAGCATTACATCCAAACACTTCAAAGTCATCTGATGAATCACTGACGACATTAAACCAATGATCATTACATATTAAAAAACACGTATTATACTTAATTATCATAACGCCCTGTATAAGAGTGTAACTCCAATGTTGTGAGCCGGTTTTAAAAGCTAATACTCATCTATCTATCTATCTATCTATCTATCTATCTATCTATCTATCTATCTATTTATCTCTGTCTCTGTCTCCGTCTCTCTCTTTCTCTCCGTCTCTCTCTCTCTCCCTCTCTCTCTCTCTCTCTCTCTCTCTCTCTCTATATATATATATATATATATATATATATATATATATATATATATATACATGTTTGATTAAACAGGAGTGCCAACCGCTGCTAATACAGTTTTTGATCCGTTTTTTCTAGTCTTTGTACGACGGATTAGATGTTATAATCCAAGGAGTGTAAAAATTTCCGTATTTTGTGCGAAGATTTTCGACCGAGTGCTGTTGAAATAATTTAAAAGAGCGCCCTCTTGATAGATTCACCAATTTATTTAATTTTACAACCGCTTGACGACGACCGACATGTCGGTCGAAAATGTTCACACAAAATACGCAGATTTTTTACACTCCTTGGATTATAACATCAAATCCGTAGTACGAAGACTAGAAAAAACGGATCAAAAGCTGAATAAGCAGAAGTTGGCACTCCTGCTAAATCAAACATTTATAAAAGGAGAAATGCTGCCAGATTATACAAATATATATATATATATATAAGTAAATTACGTGTACAACAGAATGGTAGGATTAATTTTAGAGGTAGCATTATTAAAATCAATAAACAGACGAGTGGGAAAAAAAAAAAAAATGGAAAATTGTTAAAATTACCTTAAGGCCTTGTCGTCTGACCCTCTGAGAGGAAACGTCAGAATGGTAAATTAAAAACTAAAAGTCGAATGAGAAATGAAGGGGGGAGAAAAAAAAATAAATAAATAAATAAAACTTATTTCAGTTGGAGGAAACGAATGAGAAGGGGAAAAAAAAAAAAAAAAAAAAAAAAAAAAAAATTAAATCTCTCAACGTTATGGTGGCTTTGAATCATTAAAAATCTCCAACTGATGTTTCAAAATCTTTTGTATATATATATATATATAGGAGGGTCTACGTGTGTGTGTGTGTGTGTGTGTGTGTGCGTGCGTTTAATAACGTTCTCAATTCCATCGTGAGAAATAACATAAGATATTTAACCCAAAAAACGATCAGCAACAAAAAATGATAATGAAAGGAACCAGTAGAAAACAAAAAGTTATTTTTCGATATTAACCAAATTAGTTCTTTTCGATTCTTCTTGTCCGTTGTTATTAGACTTTAAATCATTTTAACAATACCCGAGTGGGGAAAATGTCATACACACCGAAAGAAAAGCACAATGTCTGTCTGCTCCAGGTTCAAGAAAATAGTCGATCAGGAATAATTAGAAATAATATTATCATATTTGGTAAGAAAATAAACAGTAACCTTATAAGACAGACAAAAATAATTGTTTAATATATATATATATATATATATATATATATATTTATATATATAGATGTATATATAATATTAGTTTCTGTAGATGTAAAACCGTTGAAAATCTAGTGTTTATAAAAAGTACTCAATAACAAGTAGAGCTGTTCTTTAGTATACATTTTTATTTATAGAAACATTATTAGTTACATATGTGCATTCATGTCTCAGTTCACCTCTTCACAGATAGTCCACTTCTTCGGGCCGAAGACGACAAGATAACCAGAATTTTCTGACACAAATATATATATATATATATATATATATATATATATATATATATATATATATATATATATATATATATAGTGTGGTTGGAACATTCTGTTGATCTGCTTTCTGGAATTAATCTCTATTCCCGGCAATTCCGGCACACGGGGCAGCTATTATATCTTTTTAGGTACGTGTATTTACTGTTATATATATATATATATATATATATATATATATATATATATATATATATATATATATATATATAGTATTTTAAAAATATACGGCGTGCACATGATAAGTTAGCTACACAGGCAGCGTGTGTTTCATTATCTAAGTAAATATTCAGGCTAATTGTCTGCAGGAGTTAAGCCCAATCTGTTTTATAAAACGACCAATCAGAGACGTACATCATTCAGCACTATTTTCACATGTATTGCAGCATTTCAATTTTAACAAGCTAGACTCTTTAAATTTCTTTTAAATATATCGCACCAAAGACGTTTTAAATCAGCACTCATTATAACCTCTAATCCAGGTTAACAACGTAACGGCTTATACAATATCTCTCTATTAATCAGCAAACTTATACAAACCGAACACAATTTAAATTTAGATAAAGGCTAGCTATTTTCCACAACATTCCTAACAAAATTGTGTACATAACCTCTATATTTAACGAATCAAACGTTATTTCAGTTCAGTTTCAGAAAAATATAATATAAATAAAAATATTTTGGCATATATTAGATGCATTTTGTATTTTCAATTTTTTTAAAATTCTATGGTTTTCATCACATTTGTCTACAACCAGAGGGGGAAGTAATGTTGGTATATTAAGCTAAAGCTTACTAAGTCCATGATGAACCTACAAGAAAGGGTAGGTGTACTTAAATCAATATAGCTTTTTTCTTCTTCTTCTTCTTCTTAATATTATTATTATTATTATTATTATTATTATTATTATTATTATTATTATTATTATTATTATTATTATTATTATAATTATTAGTATTATTATTATCATAGGAGTTGCATTATCCCTAAGGTTATTTGAATATATATATATATATATATATATATACATATATATATATATATATATATATATATATATATATAAACTATCTCTCTTTACTCGCGTATTGATACTGTTGAAGTAAACACTGAACATTGATACATAACAGATTATATCACCTTATAACATTTTATGTGGACACATGAAATAATAATATGTTTATATTTATATATCTATATATATATATATATAGATATATATATATATTTATATATATAGATATATTTATATATATAGATATATATAGATATACATATATGTATATTTATATATTTGTGTATATATATAATTATATATATATATATATATAAATGTGATACATAATTGCATATTTATATATGTATGTATATATATACATATATATAATTATATATATATAATTATATACATATATATATATATATATATATATATATATATATATATATATATATGTGTGTGTGTAAAGGATTAAGGCTACCAACATTTGTAAAATGTGTTTTCATTTATTTATTATTTTGTTATTTTATCGTTTCATAATTTTATATGACGCGTTTCAAGCGGTGGTCCGCTTTCATCAGATATGTAAATCCATTTGAAGAAATGTGTTTCGATTTGAAAGAGTGTTGTTTCATTTGAGGGAATGTGTTATTGTTTGCCTTTTTGCGCATGCGTGGATTTGCGCATTTGTGAGTGCGTGTTTTCTGTGTGATCTTGGCTTTGGAAAATATACCTGCGTGATTGTTTTATCCTCTGGGAACCCACATCAATAAATTACACAGCATACTACAAACCATACACCCCCAAGATTAAATTCACCATTAAACATTATCAAACAGAACTACCATTACTAGATGTACTAATTAAAATTAAAAACACTCACATAATCACAGACATCTACCACAAACTCACAGACACCCTACAATATCTCCATTTTAGAAGCCATCACCCTAAAAGTTGCTTAAAATCTATACCCTACTCCTTAGCACGCAGGATCTGTACTATAGTCAGTGACGAAGACCTCCGGATTGTCCGACTGGAAGAACTACGAAAAACTTTAACAATAAGAGGATACCCGCTACAAATAATACACAAAGGTATAGAACTAACAGAATAATTCCATTAGAACAATTACGAATCCCCAAAAAACGGAACAAAGAACAAATATTAGCATACAAAAAACAAAACAATGCAGTATTATTCACAGAAATAACAAGAAACCTACCCCTACTCAACAATAACAATAAACTAAACAACATATTAAAAACAACAAAAATAATAAAAAGCAACCGCTAACCAAAAAACCTCAAACAAATATTAACCTCATCCAAACTCAACCAACACACTATACAAGGAGTCACAAAATTCAACAAGGAAAGATGTAGGGTCTGTGACATAATAATAGAAGGGAACTCATACACATTTTAGCACCCAACACAAACATTCACAATAAAAATGACCTTAACTGCACCTTTAAGAACGTCGTCTATGTGCTAGAATGTACAACATGTAATGAAGCTTATATAGGCGCGACGAAAACATGTAAGAATAGAGTATCTTTACATAAAAGCAACATTAAAATCAAAGAAAATCGTAAATTATTTGTCTCTCTAAATGTGCACTCATGCAGCGGAGGAAAATTTAAAATAATGCGAATTTTCCAAAGCCAAGATTACACCTATTTACTAACACAAGAAAAAAACTTCATATTTAAATTCAATCCAGCATTGAACAGATCATAAGTCTAACAATAAACACTTTTATCAACTCTCTTCTACCTCTCTATAAATATCTAACCATACGCCTGTGTGTGTGCGCGCACATATGTGGGTGTGCGTGTTTGTGTGTGTGTTCGTGTGTGTGTGTGAATATGTCGCTCACCTATGTACTAGATTTAGTACTGACCAGACACGTACGCGCACACACGCACACAGGCACAGAAACCTTCTTGAAGACATCCAATAAAAAGTAATAAATTCCAAAAGAAAATCTACCGGCCCTGATAAATTAAGATGACCGATGAAACAAAAGTAAAATAAAACGTACTTAATGTAAACACACGACTTTGACAAACAAAGGCATGCAAAATAAAAAATAAAGATATAAATTCATCAAAACACGTACTCACAAACCCGCAAACCCACGCATGCGCAAAACCGTACAAAATTAACAAATTTCAAGTGAAAAAACACTCTTTCAAATCGAAAGACATTTCTTCAAATGGATTTACATATCTTATGAAAGCGGGCCACCGCTTGAAACGCGTTATATAAAATTATAAAATGATAAAATAACAAAATAATAAATAAATGAAAAAAACATTTTACAAATGTTTGCAGCCTTACTTATATACTTATATACTTTTCTCTCGTTGGAACCGCACTAATACTGTTCTACTCTCTTTTCTCTCTCTCTCTCTCTCTCTCTCTCTCTCTCTCTCTCTCTATATATATATATATATATATATATATGGGTGTGTGTGTGTGTGTGTTGTGTGGGTGTGTGTGTGTGTATATATATTAGTGATGGAGCGATTCTAATTTTTTTCTCAATTCCGATACAAGAACCAATTCTGTTTTAAATTTCAGTTTCTGATACAATTACTGATTCCGATTTAGATTATTTTAACATTTCTAAATTCTTTATTAGATATTTATTATTATTTTTTAATTTTTACATTACTGTAAAAATCCCGTGTAATGATCGCATATAGTTTTTAAAACGTAAAACATACTATTAGGGGGCGTATATTACACGTATAGATATTTCTAAACATGTTTAATTAAATGTTCTAGTAATTGATTGATAATTGTTAGAAAACTAAATATTTTTTTAATCTTTTGACACAAAGCCAATTAGTATTACTACGTTGTAAGTTGACAAATGCTATTTTAACTTTTCCGAGATAAGGAAAATTAAGCAACGGAAGATTAGGCAGCGTTCAATTAGTAAACGTTAACAAGGTAGACAACTTAGCAACTACAGAATAAATATCGATTTGAAATAAATTTTAAGATTGTTCATGAGGAGGATAAATAATATTTGAAAATAAATATTTTCAAAAAATTACTGTTGTTTTAAAACTACTATAATCGATATTTTTTAAAGGTAAGTGTTCGTTCTAAGAACACTGTTCTTGTCTTATATTTTCCATGTATTATATAAATAAGTAGTAATTAAAAATTCTATCATCAGATTACATCCATCATAATGCAATTTGGTTTATTCGTAAACAATTCAGCAAATTAACATTTTCTTAATAGTTTTAAAAAATTCAATTATTTTGTGACTGTAATTTGAAAGGAATTCAGATAGATTTAAACGGTCGAATAGAAAGTCATTTAATCTGTGTTTAGAATTATTATAAAACAAAAGCCAATAAAATCTAACTAGTCCAATCTTACGTTACCCTCTTAAGTGACGTTATACTTTTAGTTTCTTACTCTCTCTCTCTCTCTCTCTCTCTCTCTCTATATATATATATATATGTATATATATATATATATATGTATGTATATATATTTATATATATATATATGTATATATATATGTGTGTATATATATATATATATATATATATATATGTACATATATGTATATATATATGTATATATATATGTATATATATATGTATATATATATGTATATATTAATATATATATATATATAAATATATTTGTGTTATAATGAAATAATTCTAGGAGTAAATCCGGGTATTAGAGCTCAATTGGATAAACAGAGCAAGAATAAAATATAATAACACGAAATTACATAATCAACGATGCAATAATTTATTTCAACCTTGTGGTTGTTTCAAGCATTCGATCCAGACGATTACATTTTTGAAACTGAACAAAAGAATTAAATTCACACTCGACAATTCAAATATAATTGGAGGGAGAGGGGGTAACCTCTTACTTAATACATCTTTAGAGAGAGGGAGAAATTTGAAGCATATCTAATCTCTAAGTATAAATTGAGAGGGGGAATTGCATAATTTATTACAGACAGCTAGGGGGAGTCCATATCTATAATTAGAAATTCTAAAATTGGGCATAGATGATGATGGAGGAGGGGTCGGTTCATGTTTTTCAAAAGAATCGGGTCGGGTCAAAAATTAACAGTATTAACCCTCATCTCATTGTTTGCTGACCCTACTGTCTAGCGATCAATTTATATTGTGAGTGGGGATGGGACCTAAAAAAGGGGATCTGAAAGTAGATACAAACTAAATTCTTAGACAATCTCACTCGCGTACACGTAGACTCTAGTGGATGTTCTAGTGGTGTGTGTTATTGTTTGAACTAGATTTCTCGGAGCTGAGGTCATGCACTCTGCATAGTTATTTCGGTTGAGGGTTTTGTTTATGTTGTAAACGTCATGTTGGCATATATTGGTGTTGTTATATATTGTCTTTAATCGATATTATAGGCAACGAAAGATTTCTTTCTGTGCATTATACTGATGGTGTAGATTGAAATCGATATATTGTCCAGTGAAAGTGTACAATAATTAAACCACTTGTACATGACTATAAGAAACAATACTATTTAATAATAAAATAATTATGGGTACTACAGGGCAAAAGTTTACTATTTATTAATATTAAATCGTTTTTTAACGCAAATGTGTAGCTAAAACAAAATGAATTGTTTTGGACTATAAAAATAATTTCCGACACTAGTGAAATGTTTACAAATTAATTTGTTTAATTTTTTATCATCGCTATGTTCGAAATCGTTTTTGCAATATGACATAAATCATAAATACAAAACATCACGCAAAAGCTATAGTTATTTTGTATGGTAAGGGTTAAGTTATATTCATAAGAAAGTCCAAATAACTCAGTATTTAGAACTTAAGACTAAAGATCTCCAAGTTTTCGGTCATGGCATCCGCTTTATTTTTTTGGACTATTTTATTTACTATTGAATATGTTGAATATATTTCTAAAAGTAAAGATCTCTGATATTTCGAAATGAAATAAATTCTAAAAATGTATTTATTACGTTTAAAAATATTGTTACTAGTAGATAATTGAGACAGATGGAAAGGCGAACTTTCTTTTTGTTTCAAATAATTGCTGTAAACATTTAATTTTAAGAATAATAAAGATCAAGTCCATCATTTTAAAAAAATAATAATATGATATACTATAAAATAATATAGTCAGATATATTCGTTATTAATTATATATATTCATTATTATAATACATTGTTATTGAATTTGATTACTATTCATAGGTATACTGTAATTTTGTTAATTATATTTTTAAATATTTTTTTTATTTTTAAATATTCCAAATATTATTATATTTTGTTATTACAGTAAATAGCAGATAATCAATCACAATTCAAAGGTTTTTTATTCATAAAATTATTGTGCGTATTTCGATGTTTATCAAATTAGTTATTTGAGGTGAGGGATCAGCTAAGTTTATTGTAAATAAGTATATTGGTATTTGTGTATTATAATGATATCATATTAAACTTTTAATTAATAATATTCTATAATATTTAAGTTCATAATATTTTAATATCATTTTCAAATTTTATTTTTGACTGCAATATTTTAAGACATTTGTATATTTAGTAAGAGTAATAAGTAGTTCTAGACTTTTGCATATGTAATAACATGTCCTCTACTTTGTCAGATAATATAATTAATATATTGACTCATCGCAACACATTACTGCAGTTTCAGTGTATATTCACTCGTTGAAAGTGTATTAATAAAATCTTAACGGTCTTATTACATTTGAATACAGATATATTTTTACTGCATTTATTTTATTAATATACTTATGAGGATCGGATACAACGTGAAACTGCAGTGAAGCGTTCAAATGAGATTAATGTAAAATGTATGACATACACACTCACATATATTATTATATATATATATATATATATATATATATATATATATATATATATATATATATATATATACAGGGTGATTCATAAGTCACTTCACTTAGATATTTAAAATGATTACCATATAAAGCACACACATACTATGAACTTTTGATAATTGTTATCTTACTCTCTAATTACTGCTATTTGTTATCTTTAATTTGTTCGTTTATATATTTGTTTCTATATATAGTTATATCATAATCAATCAAATATGATACAAAGAGTAGTAAATTCCTTGCAAAAAAAGAATGGAGCTATGCATGCAGAACTAAGGTGGACATTTTGAAAATTCGCTGTAATTTCAAACTCTCATTAATGGATTTGTTGAATAAACTTTCCGTTTTGTATTACCGTATTTTTTAACTTTAGAATTTTAAAAATAAATAGCTAAGTGACTTATGAACAACCCTGTATATAAAGATAGATACACATATAGATACATAGATCTACATGTGTGTATTTATGTCGTTCTGTTATTTGATATCGTTTATAGATTATTTATCTTTTATATTGTCTTCTATTTATGTTTTACCTCTCCATATTTACATTTCTTTTTTTCATCCGATCATATGTCGTTTTTTTCTGTTATTCGTAGCCATTATCGCGCCATTTTTATTCCCGCCATTTTCTTCTTCGCTTCCGTCAATCAAATTTATGGCCGATGCAATATCGAATAAAAATCAGTTTCACACTTTTTTCTCCCTCCTATAGAGAGGATGATGACAAATGATTATATCTTCTCAGATTCCCCATACAAAAAATCTTCGGAATGACACGGATCGTTCTTTAGGCTATTGCGTCAAGGGTTTCTATTAAATTCGGCAATATTCTTATCGATCATCTATCTGATTGTCAGTCCATTTATTTACTTATCTATTATATAGTATATGAGTATGCACGTTTTGTATATATTTCCTGATACTTTGATTATATCTATACACGTATGCGTAGCGTGTTTGCCATATATTTTCATTATCTATCAACCCCTAGTATTTGAACTATATATTAATGTTTTTTCTTCACCTGTTTTTATCTTATTTTACTAATGGGTCACATCTTGTCATAAAAAAGGTTATGTGTACCATTTGTTAGTTTCTCTATTGCAGTTCCGTATTTCTTCCATGTTATTTAGTATAATTAAATAAAACTATGTGAATACTTATGGCGGACCCTGTATCATACTAGCGAAATAATCTATAGACAAAGCGATCTCTGTCTGATTTCAACACGCTAATTTTAGAGACATTTTGTTACATATGTGCAGTAAATAAAGTAAAGTTGTCGACCATAATTAGGGTTTCAGGGATTGTCAGTTACACTAGAAACATCACCATTCAAGAATGAATCGTGCAATGGGAAACATTTAGTTATTTCATGCGACGGATCAACCAGTATTATTTCAGGGGATGACTCAACAAGTATTTGTTAACATTAGACGTGAAGACTTCTAGTCAGTTAGGAAACAGCTCTGCCCTATTTTGTTCCGCAGACGGGGGGATTTTGGTAAGAAACATTGTTAATAGGAGTTCCGGTTAGTTTTAGGTACAGAGAGAGATAGATAGATAGAGAGAGAGAGGGAAAAGAGAGAAGGGGGTAAATGAGTTCTTACTGTAGGTGGTGCACAGTAACAAACAGCGATTGGAGCTGAGTCAAAAACCTGACATGAAAATAAAGATAGGGTAGAAAAGAGCATAGCAAAGTGTCTTTTTATGAGCAATAAGCTGTAAGGAAAGAAAGAGATCACACCTTACTAGTGCCAAATTCGAGTTTGTACTCTGTGAAGGCAGATGAAAGAAACCGAGCGCCCCCATCCTCTAGATGTGGTAGCACTACGTCATCTTCGAACGTATCTGGCTCATATACAGATGAAAAATTGCGTGAAAGGTGACGTACTTTATAGAGCAGTAAAATGATCCAACTATTTTCCAGAAACCTCAGACTCATATTTAATGTAAGTCGTCCATTTCAAAGCTAGAGTGACAGTCAGTCATAGAAGATTGTTAAAGAGAAAGGCTTTTTCAAGGAGAGATATTAATATAATTTCAACTGAGGAATAATTAGATCTGAGCGTTGCTTGGGGAAGAAGCGAGGCTCAATTGTAAAGGTGTTGAAAGTAACTAGCTACACTCTATTGGAACAAGTTCTCAAGGTCGAAATAGTAATAATAAAGTGGAACTTGATAATCAATTATCTTCGAAGTGCTGTTATAGTGGGTTGTATCGTCTACATAAGTGTCAACTAATCATCGCAGAATATGATTTATGAAGTTCAGCAAAAGGATTGAACCAATAATAGATTAATGAGATTCACCGACATATATTATGTGCTGTATACGTCTAAACGTAAACGACTACAGTTAAGGGCCTATCAGATAGAAACTATTTGAGTGTTGAGACGAAATTTCCGGATATTGCATACCTAACAAACGAGTGAAGCAAACTATTGTGCCAGACCCCATCAACGGTATTTGGTATACCAAGAGCCATCACCCTAGAAACGACGCTCTCGTCGATAGATGCACTGATCCTGTGCGATATCACGGTCTGCACGTCAACCATTGCTTTTACAGGACATCATCTATATTCCTTTTCACTAATATTTTCTTGATTTATTACAGATCTAAGCAATTACTCATGACGCACATGTAATTTCTAGTTTGTACTGTGACGTAGAATACCGCTCTCTAATATAGTTATGATAATGTGTAGGCAAACAATTTCTGACCAGGTTATGAAAACATTTCCTCTTTTAAGCACCGATTGAACAGCTTTTTAAGAATACAAGCTTTTTTAGTTTTAATTTCTCAAATACTGGACATTTGTCATAGCCGGTCGCTTCTTGATAAGTTTGGCAACATATATATGAAAAATTATTAAGTAATGGAGAGTAAAAATAAGTTCGTGTAAAAAAGATGTGTGGTTTGTCCAGTTGGTAATTGTCCGTTGATAAGGTGCCCATTTGGCCTTGTTTTTAACTAATGGATCTCGTCTTTCTAAGAATTGCTTAAATATTTAAATGCTAACGTCAACTGTACACAATTCAACTTTAATTCCTTCTCCGGCCCACGGAAGTATTTTTAAAATGGCCCGATTTCTCATAATTAATTCCGATTAAGTGCGCTCCACCTACGATTTGAACTCAACATCTCACTATTAGACTTACTTCATTTTTGAACGCTTTTCCATGCTGCCTTCATGAACACTCTTCTTCTCCATCTAAATCTCCTTTCATTGAGCACCTTATCAACGGACAATTACCAAGTGGACAAACCACATATCTTTTTTACACGAACCTTTTTTCACTCTCCATTACTTTATATTTTTTCAAATGTTGAATTTTAGCTTTTCCACTGCCAACTTATCTATCTATGTAATTCCTCTGATGATAAGATGTTGATCTTTGAAAAGCCTTGGCTTAAGGAAAGAATAATAAACATATTTTAATTCCGAGTATACCTTGCATTGAACAATCGAAGTTGAAATAAATCTGGGCATTTGTACATGTTTATTATTCTTTTTTCATCAATCTTTATAATTGCTCTATCTCGTATATTGAGCTTAAACCACTTCACTATAGATTCTATCTACTAAAAGTTTACTTTTACTTTCATATTTTATTCTAATATATATATATATATATATATATATATATATATATATATATATATATACTTGATTACGTTCGTTTGGTCACATTACCACTAATTATTACACTTTTATTACGATCTGACATTTACAAACTTGACATATCAATGTATTTATTACGACATGCTACTTGCATAACAAAACATTTCACCCTTTTTATTTGTGTATTATTCTAATAGATAAATATAGTGTTGCATAGCCTTTATCTTGGGCTGCGGCGGTACTCGTTTCCTATACTCGTCCATGAAAAGGCCGTGGCAGTTCACATTTACTACTCGTCATTTTTAAAACATCATAAATCACATAGTTCATATATTGTTTGCATACCTTTAGATTTCTCCCTCGCCGTGTAGAAGGTCGCCGTCTCGATGTCGTCTAGGGATTGAATTATTTCTTCTTTCTCTCCTGCCGTGAACCACGTCGCTGCAACAAAACTTCATGATCGGGTCGGAAGACAAGCAATGCCTTTAAATGTAATTATTTTCATTACAAGTGATAGTTATTTAATCAATTGGGAGATATTCACTACGTCGAGAGAGAGAGAGAAAGTTACTTATCAATTATTTCTTAAACATTCGTGGAGGGGGTGAATATATCTTTCGCCTGTATTTTCTTAGGGGGATATTCCCCTTAAATTAAATTGCTGACTACATCAAAATCATGTCTGATAGGTTCGCCTAAAACCCAGACTGACTAAAACTCGCTTCTCACGAAGAACGCGTGACGTCACGGATCCCTCTGTTTCCCACGCAAAGGCCTGTGACGTCACATAGCCTCTCGCAGGTGAACATTGACCCTTAATCTTGGATCTCGCCACGCGGTGACCTTGTCACGTCTGTTATTTCCGACTGTGAGAACATGCCCTATTCTGCACTCGACTGCCGGGTCCACCTCGGGTTTATTCACGCGAGTCAAACCAACGATTTCCAACCGATACGTACATTCCCATAGTGCCATTATCACACAATAGAAGTGAAAGAATTATTATAATTGCTACCTTATTTACATGTTTACGAATAAACTCTATGAATTACATGCAAAATAAAGTATTGACGAAGCTATGCTACGAAGAAGAGTCATTCTTTTCCTGAATGTTTACGGATACACTACAATATTAAGAGTGCTTCACTCAGTATACAGTGAGAGTAGGCGATGAAACATATATATATATATATATATATATATATATATATATATAGCTAAGTCAGAGATTAGTGACTCCATCAGTGGCTTATACGAATCATTAAACATTGAATGATCTTTGACACACATATCAATGTCAGCGAACGGGAATATTTGAGTATGCATGTTATGTGGTTAAAGTATATCGCTAAAAAAGCATTACAAAAACAAATGTTGGTCAATTCAATTTTATAATAATAGACATTCATATATTTATACATGAATGTTCTTTTTAATATAATAGACGACTTATGTGTGGATCTTACCATTTACCGAATAAAAATCATCGTTTAGTAAGAGAATTAATGTTAATATAAGGAGTATAGTATTTGCATGATTCTCCTGAAGAAGGACATGTATGCCCCTCAGTTATGGGAGATTCATCGACACATTATCTACCGAAACAAAGATCCTGATTCGGCAAATGATAATGATCCACACATATATCTAAACATAGATTGTCTGTCATACTCAACAACATTTGCATTACAGAGAAAATGCTGTCAATATATATATATATATATATATATATATATATATATATATATATATATATATATATACTTCGCCTATGTATATATATATATGGATATATATATATATATAAAATAATAAATGTTCCAGCAGTTTAACAGGTTTCATATATATATATATATATATATATATATATATATATATATATATATATATATATATATATATATATATATATATATATATATATATATATGAAACCTGTTAAACTACTGGAACATTTATTATTTTGTTTTGATGTAAATACAAAAAAAGACCATCAGGAAACTTTTAAAAATAAAAAACGGTATAATTAAATATATATATATATATATATATATATATATATATATATATATATATATATATATAATGTTTGTTATGGGGAGGATATATTTATTTGAGAGGATGTATGGGTAGGCAAAGGTGTAAAAGGCGTAAAACATCCAAATTAAATACAAAGAAATGATCACAAATATATGCAAGCATCGATACTTCGCCTAAGATTTACGCGTCGTTTCCAATTCTTTTATCCTAAACTTTCCACGTATTTCAAGATCTCTCATGACATGTTTTACTTGGTCTGCAATCGTCTGTGTCCGTGTATGTAATTAGCGATTAATGTAGCTCATTCAATTGGGTTCATTAGTAGAAGCACTCGATTACTACTCTATTGTTGTGGTACATTTCATCCCCTGACCTCACATTGGTGTGCAGTGGTCATTTTTACCTACTTGTATTTGATCCCTATTGTTATTTGTACTCACTAAGTGTTTCTATACAATTCATCATCAGTGATTACTCACTAATAATAACCGACTGTGTTCCTTGGAGTCCGGTTGACAACAAACCTCTTCAGATTTTTAGACCTCTCCACCTCTTTCAATAAACTTTGCAAATGACTCTGCGTTCCTGTAACAGTCGCTTATCATTGAGTGTTCGCTAGTAACGACCATTGGTCTTCATTGGGATTTTGATGGAAATAAGTTACACCAATGTCCCAGTACTCTACGCATTCTTCCACTGAATGGCTGGTTCATGTTCTGCTTTCTCTGGTTTCTAAGCCTCCTATATCATTCACACCTGCTGTGTGTTTTATAAGCTAAGGCTGTTTACAATTGTTGTGAGGGTGGACATAGGATATGAGATTGTTTGCAGTTTTAGTTTCCCCGGTATCATGTGCTTGTTTCATGCTTTCGTCCTTCTTCCATTGCAATTTCCATGTTCGCACTTTATGCTGGTTGGTTTCCGCATTTGAGGATGTTCCTTAAGAGTTCACCTGTTTTCATCATTGTTGTATGTTGTAGAGTATCAGTCTTCCCTTTAATTCCAATTTCTCCTACCCTTTTTCAGTTTGTTCGGCACTGTTTCCAGTGCTCCTACGATTATTGGTAGTGCAGTGATTTATTCGTGTTCCATATTACTTTCTGGCAAGCTCCATGTATTTTCTTTGTTGTTTCCGTCTCTTTGAATTTTTCTCTGTGATCTGCTGAGACGGCAAACCATACAATTCATCAGTTGCTTTTCTTTATTGTGAATTGTTATGACGTTCGACGTCATTGCCTGGATGGGTGTATATGTTTGAACCTCCATTTTGTAGTTTTTGTTTTCCAGTAGTGTCTCGCGTTTGTTTCTGTATCATTTATATGCATGGGAAAACTGCATTCGTATTCATGGATCTCAATGTATTGCTTTCCTCGTGCAATTGTATTTGTTCTTGCATTCTTTTGGGGGTTGTTATCTGCATTCACTAATTATGTGATTTACTGGTTCGTCTCTTTGTTCACAGAGTCTACATCTACTGTTTGCTTTGGTGTTATCTATTTTAGTGTTTATATAGGTAGTTCTAATGACATTGTTCTGTGCAGCTGTCAGCAGCTATTCTATTTCTCTTTTTAAGTGTCCTTTTCGTAGTCATGTTCATGTGTTTTCATTGCTCTTTTCACTCGACATTTTTATGAATCGTCCATGAAGCTGTTTGTATTTCCAGTTTTCTGTTCTTGTCTTTTTATTTCTTGTTTCACTGCTCCTTGTATTGTTCATTTTGACGGTGCTCCTGGATGCAGTTAGCATGTATTTTTCCAACTCTTTTTTGTATATTGATGCAGTAATCTGTCTTTCTGTGTTCTGGATTATGTATTTTTCCAAATCCTTTTAGTATCTTCCTCACACTTTTCTATACTTAACTATTCTGTTCCCTCTTCGTTCTTTTACACGTACCGTTGGTCAGTATTATCTTTCGAGTGTAGTGCATTGTGCATGATTATAAGCTTCCTGGTCTTTATTATTATTATTATTATTATTATTATTATTATTATTATTATTATTATTATTATTATTATTATTATTTGTACTCACTATGAGTTATCACCTATGTCATCGTCAGTGATTGCTCACCAAACAAAAACCGTTGGTATTCCCTGGAGTCTGAGTGACAACAAGCCTCACCAGATTTCCAGTCATCTCCACCTCTTTCCGATAACTACTGAAAAAAAGAACTTACAGTATCCGCTGATGAAGACCATCGGTCTTCTTTGGGATTTGGGTGGCAAAAAGCTTCCCCAAGATGCCAGCACTCTCCGCACTCTTCCAGTTGAGGTGTGTTTGGTGTCTGCTGTCCTTTCTCGGTCTTATCATCTATATTGATCATCAAATAAATAATTTCTATCGATTGCTCACTGGTAATACTAAGTCATGTTCTATAGTCTGAGTGACAGCAAGTTTTCCTCGATTTCCAGTATTCTCTCTTACAATAACGGTTTAAAATCATTCTGCCTCATCGCAACGGCCAATTCTATGAAGGTTTCGCTGGCAGAGATAATTGCAATAAACCTCCCTTTTGGTCAAGTAGTCTTTACACCCTTTCTAGTAAGAGTCTAATTAGCGATTCCCCTCTTCGATATTTGTATCCTTCTTTTGTATAGTACCAGCCGGTGATAGAATGTCAAAGTATACTATTTCTAACAGTTTTACTTAATGCAATGATCGTTCGATATTTGTTCTAATATATCTATTTAAACTTACTAATTATCTTGAGATGGTAATCTAGGTGTTTTTTGCACTCAAAGACTTTCATTAAAATTTCAACTATTTTCATTGTTGTCGGGCGTTTATTTTGTCTATCTTCCCTTTTATTTCGATTTCTGTCAATCATTTTCCAAGTTATTCTAAAACTGTTCTTAGTGTTTCAAGAATAATTGATATTACAAATATCTTCATGATGTTCCATATTCATTCCCGTCTGCTGTCAAGTTTTAAGTATTTGCTCAATTGTTCTACTCCCTTGACCATTACCCAGTTAACTGCTCAGGTGACGAAATGCAACAAATCGTAGGTTTTGCCCACTTCTAGACTATTATTTTTACTTAGACGAGTGTATATGTTTTTACTTCCATGTCACAGATAATGTTGTGCTTTTTTATTTTTAAATACAACCCAAACGTTGAGTCTTTACCATTCGTGCGCACATTCGAAATGCAGACATATGCATAGTTCCAATCGACTGCATTTCGCATGCAGTTCTATAATCTTTGAAGTGAATTTTCTGCATTCGAATTTTATGTAATTTACATTTTCGTCTCGTTTTTACAGTCTACATTGAGAGGTTTCCTTGGTCTTACCTATCTTAGTTTTTATATGGATCGCTCTGACTTTGTTGTTATGTGCGGCTGCCAGTAGCGATTCCGTTTCACTATTCAGGTTTCCCTTTCGTAGTCATATCCGGGTGTTTATGTACATTACTCTTCTTAGCCAAGTGTGATACATTGCTCATAAAGCTGCTTCTATTTCTATTAAGCTTTTCTCACATGTTTGTCTCCAGTTGTATTGTTCCCTAGATTGGTCGTTTTGACGGTGTCCCTTGCAGTGAAGACTATTTTGTATTTTGGATTATGTATTTTTTCTAGTTCTTATACGTGTACTCCACACAGTTTTTGTTATATTTAGCATTCTTTTTATCCCATCTATTGTTGTATTAATTAGATTTAGTAGTTTCAAGTAGTTTCAGGTCATCTATATACATGAGGTGGTTTCATTTTTCCTGTGTATCTGTGTACTTATATTCAGTATTGTACTTCATGAGTGTATGGTTAAGTGGAATCATGTCTAGTCATCGTCTATGCGTGTTAAGTATTGTTGTTATTTGCTGTGCGGTCGTTGTTAGAGGCGACAGCCTAATTTGTAATATACAGACCATGGGATCCTACCAGATATATTATGTTTAATTATATAGCAAAATCATTTCGAGATGTATGAACTCAGATATATAGGTAGATGAAAAAGTGCCGCTTTGGCTTTTCATCAGTCTATTGTGGCATGACATTTCTGCGACTTACTTGTTTCAATTAACACTGTACAAGACCAAGAAGATCACTTGTCCTAATTGGCTTCGAAAGCATGTCTGGTTACCTAAACTAAAACCTAAAACCATTAACCAAATGTTCAAAGAAAAAACTGTGCAATGTGAAGTCGCTAAAAGCTAAAAAATTACTCTAACGAATTATGAGCTCACGCTTATTTAAACCAACTCAATGTTCATCATTTTCCGTTAAATTGTAAGCCAGATTTAATCGATCCGAACACAAGAGCACATACACAATGGAGAATTATAATGTCTTAATGTGAATATTGGTATATTAAAATCCAATAAAAAGCGTACGGTGTTGATTTTTCTTACTTATCGATATCAAGCACAAATAGAAACGTATGTTTTATTTATCATAATGAATAAATAAATAACAGTGTGTGTTCAGTATTAAATGATTAAAAAATCGTTCATATGCAATCATGATTAGTGATGATACTTATACTAGTAATTATTAGTATTACTATTAATGTTATTATTATTAATAACATCATTATTATTATGATTATTATTATTATTTTAATTATGCAGACTACTGTTTTTATCTTGGAACTTATTCTCACAACTTTTCAGCCGATATAACCGCCGAAATTATTCAAGTGCACCTTACCGAATTCGAGAATTTTTCTGTCGGAATGTTTATCGGAATTCTTTATTTAATCCAAGAGATTAGCTTCCGTTCAGTCGACCATAACCGGGTAGAAGTCTTATGAAGTTCGTAATTGTATTCTTAGTATCGCCCACTCGGAGAATTCGAACCTACAAACTTCACAAGATCATCATTTAGAATTGGTTATCACGTAACACAAATATCCGTTACGCAACAGTTTCATGCGAATATTTTTAGTATGACATTAAGGAACCTTACACATATTCTTATTTCAGATGTGTAGTCTTTCTACGTATCATAATATGTATATATATATATATATATATATATATATATATATATATATATATATATATATCATTTTTCTGATTATTTTGTAATGTTCCAGATACGATATCAACATAAAAATGTTGCTTGGCACAAGACAAATGAAACGGACCGTAAAAATATATCTCACAAAAATGTTGTGTTTTTTGGAAATGTGAACAAATGAAAATAAAAATAATGAAATAAAAACATGGTTATTGAAATATAATATGAACCTCACACACACACACATATATATATATATATATATATATATATATATATATATATATATATATATATATATATATATATATAAATATGGGTATGGTAAGTCAATGAAAATTGATAAGACCTGCAAATGGAAGCAAATCGATATCTTCAGTTGTTCAAAACAAGGAGCAGTTTAGTTAATAAAAAACATTTATTTTTCCTTCTCTTTCATTCCTTAAACCAAGCCTTTCTTTCGCATTAATATATATATATATATATATATATTAATGCGAAATCGTTTCTAACATATTATTTATAAGTAATGGTTTCTATATTATATAGAATTCTTTACTAGCTTGTGATAATAACATCCAAGATAAGAATAGTCAAATAATCCAAATAATACAACTCATCAATCTTCATCTAAAAAAATCCGAAACATAGTTGTTATTATTATTAGTAGTAGTAGTAGTAGTTGTAGTAGTATTAATATTATTATTATTATTATTATTATTATTAGTAGTAGTAGTAGTAGTAGTAGTAGTAGTAGTAGTAGTAGTAGTAGTATTTGATTGTTTTTATACGATTGGTTTACATCGACGGGTATCCACTAATGATAGATAATGTACTCTAATATCCTCATGTTACAACCCGAGAGAATTATATTTGTGTGTGTCCTTGACATACACAAATACCCGATCTCGTGGAAATATCCTTCCTATCTGTTTTGATAATTCCATCTTATGTAGAAATATATTTTCTCTTTCATTTCAATATTCAATTCCTCATAGCAATACGAGAACGGCCTCCCATTCAACACTCGGTCGCATCATGTTATAACTTTGCGGTTAAATAAATAAGTAAATCGATAAATAAAAAGGCATAGGAGTACACAAAATAGAAGGGTAAATAAAAAGGGTAAGACGTGTCGTTTACTGCAAACAGATTTTAAACAAATATCACCATTATTACTTTTAAGTATCGTCTTGCATTTCTGCAGATAACGCGTTTAGAATTCAATGTACACTGCAACTTACTTCTTAATATATATATATATATATATATATATATATATATATTTATATATATTCGATTTTTCTGTTTGTTTTTTTGTATTCAAATCCGATAAAACAATAGGTAATGCATAGGTTTCACGAACCATTTCGATTCTTCTTCTGGAACAATGCAAAAAACATTGTCTGCGCGTTTCCCCGCCGTCTTTTACAACATTCCCTCTAGCGTTTTTTGTTAATTTACTCTCGATACCTAAGCATGATTCGACGAAGAATCTGAAACGTTCGTGAAACCTATAGAATATTTATTTTTTTAATTATTTTAATTCAAAAAAAGACGATAAGAAAAATAGACAAACAACTAAAGTAGAATTAAAGAAGACGAATTCTATTATTTTTAACAATGTTTGCTTAAACGAGAAAATGTTACCTAAATACACACACACACACAATATATATATATATATATATATATACATATATATATATAACCTCTTTGTAATATAGTAGGAAAAATCTCCGCAGAGTGCTCGATTAATTAAGAATGAAAGTTAAAAATTAAGAGCATAATATTTATTTATTTTGGTACAGACTTGAGCTAAGGACTTAAGGATACTTTGCTTGAACTTTGAATTCTAATAATATTTTATTACTTCATTTTATATTATAATATATATATATATATATATATATATATATATATATATATATATATATGTGTGTGTGTGTATATATATATGTATGTCTAGCTGTATTTTTCTTTTTTCTGAGAATAATTGTTTTTATCATTTTCTCTTATTACTAGTTTTATTATTATTATTCTTTTTTAATGTTCTTGTAATTATTATTACGTTTTTTAATTGTAATTTCATAATTTTGATACAATAAGTTTTTTTGTTTTTTTTTCATTTTATTTTTGTATGTATATTTCTTTTAATTTTATTTACATAATTTTCTATTTCTGTATTTTCCTAATACGATTTTTAAAAAAAATTCAATTTGAAATTTAGGTGTGTTTGTCCTTTTCTGGTATTGTTTTTATTTGTGTATATTCATCTACGCATCATCATCAGTATTATTTTACGTTTGTCTTAAAAGCAGATTTATATTTTCGAATTATATATTTACTTCCCGATATATCCATACTTACACTATTATAGATTGTTGTCAACTAATTATCTTAAATGTGCATTAAATTAATTTAATTTAATTAAGTTAAGTTAATTAATGTGGTTTTCTATTTGAAATAACATAATTTCTTATTTTACTTATTTCTTTTTTCATTCTATTCTTATTTGTGCTTTATTAATGTATTCCTAAATGTTGCTTTCTTATTTAACTTATTTATATTATTTGTATTTTATTTTATTGTATTTTAAATTGTTATCATCAGTATTTTCTTCTTATGAATATAGTTGAATCAAACTATTATTTATATTTTTATTTTCTATTCATTTATTGATTTATTTTCCGCTCATGTATTTTCTCTAATGTAATTACTTCTTATCGATTCAACAGTTGTGTTGTATGCTTTGAATGTTTTAAATGTTTGATTTGTCATTCAAGTTGCTGTCTTTTTGCTATTTCTGACGTCCTTCAACTGGTGTTGTTTTATAATACTGAAATTTGATTTTTTTTTCTCAACGGACTTCTGAATGGGATATTAAAAAAAAACTCGCTTCCAAAAAGTCTTGGAAACAATTGTACGCTCAATAATAGTTAATTTCGAATTCATGGAACAATGTTCAAATGTTTTGGATTTCAACTAACTTTATATATATATATATATATATATATATATATATATATATATATATATATATATATATATATATACTTACTAACATATTTACTATTCTAGAAAAAATCTAAGATTGTGACAATATATATATATATACGACAGGCCAGTACATGTGGAAATTCAGACAAACCGTGTAGATTATATCTGCATGACAAATTTTAAATCCTAAACTTTAAAGACCCCCGAAATATATTAAACTGTAGAAGGAAGATAGCAAATAGCTTCTTACACAGAAATAAATTTACCTTAGGCTAACGATAAATAAATAAATAAGCAAATAATTTTTTTAAAAATATACTAAACAAAAACATAACAATTTAAAAATTAAAACCTAAAATTGAAATGCAGGAACCACGTGTAAAAATAATTTCACCCATTATATTGACACAAAAAATGAAACTAGATATAGGCCAATCTATAGAAAACAGAGCAATATAACAGTATATAAGAAGAAACACGACACAATACCTTTGCTCGTGAGAATACCAACGATTGACTGAGTGAACAAAAAAAAATATGATTGGTTAACTAGCTAGCCGTGTATATAAAAAAACAGCAAAAATGACCCCATGCATTTTAGCCTGAAGATTATCCCGAGAATGAAACGCGGAAGCCTCTGTGTAGCTTCATTGCCATGAATATATTTTCATAGCTTACTATATATATATATATATATATATATTCAGACCTCGTTTATTGTTGTTGTTTAATCATTCTCCTTACTGCTTGCTATACGCGCCAACCGATTTGGCGTTTAAATCCCTCCTGATTGCCATGCGAATTGGCGCTGGCCGATGGGAAAGACACCCAACACTAAATTCGTGGCGTTTTGTACGACCGGGTTCGTACCCTCCGACCGACGTGAGTTAACACCCCCTACACTGAACATTGCGTAAGCATGAAACATCGATGTCAGTAAGTAAAAATGATTAATAGTTATTTAAATATATATATATATATACATATATATAAATAAATATATATATATATATATATGTGTGTATACATATATATGTATATATATATATATATATATATATATATATATATATATATATATATATATATATAATCTTATTTTATATAGATGTTGCACTTGTGACCGGTGAAAACTCTCAAAATGCACTAAAGTGCTAAATACAAGGGCATTTTATTATCATTATATATTTATTTATTTATACATACATACATGTACACACACACACACTATATATATATATATATATATATATATATATATATATATATATATAATTATAAATATTTGTGTTCATCTATATATGTATACGTTTCATCCCTACGCGAATCGTCAGTGTTCAGATTAATTATTCTCACCGTTAACAAGATTCGAACCTCGCGATACGAAATATATTTCAAACTGAAATTACAATCTCTTTTCCCCCACGGCATTTATCAACAACTCAGTAAATCAGCGAGATTTATCTGATTTAAAAGCAGTTGTCGTAGAGAGTTCGACCTATAAAAGGAACATTGCATTTGAGCCGTATATATATACACACACATATATATATATATATATATATATATATATATATATATATATATATATATATATATATATATATAATGTGTGTGTTTATCGTTCAAGTTTTAAAGTATTGCATGGAAAGTTAATTAAATTGAAATATAAGCCGAATTAGCAATATAAGATTAATTTTTTTTCTCTTACATTAATCCTATCGATTACGGAATAACATTCCTTCTTCAGGGGTGACCAGCATTGAGTCATTTTCTTTTTTTTTTTTTTTTCATCAAAAAACAAGAATAAAGAAACTTATTTCTTTGTTAATTTGATAAACGTCTTTGATGGTACGACGTCATCGCCGTGCTGTTATGAAATGGCGGGTAGGATTCAAAAACCGGTGTCGAACGAGAGATGCGTTGGCACGCTGTCAAGAAATGTGTGTGTTTATCGTTCAAGTTTTAAAGTATTGCATGGAAAGTTAATAATATATATATAGAGATATATATAGATATATGTATGATATATATATATAATGTGCTTGTTAATATATATATATACATATATATATATATATATATATATATAATGTGTTTGTTGTCTTTAGATAGTTACATATTTATATAGAGTTTTACGTGCGAACATAGCCTCCATACTAAGATAGGAAACATTATTTTAATTTCATCAGTGCAATGCCTATATACTGAGCGTCTATATGTATAAAATATAATTTTCTAGGGACACATGTTGGGCCGTTTTACGACTAAGTATCGTGAAACATATATCGCGTTAAGTGTTGTCATTTGTGTTGTTTTTGGTATTTTATATGTTGACACTTGAATATATTCGTATATCTCCTACAAGAAAGAATTATATAAACGCTAATAGGGAAAACATTATTCTTTTTCACCTGTGTGATGCCTGCATATGTATTCATCAATCTGCTACTAGCGAGCATTTGTGGTCCAGTTGAGAGGGCGCCGGACTTAGTGACTGCAGTCGCGGTTTCAAATCTAGCTAAACTTAAACCACACTAAGAAGCTGTAAACGGTAGAGCATTAAATATATTTCAACTTCATCAATGAGATAAAAAGTAATATCTTTTTGATTATAAACATCATATTTTACATATGAAATGATTTGCATGACATAGTATTGCTTTAAATAATGCGCATGACATACTATTCCTTAAAATAATTTGCATGTTATACTATTGGTTTAAATATTTTGTATGACATACTATTTTTAAAAATCATTTGCATGACATACTATAGGTTTAAAGATTTTTTCATGGCATACTACTTTTAAAAAAATTCGCATGACACACTACTGTTCAAGATAATTCGCATGACATACTATTCCTTAAAATTATTTTCATGACATAATATTGGTAAAATAATTTGCATGACATACTATTGTCGGAAATTATTTGCATACATTTGCATTGCATTTATTTTCTTTAAATAATTTGCATGATATTCTATTTTAAAAAATAATTTGCATAACATTGTATAGGTCTGAATATTTTGAATTACATACTACTGTTTAAATAATTCGCATGACATACTATTGTCGGTACTTGTTTAGATATTGACCCTAATTTCCGTGACTGCTCGGCAGCAGCAAGCCGACAGCTAACGGAAGCGTCCGGGACCTGCCGAGTCGGCAGACGACAACAATGTAAGACGATGAATATACGAAAGAAGAAATGCATATATTTTTATACAAAAAATGAAATAAATGAACAAACCCATAGCTGAAATAAACAAACTTTTTTTATTATTATTATTTTTAAACTGAAATAAACTTTTTTTTTTAACTTTAAAACGCGAAAATAATAGAAACTGTTTTTTTTTTTGTAACTTTTGTAACCCATTTTTTTTTTTTTTTTGCAATTACGCATTGTTTTTTTTTCATTATTTTAGCTTTTTTGGAGGGTTTTTTTTTTTTGCATTAGGCATTTGTTTCCTTCATTACATTCTTTTCCTGGAGGGGTAAGGGCTTGTTTTTCGTTTTTGGAGGGGGGAGGGCTTAGCGAAATACAGGCAGAAGAGGAGGATGGAGCAGGAAATTTTTCCAGTCCACTTGCGTAGCTCTCGACAGTACGCCGCATTCCTTTAATAAGTTTTTCCCGGTCGCCATATCCTGGGACCACAGGTATATCATCTTCAAAATTGTTGAAATTGCGAGTTTTGACCGCGAAAAAAAATGTCCCCGATCGCTACGAAATCCAAGCCCGGCATTCCTGGGTGGGGCATCTCCAGGCATATTTCTCCGTCACAGTCTTTCGCGGTACCAGCCGGCAAAGTCGGCCGCATCGCATACATCGCATAACTTTTGCCAGCAGAGCTTTCTGCTGGCAAAAGTTAATGCACTTCGAAATTCATTTTCTACAAGTGCCAAGCGTCTCTCCTTCAAATCGCTATCGTCTGCCAGCCTCGTTTTCGATTTCGGCAGGTCTCGGACGCTTCCGTTAGCTATCGGCTTGCTGCTGCCGGGCAGTCACGGAAATTAGGGTCAATATCTAAACAAGTACCCTATTGTCTAATATAATTTGCATGACATATTATTCTTTGAAATAATTCCATATCATACTATTGTTTAAAACAATTGTGCATGACATAGTATAGTTTAAAACAATTAGTCATTAAATACTATTGCTTAAAACAATTGTGCATCACATACTATGTCTTAAAATAATTTGCATGACACACTATTGGTTAAAATATTTTGCATGACGTACTATTGCTTAAAAAATTTGCATGACATACTATTGCTAAACACAATTTGCATGAAATACTATTGCTTTAAATAATTTGAATGACATACTATTGTTTTAAATCATTTGCATGCCATACTATTGTTTAAAATAATTTGCATGATATACTATTGTTTAAAACGAGTTTGCATGACATACTATTAGATTAAAAAATTGGCATGACATACTATTTTTTAAATAATATTAATGACATACTATTGGTTAAAATAATTTGCATGTACATACTATTTTTAAATAATATTAATGACATACTATTGGTTAACATACTTTGCATGACATACTACTTTTTAAATAATTTGACATACTCATGTTTAAAAATATTTTCACGACATACTATTGCTACAAATAATGTGCATGACATACTATTGCTTTATATAATTTGCATGATATACTATTGTTACAAAAGGTTTTTCATGACATACTATTTGTTTAAATATTTTGCATTATATACTATTGCTAAATATAATTTGCATGACAAACTATTGCTTGAATTAAATTGCATGACATACTATAGGTTTAAATATTTAGCATAACATACTATTGGTAAAAATAATTTGCATGGCATACTATTGTTTTAAAACGTTTGCATGACATACTATTGCTTTAAATAATTTTCATGACATACTATTGGTTTTCATATTTTACATGGCATAGATTGCTTAATAATTAGCATGACACACGATTGCTTTGAATAATTTGCATTACATACTATTGTTTTAAAAGATTTGCATGACATAATATTGCTTAAAATAATTTTCATGCCATACTATTGGTTTAAATATTTTACATGGCAGAAAATTGCTTCAAATATTTTGCATGATATGCTATAGGGTTAAATATTTTGCATTACATACTATTTGTTAACATAATTTGCATGGCCTACCATTGTTTAAAACAATGTGCATGACATACTGTTGCTTAAAATGATTGGTATAACATACTATTGTTTAAAACAATTTGCATGACATACTATTGTTTAAAATAATTTGCATGACATACTATAGTTTAAAATAATTTGCATAACATACTATTGGTTAAAATAATTTGCATAACATACTATTGTTTAAAATAATTTGCATTATATACAATTGCTTTAAAACTTTACATGACACACTATTGGTTAAAAAAATTTGCATGACATACTATTGCTTTAAATAATTTGATTTCTTAAATATTCGCCTGATTTCGTTTCATTGCGTTCTAATAAGAAGTTTTAAATTCCTAAATCCCACATGGTGTCTAACGTGCTAAGTACTGTTTATCAGTTACTTATTTATTAAGTTGCTAAATCTCCTACAAATATAACTTTCAACAACATATGTGTGCATATACAAGCATACTTTCGCGAACAACACACTATTTTTCGTATATAACTTCTTACAAAGGGTTCGGTTTAAATAATCGTTGGTTTTATGTATTTTTAATATAAAGTTAACTGTCTAATTATCTTATATATATATATATATATATATATATATATATATATATATATATATATATATATATATATATAAATTCTTTTCAGTATTTGAAGACTTTAGGACAACTCCCTTTCAATAGAAATACTATCTCGCTGATCTACGGGGTTGTTGACAACAGCTATATTTGTATTTGAAATATAACTCGTGTTCCGGTGTTCGAGTCGCTGTCTTGTCTGAATGATTCATCTCTACATTAATGAAACGTATATGTATGTAAATACACACATATCTTTATAATTGTATATGTATATATATACATTATATAATGTATACATTATATATATATATATATATATATATATATATACATTATAATAGATCGATGTATACACTATGGCTATGTATATATATATAAAACATCAATATAAATATGTTAGGTTTTAATAATAAAGTCTCTAGATCCGTCTTCAATGTAGATATTGTATCTTAGAAGTATCATTTGCGAGACAGAGAAACAGAGATCATCCGTCAGATCAATTATATTGATCGATAATGTTGCGTTTACACCAAATTAGATGAATCATAATTATTTCAACGTAAGCAAAACACACACGATAAATAACTGTCATACACGAAGCCTAAATAATATAGTAAACATTTCCTGTTACGTAGTGTTTACACTATAAGGCGCTGATACTACAAACGTTTTACATCATGGATGCGTTTCCATAATCAATCAATCTCTTCATCATCGTATGTTCATATCGATATGTCTCTCTCAGTCCAGTAATCGTTTCACTCTTTCTCATTATATTTTTCATTATTGCTCTCTGTTAATATATATATATATATATATATATATATATATATATATATATATATATATATATATATATATATATACATAATGTATAAATATATATATATATATATAAACATATATATGTATATACGAATAAATATACATATATATACATATATGTATAAATAGATAGATAAATATTTCTTAACGAATTAAAAACATTCAACAAGTCCTAAGCAATAATAAATTTCCGAATTATATTATAGACAAACAAATTAAGTAATGATTAGAAACCTAGACAATACTAATAATAATCAACTAAATAATTCCCATTTTCTAAATCTTTTCTACTGTAACCAAATGCATCCGAAATTTAAATTGGCTGAAAAAGCTCTTAAAAATAGCATACCTCGCCACATATCACCTGTGAACTCTAATGATGAAATAAAATTCATCATTTATAATCAAAAAAAGAAAACATCGAACCATGTAGTTTAAAATAACACTTCTCAAAGCCAAAATACATGTGATATATCAGTTGCAATGCCCCATAGGAGAATACATCTCCGACAATAATAATACAACTAATTCTTACATTTTTTTTACTATTACAACATTTTCTCGAAGACTCAGCTTACATCTCTCCGACACTAGCTCAATTTGCTAACACATAGACAAATGGTCATTTTCTCAATATAGGCACATATTAGTTTACAATACTAAAAACATACACCACGATACTAACATCAAAAGATTACACATTCCTGAATCCCTTTACATTAAACTTAAACATCCCACAATAAATAATGTGAATTACGAAACCAGTTACGACATTTTAAAGTGTCTAGCATACTAATTAACGTTACCAATTTCTTAACCATATAACACATATACGTTTAAATCTTGAACGCGCTTAGAACATAATAACATTCTTAGCAATTAAGCAATCACATTTTTGAATCTTGCTCGCTCATAGAACGGTGTTTTCTCATCCTTTAGTTCCCATATACGGGCCCCTAAAGCTGTATTTACTTTATCTCTATATTTGAAGGTATGCCTGTGAGCATATAGTATTTTCTTAAACATTCCCTTTGTCATACCAATGTATATCTATTTTTTGTCCGTGGGTTGTCTGGAAATGCTCGCCTCATATACTATTGATGTTACTTTGCAGTTCCCATCCAAGGGGCATTGATCTCTCGTTGTATAGGAGCAGGCTGTATCCTCTATTTGTTTAAGTTCGGCTGTTATAATTTTCTTCATAGATGGGAAGCATGGGTAACTCGTTTTTATAGAGTTCCTGTTAAAAAAATTGTGGAATTTGTGCTCTGGTGGGAAGTGTCTATCTAATAATGAGAAAACACCTTTTACCATAAGTTGGAAATTAATTGAAAGGCGAAAACCATATTCCCCAATATCAGGCCGCTGTGCACTTTGCGATGCTGAAAAATATAACATTTTGCGAACCATCAATTACCCAAACATTATATGCCTAAACAAAAAAGGGGAGATATATAAGGACTGTATTCACAGGAGAAAGGCACTTCTGATAAATTGGGCAGAACAAAATACACAGGTCATAACCGCGGAGTACCCAGAATACGGACTTTTAGGATTTTGAATTTCACGATGATGGATTCGGCTTCCGAATTTCGGATTGAACTGTATGGTATCCCGACTGTGGCCCTAAACTAGATTTATATTATTACATGTTTTAATTATGGATTGTTTTTTATTTTTATGTATATAACTGTTTTTTAAATGTTAAATTGTAATTTAAAATTTCTAATGTGGAGTACCCCATATCCCTATTTTCCTTCTCTTGCCTTTTATCTTTTATTTTTATTTTTACACAACTTTATGGTATCATTTATTTTATCTAACAGTGTATTTATTTTATCTTTATTTTTATTTTTATTTTTATTTTTATTTATTTGTCTTCATTTTTTCTTTATATTTTTTTTTTTTATCTTTCTTTTTAATCTTTCCTTATTCCCCTAAAAATTTTTTATGATCAGTACCCTTAGGAATTTATAGATTTATAAATGGGGTGATTATAATTCATTTAATTATAAGTTTAATTTTAATGATTTATTACTTAATATTTTTAGTAATATATTATTACATTAGAATATTATTTCAATATAATGTTTAACTTAATGTGAATTTTATTTTTATTTTTATTTTTATTTTTAACGTTATCTCCATTTACTTTCGATAACATATATAGCGTCTCTATTAGTTAAAATTGAATCCTTTCCATAACGGGCTACATAATTCCACGCACGTGACAATTTAAACCTGCTAGTTTCCCATCTGTCCAACTGTTACCGTTATTCCCATTTAATTTCTTTCTTTTTCTATGTACAGCGTCGCTGTTGTTTTGATCTTAAATTTTTCCATAAGTGACTACGTATATTCCACGCACGTGACAATTTTAAATCTGAAAGTGTTCCATCTTTCCAACAGACAATATTTTGAAATTTCTGGCGGTTGTTCTCACTCATTAAGCTATACGACGCCGCTGATGAAGGTCCGTTTTTCTCGGATCTGAAACCTTGGTCCGGATGTTGTTGTAACACATTGTTTAATATTAATAAATATCATGTTCTTATTAATTATCTAGTTAATTCAACTTTGCATTAATAATTGAGCACTCTGCTTGGAAACTCTCCCAATTAAGAAATACGGTATATATATATATATATATTAGTAGTAAGTTTTTGAAAGGCTGTGGGCAATGCAATTCCAGGTAAGATGCAAGTTGAAAGGAAAGGAACAAAAACAATAACAATAAATCGAATACGATATAAGACTTACTATTTATTTTTCCTTTTTTTTCCTTTTTTTTCTGGAAGCCATTTTGTTTTGTATTATTCTCTACACAGTCGGAGAAAAATAAAATATTCTTCTTCTTCTGGTCTAATTATTTTTGAAAAAGGGATGTCTTTTCCCGAAATATCAAATAGTGATTTTCAATCACCCGGACATCACACGAACAGCTAAAACACTCTTGCTGTTATGTAAGAAAAAAAAAAAGGAAAAAAAAGGAAAAATAAATAGTAAGTCTTATATCGTATTCGATTTATTGTTATTGTTTTTGTTCCTTTCCTTTCAACTTGCATCTTACCCGGAATTGCATTGCCCACAGCCTTTCAAAAACTTACTACTACTATACCCAGCAAAATATATTTTCATAACTTACTGTATATATATATATATATATATATATATATATATATATATATATGATTATTTGGGACACAAAATTTAATTATCGCAAACATGAAAGGAAGACGAGTATTCTCGTTAATGATTAAAAGTTAAAAAAGAAAGAAAAAAAGCTAACTGACTGATGTTGCTTATTTATAACAAAGGCTATAATCGTGAAATTAAAAAAAAAAGAAAGAGGGTGAGAATAGTGAGAGGAAATTAATACAGCGTTATGGTATATGTACAATGGGGGGGGATGTATTATAGAGGCTGATAACGTCTAGTCTTTGTTTACAAATGGGAGGGCGTTTCAGACGAACAAAATTATAAGATGGTATAGTGAGTGAGCAGGACTTAGGACGTTAAACGATTCAATGCGGAAATTCGTAGCGAACAGCGGGTTTTTAAGAAAATTGTATGTAATTGAAGACTCGTATATGTTATTTTGAACGTCCGTTGAACGGAAGGTCCGATTCTTAATTTTACTAGTTATTTGTGTTTTGGACTCTACTATCCAATCGTAACGTTGTCCTATTCACGTAGGCGGCATTACAGCCAAATTGTTAAAGTATGAATTACATTATTCTTATTGTGGTTGTGAGCGAAGAGGGAACATCTTTTCGTGAGGACGCCAATAAAGGTTTTGTAGAGAACACAACAGGCACTTTCGAAACAAAATAGCAATGTTCAACTGTTGAACTGATTTGCTTGGCGAATTTCTCACTTACTGTGTCTAACCAAGGTAAACGAATATAAATGAGACATTTAATCACCGTGTTTGTCGTTATTGCGGAAAAAAATTGTTTAAATAAAAAAAAAAAAAAAATTAGGTCAGTCATCAAAAAAAAAATTGTTCAAGAAGATAGCCATTATAGGACAAAGTATATCTTATAGTTTGTTTTTATTTCTTTGTCCAATTTTATTTTAAACAAATCATAAGGGCTGTGTGTGGTAGGGTCCAAATTAAGTTTACCTTTTGTTTGTAATCACAGAATTTATCACAGCGGGATATAGTCCTGTAAACGTAGGTTTATGTTAGATTTATGTTAGGTAACTCGAGAGGGTGTTCATTACCAATACATCGTGAAAAGCTAAAGTTGAATTGCGCTCTTCTTTATAAGTAACATTTAATGATAGCTACATCCTATCGAGTAAATAGACCAATTTATTGTCTGATTGAATCGCTGGGGAGTGAAGATTGTTTATATATATATAAATATATATATATATATTTATATATATACACGCATTTCTTGTTTTATTCTTATGTAATTATGTATTTTTTCTTATCGCCATTATTCTTTAAAGATCTGAAATAAAGGTCGACACACAGGTTGTTAAGTCTTGAAAATGAATATGGTACACGTTTGAAAACGAAGAATATCGTAATAGACGGTTACTCGGTGAATTAGCAGTTTTTCGTCGGCGCCCAATTAAAATCCGTATATGATACGAGGTATTAAAAAGTGGTGCACAATGGATGGGTAAAAAAATAGTCATGAATTGCTCCTCAGCATTATTCAGTAAAGGCACCACACTAGGTAGTTGTTTTAAAATATCCTTGGATGTGTGAAAATAGAGTTAAATTAGTTTAGTTTAAACAAGGGCATTAGGTCAAAGAATTAAGTCATAACAGTGAAATCGGTATGGCCAGATTGCGATAAGCTGATGAAATTTTTCTGAAACAAGAAACGAGCAAAAAGGACCGCGTGTTGCTAATAAGTATGGTTACTAAATAACCAATACCGGACAAAAAAATCAAACGACAACATTGTTAAAACCCAATGATCTAATAAGTTGGTCACCACTGTAATTTAGAAGAGGGAACGAACAACTGTTACGTGTCATCTACACAACTAGACCAGATATATACCTAAATGAGGATCCACTGGTGCTTCTCCAGTATACAATCTGAGAAATAGCGACTTGGCGTCGTTAGGGTTAAGGTTAAGTTCATTGTCAGGGTTAGTGTTAGCGTTTTAGTTAGGGTTAAAATAAGGGTAAGCTCGGGTCTAAATCTGAAGAGGTAGTGACCCACCTTCCTGACAATCTGCTGCAATCAAAGAATTGTTCTCCGTCATTCCACAGCATTAGCCCGCTTAAATCGACCTAGATGGCTAAGATGTGCATAACTTAATTTAATAGTAGTTAACTCCCTTCACTAAGCAAAAGAAAGGGCTGTGTAAATGGTCTCAGATCAGTCTATCTCATAGAAGTAATCATCAACTTAAAAAATCTATTTTTTTGATTGATGACTTCTCGTTCATCTTTATTGCTGTTTATTTTATAACACATGTAAGCTTATACATGTATACATATATTTATATATATATATATATATATATATATATATATATATATATATATATATATATATATATATATATAACGTAAAATATAATAACACGAAATTACATGATTGTCGATGCAATAATTTATTTCAACCTTGCGGTTTTATTCAAGCATCCAACTTAACAATTACATTTCTGATACTGATAGAAAATTGAATTTATCCTCGGCACTTCAAACACAATCAGAGGGAGTGGTGGTAGCAGCCGGTTTGAACACCCAACATAGAGCGAGTAGGAATTAACATCTTATATTTAACTAAATTAATCTAAGGGAATCTTATGGTTTTTTTTGTTTATTTTTATTAAATAATAACGTCTGAGTTAAGCGCACATATTCTTTCTACATATCCGACCTGGTGACATACGCCTCCATACATACGCACACATATACCTATTCTTAACATCACACACACACAATTTTTGGCTAGCCCGAAATTCAGCTTACCAAGGCCACCGAGATTTTTTACCCGGCAAACGAAACGAGAGAGTCTCGTGTCATCAGTCGGTTGACACTTCTCGTGCCCTAATTTTCTCTAGATTCGCGCGTCAGAATTAAGCTGAAAATTAAAAATACTCTGATTTTCACAAATTCATCTTACATTAGTTTATAATCTATGGAAGCCTATAATTAATTCTAATCTAATATTGTCTAGTGATAATATTATACACTTAATTTAATTCGCTACCTTATTTTAAGTAAATAACATCTGCATACATCCCTATATATATACACATCTATCTCTACACGCACACACATGTATACATACATATACACACACATACATATATATACTTACATCTACACACACATATATATATACACATATACACACATATACATATATATATATACACATACATACATACGCACCCACACATACATACATATATACCCCCATACCTACTACCTTGAATTAAAATTTTTTTAAGACATCGAAGATAAATGTGTTTCGTCTTTAAGTATTCATTAAAGAACATCCCTACTAAATGAATGCATACCTACACACACACACACACAAACATATGCACATACACACACATACACACATATACCTATACACACCTATATACGCACATGCACACATAGCCACAGATGTGCAAAATAGAGATACATATATATGTATACATAGACATACACAAATGCACACCTGTACACATACCTATATACATACTCAGTCATACGCATACGTACACACATACCTATACTCATATACTCGCACATGCCCATACATGCACACATACACCTGCACCCATGTATACACATATATACCTATATACACATATATATATATATATACAAAATAATATATACGGCCTGGAAAGTTTTAAATTGCATATACATACCCATAAGTAAAATAATACATACGGCCTGGAAAGTTTTAATAACCGGGGTAAGAGTTTAATTAAATATACGCACACATTGATAAGGCAAATATGCAGTACATACATACACACACACACATACACACACCCACATACATGCTAGCACATACACAAACACAAGCATGCATGTACACATATATATACATACAAAAACAAATGTACTTATATATACGTTCCTATTCTTATCATACATACATATACACTAATGCCCGCATACACGCGCATCCGCACGCGCATGCATACATAGCAAATATAATGCTATCTTATTTCAAGTAAGTACACTGAATACATGAATATCTTAATGTACACTCGTATATGCATACATCCGAAAAACAACTATAACTAATGTCACCAGGTCAGTAATTACATGTTCATAACAGATATTAATGTAAATATTTATGGAGGTTTACCGTAACTGATCTATTTGGTATCTAACCGTTACAAGTCTAGAGGTCTATCAGATTGTTAGATATTGGTAATTTTAAATTTGCATTTATGTCTGCATTTCGCCATCAATTCATCACGTTTGTTTAAAAGATTATTGCGGTCGTATTTTAGGATTCTTATTTTCTCCTCTAAACATAAATTGCATCTCTGCCTAAATCCATTTGGGATATCCGAAAAGCATAGTATTGACCACGAAACCACCGGGGACCGGTTCTCATTTTTCAGAAGCCACCATTGTTTCGCTAATTCTGTTTTGTTCTTGAGATCTGGGTTGTTAAAAGAGTGTTTGTGGTCATAAAAGCGTTGTTTCCAGTTACCCGCGGAGATGCCGATGTAGACTTTATTGTCCCTGTTATTATCTTCCGGATGAATAGTGGCCTTATACACCACACACTCAACTTTACAGTTACCGTCCAGTGGGCAGTTCTCTTTAACTTGGCAATTACATTTATCTACTGTAACCTTATTTTTACTAGAATTGTTTAGTAATTTACGATTATGGGTGCTGATTATTTTATCCATGTTTTTGGTACAAGAGTAACTAATTTTTATGGTTTTTCAATTAAATATCTTTCTGAGTGGATTATTCATGCTAAAATGCTTATCTACTAGGTTCAAGAATACATTCCCGATGTTGATGTTAGATAGTTGGCAGTATGGAGGATTGAACCATGTTATTTTACGGCCTCTATTCCTGGATTTATTTTTATTTTCTTTCTTGATATATTTGAGTTTATCGCTATATCCACTTTTTTCTAGCGCTCTATTGTATAAATGTTTGTTTGTTTCAAAAATTTCCTTGTTAGCCGAAAGTTTATTGATTCTAGTATTAATCGTTTTAGGTACTTGTTTGATTATGCAGTTCGGGTGATTAGATCTAATATTGATATATGATGGTGTGTGATTATCTTTGTTGAAGGGTTTGTAAGTCCCCTTTTTTAAGTCTAGTGTAATGTCTAGATAGTTAACTTCTTTACAATTTGGGGTTATGTCTATTTTAAATCCTAGGTATTTGAAGGCTCTTATTATTTTTTTATGTATTTTGGATACCATGGGGCCGTCACTATTAGGGATGATAATTAGTCCATCATCCCTGTATAAACCAACTAGGAAAACAAGCTAGATTGATCAACTCTACAAAATCGGAACTCGGCCACGTATCTAGGGAGTTCCTCAAGAATATCATTAAAGTAACTCTGGAGGCTACCAAATTCAACCTTTGGAAGAATTCTTCGGATACTATCAAATGGTTTATATCAATTGAAAATAAGAGGAATGCCTCCTTTATACAATTCGATATTATGGAATTTTACCCCTCGATTTCCAAGGAGTTACTTACGAACAGCATTAACTATGCTAGGAATTTCGTGGATATATCCGATGAACAGGTAAGAATAATTATGGCATGTCGCAGATCCATCCTTACAAACAACCACGAAACATGGATTAAATTAAACAACAACAGCTTCGATGTTCCGATGGGTGCCTTTGACTCAGCACAGATTGCCGATCTGGTGGGCATATTTATAATGTACACACTCAGCAGAATTGTAGAGCCTAATTTAGTTGGTTTATACAGGGATGATGGACTAATTATCATCCCTAATAGTGACGGCCCCATGGTATCCAAAATACATAAAAAAATAATAAGAGCCTTCAAATACCTAGGATTTAAAATAGACATAACCCCAAATTGTAAAGAAGTTAACTATCTAGACATTTCACTAGACTTAAAAAAGGGGACTTACAAACCCTTCAACAAAGATAATCACACACCATCATATATCAATATTAGATCTAATCACCCGAACTGCATAATCAAACAAGTACCTAAAACGATTAATACTAGAATCAATAAACTTTCGGCTAACAAGGAAATTTTTGAAACAAACAAACATTTATACAATAGAGCGCTAGAAAAAAGTGGATATAGCGATAAACTCAAATATATCAAGAAAGAAAATAAAAATAAATCCAGGAATAGAGGCCGTAAAATAACATGGTTCAATCCTCCATACTGCCAACTATCTAACATCAACATCGGGAAAGTATTCTTGAACCTAGTAGATAAGCATTTTAGCATGAATAATCCACTCAGAAAGATATTTAATAGAAAAACCATAAAAATTAGTTTCTCTTGTACCAAAAACATGGATAAAATAATCAGCACCCATAATCGTAAATTACTAAACAATTCTAGTAAAAATAAGGTTACAGTAGATAAATGTAATTGCCAAGTTAAAGAGAACTGCCCACTGGACGGTAACTGTAAAGTTGAGTGTGTGGTGTATAAGGCCACTATTCATCCGGAAGCTAATAACAGGGACAATAAAGTCTACATCGGCATCTCCGCGGGTAACTGGAAACAACGCTTTTATGACCACAAACATTCTTTTAACAACCCAGATCTCAAGAACAAAACAGAATTAGCGAAACAATGGTGGCTTCTGAAAAATGAGAACCGGTCCCCGGTGGTTTCGTGGTCAATACTATGCTTTTCGGATATCCCAAATGGATTTAGGCAGAGATGCAATTTATGTTTAGAGGAGAAAATAAGAATCCTAAAATACGACCGCAATAATCTTTTAAACAAACGTGATGAATTGATGGCGAAATGCAGACATAAATGCAAATTTAAAATTACCAATATCTAACAATCTGATAGACCTCTAGACTTGTAACGGTTAGATACCAAATAGAGCAGTTACGGTAAACCCCCATAAATATTTACATTAATATCTGTTATGAACATGTAATTACTGACCTGGTGACATTAGTTATAGTTGTTTTTCGGATGTATGCATATACGAGTGTACCTTAAGATATTCGTGTATTCAGTGTACTTATTTGAAATAAGATAGCATTATATTTGCTATGTTTGCATGCGCGTGCGGATGCGCGTGTATGCGGGCATTAGTGTATATGTATGTATGATAAGAATAGGAACGTATATATACGTACATTTGTTTTTGTATGTATATATATGTGTACATGCATGCTTGTGTTTGTGTATGTGCTAGCATGTATGTGGGTGTGTGTATGTGTGTGTGTGTATGTATGTACTGCATATTTGCCTTATCAATGTGTGCGTATATTTAATTAAACTCTTACCCCGGTTATTAAAACTTTCCAGGCCGTATGTATTATTTTACTTATGGGTATGTATATGCAATTTAAAACTTTCCAGGCCGTATATATTATTTTGTATATATATATATATGTGTATATAGGTATATATGTGTATACATGGGTGCAGGTGTATGTGTGCATGTATGGGCATGTGCGAGTATATGAGTATAGGTATGTGTGTACGTATGCGTATGACTGAGTATGTATATAGGTATGTGTACAGGTGTGCATTTGTGTATGTCTATGTATACATATATATGTATCTCTATTTTGCACATCTGTGGCTATGTGTGCATGTGCGTATATAGGTGTGTATAGGTATATGTGTGTATGTGCGTGTATGTGCATATGTTTGTGTGTGTGTGTGTAGGTATGCATTCATTTAGTAGGGATGTTCTTTAATGAATACTTAAAGACGAAACACATTTATCTTCGATGTCTTAAAAATTTTTTTAATTCAAGGTAGTAGGTATGGGGGTATATATGTATGTATGTTTGGGTGCGTATGTATGTATGTGTATATATATATATGTATATGTGTGTATATGTGTATATATATATGTGTGTGTAGATGTAAGTATATATGTATGTGTGTGTATATGTATGTATACATGTGTGTGCGTGTAGAGATAGATGTGTATATATATAGGGATGTATGCAGATGTTATTTACTTAAAATAAGATAGCGAATTAAATTAAGTGTATAATATTATCACTAGACAATATTAGATTAGAATTAATTATAGGCTTCCATAGATTATAAACTAATGTAAGATGAATTTGTGAAAATCAGAGTATTTTTAATTTTCAAATTAATTCTGACGCGCGAATCTAGAGAAAATTAGGGCACGAGAAGTGTCAACCGACTGATGACACGAGACTCTCTCGTTTCGTTTGCCGGGTAAAAAATCTCGGTGGCCTTGGTAAGCTGAATTTCGGGCTAGCCAAAAATTGTGTGTGTGTGATGTTAAGAATAGGTATATGTGTGCGTATGTATGGAGGCGTATGTCACCAGGTCGGATATGTAGAAAGAATATGTGCGCTTAACTCAGACGTTATTATTTAATAAAAATAAACAAAAAAACCCATAAGATTCCCTTAGATTAATTTAGTTAAATATAAGATGTTAATTCCTACTCGCTCTATGTTGGGTGTTCAAACCGGCTGCTACCACCACTCCCTCTGATTGTGTTTGAAGTACCGAGGATAAATTCAATTTTCTATCAGTATCAAAAATGTAATTGTTAAGTTGGATGCTTGAATAAAACTGCAAGGTTGAAATAAATTATTGCATCGAGAATCATGTAATTTCGTGTTATTATAATTTACGTTATTATTGCTCTGTTTACCACATTGAGCTCTCTTACCCGGATTTCTTCCTGGAATTATTCCATTATAACACTATATATATATATATATATATATATATATATATATATATATATATATATTATTGTGTGTATTTAGGCAGCAAGTTTTCATTTAGGCAAACGTTGTTGAATAGCACGGAGTGTTTCTGCTTTGTGATCTTTTTTAAATTTTTTCCATCTTCCGAATGGTCAACTTCGTACCTCGATCAAACTGGTGTATGAAGTTTCCGTAGTTTTGTTGTTCCATCTACTTTGCGAGTACTTTCGATTTTATATCCTCAATCAGAAACACTCCGTGCTATTCAACAACGTTTGCCTAAATATATATATATATTAATATATAGTAATCCAGGTAAAGTAAACATTCACAGGATAGAAATCTATAGAATTTCAACCAGGCTAATTTGATTTTACACGCTCTTAAATCGAACCACGTGACTTCCCAAATTAAAAATTTTCTTTATTCATTTCTGTTCTGTTCTCTCCCATTTCATTATTCCTAAATGTGACCTGAGGTAAAGATCGGATTTTAATTCTTCTTTACGAGATTTCAGATTCTAACAGCTGCTGATCGATAACCTCGACATGTCAGTGAAGCAGATTTGGTACATGCCTGCATAAATAAAAATAATCATATATATATATATATATATATATATATATATATATATATATATATATATATTAGAACAGTAAAGAAATGGAAGACATGTTTTATCCTTCATGGGTAAAAAAGACTTGACAAATAAATGTGGAATTTCCTCATAAAACTTCGGTTGCACCTACTTTTAGAGGGGGTTTGTAATTTTTTGGAGTGTATACACGATGTGTTCTTTTAAATAAAATACCATTAATTATTTTTAAGTTTTGGTTCGTAAAACTACTTATTCATAAAGTAGACATGTTTTTATTTATTTTATTTAAGGGTCTTCAGTTATAGAAACCTCTATATGTCAGCTATATTGCAATATTCGTACGTGAGACTACACGTTGGTTGTTTTATTGAAAAAAATTGAATGTTGTCTCTCCTTTGAATCATCGTTTTATTTTAATACATTAAGAATTCAGAAGCCAAACAAATGATGTTTTTTTTTAACATTTATTTTAAAATGTATTTTCTTTTTCTTATACACGTAAAATGTTCTATTCATAACACAGACATTTTTTTCTTCGTTTTACTTTTCACTAAATGTACAATATCTGCAGTTTAACAAGCGTCCCCAATCGGTGGGAATTCTATGTCGATAGCTGAAGTTGTATGTTGGTCTTACTTGTAGAAAAATGCAATGTAGTTACTCTTTTGAAACATCAGAAAATTTGAATAGATTAACAATTTAGAAGTCAAACAAACGATGCAACTTTTTAATTAAAAAATATTTATTTTAATAGTTGAATATTCTCCCCGTAAAACGCTTTATTCATTACATAACTTTAGACATGGAATTCTACCTAAAATGTAAGATCATGAAAGAAACCATATTTTAGCGGTCTTTATCTTGACTTCGTCTAATAATTTGTGTACTTCAATATAACCCATGCGTAATTATTAATACAGGAGATTGATATTTTTGATACACGTGGTGTATTTCTAATATAACAGGTCGGTATTCTAATATAACATCTCTGTAAATTTTGATATAACATGTGGGATAATTTTAATTTTTATTTAATACTAACACAAGGTGCTTTTTGATATAACACCAGGTTATTATTTTAAAACATGTAATTTTTAGTATAACACTTGTCTAATTTTTAAAAACAATTAATTGTTAGTATAACGCCTGGGAAATTGTTTTATACACGTAACTCTTAATATTACACCTGGGTATTTTTAAACACGTAAATTTTAAGATAACCCATGGTAATCTTTTTCTAAAATGTGAGTATTTTCATTAATATAATACGGGAGTATTTTTTGTATAACACGTAAGGTAATATAAAAGTAAATAAATAATTAAAAGAAATCAGTATAAATTACACATGTATTTGTTGATTATTTTGAGAAATGGTAATTATTTCTCTTATTTGTCTAAGCTTTATACTGTTAACAATGAGAAAATGATATATTTATGAAGGTAGCCTCTGTGGCATTTTTATAGTGATTTCGACATAAATTTCTATAATCTACTGTTAATAATAATATTGGTTTTCAATTAATTAATTTTTTTCACGGATAATGATATTAAGAAATATAATTTCTTATTCTGTAAAAGTAATTGTCACAGCGAGATGTTCCTGAAACGAATGTCTTTTTCTGTATTTTATTTTAAATGATTGCATTTTAATTCTTTAACAAAAAAATAGATAGTCTATCTACTTACTGAAAAATGTTTGTCAGCTCAATATTTTTCAAGTAAATAAACGGAAGGTTTGAAAATGTAATTCAAAGAAAATACTGGTTTCTTCTACGGGACAATACAATTTTATTTTGTAACAATTCATTTTGAAATTGGTAAAGTCAGAGATTTTGTTTACCCCTCGCGAAATCAGATTACTCACTAATCTTTGCTAACGAGACGATCTCATTTTTTAATCTGTTTGAACGGGGATAACGTACGCACGAAAATAATGTGCCTCAGTGATTTATTATTTCTTTTTATACGATAAACAGATGAAACAAGGTAACCTTGATTATAGATAAATAAATAAATTTCTCTCTATCTACCGAATATATATTATTTACTCTTTAGTTTTATTATTTTCACTAAGAACATCGATAACACATTATCAATCACGTCCGCCATAGAGATCATATTTGTACCAACCTTTTGCTAACATAATAAGAAAAAAGAACTGTCTAATCCTTTCACACAAACTAAATTGCTTGGAAATGTTAAATCACGCATTAACTTTCGGATAAAATGTTACGTAATGGCCATTTGCAAGATTAAAAAGCTTGCTCTCTTCCCCTGCAAATGGCTATTACGTTACATGTCATAAATAATATTGGAATAAAAAGAACACATTTATAGAAAAAATAACTTGAAAAAAAAAATGATTCATCACATCCATTTTTTCGTTAACTCAAAATAGAATGCTAGAACCAAAACAAAAATGGATCACTACAGTGATATTCAGAAGGGTCGGGTCATGAACGTTCTATGATTCTGTTCAAATGTTTTGCCATGTCAGGATCCATTGTAGAAATGTCTGAAGATTTCAGCTCTTATCCTTCAGATTGTATTGATATTGAAAGTATTAGAAGAATGATGAGTGTTTCTCATTGTTAGGAGCCCAATAATGTTGATTAGATTTGAAACCATTAGTTCCCAAACTATTTCATCGGGTACGCATTTTCCCAATAAGAATTTGCTGGCGTGACATCGATTCTTATATTATGAATATATTCAATTCCAAAAGAACTAAAAACTAGCAAGACATGTAACACAACTAGTTTATAATATACTCAATGGTTATCCGAAATGTAGTAAAACAAAAAGTTTATATAAGATGACACCAGAAATGGCACCGGGTACATCCTTAAATGATATTCACAATTGTGTTCGCAATCCAACTATATTTAGTAAACATAACCATCAGACTATATCTGACGTACAAATCAAGTTTTTAGCCGGAATGTCCAACATTGCCTGCCCATCTACGTTTAATGACATGCTCCAAAATGTTCATCGTTTTGTCACAAGACAACCTAGATACAACGTGAAAAATTGTCAATACACCTACTCAGTTAGCACTACCATAATTTAGGGTGTGATGTCATCTTCCGTTAAGGAATGATAGAAATATTTGTCCAATAGATATCACATGAGAGATAACCCCAAAGTACATTTATGTGGGTTAGAGATCCGTTGTTGGAAACGCCTATTCCGGATAACGCCTCCACTGATGAGACTTTCACAAAGTATACCTGTAGGCATTACAGCGAGTTTTCATAACAGTAGGGTGTAGCCTCATCTAGTTTCAACCACTGTTAATCTCTTGACACACATATTACTCTGCAAGAAGGATGACAGAAATATGTATTGTCTATACTTCAAAAGTGATAAAAGAAAGACTGTTTGACATTCATCATTGAATCTTGGTCGACACGTCAGCAAAGTTTATGAGTACCAAATATGGTTGTATCTCAGAGAAGATTGTGAATTTTATTGACGATTTCCATTGAAAACATAATGTATGGGTGTGTGTGGGGGTCGGTTACCATGTATATTATATTTTTAAATCATCGTAAACCCGTGATCACGCGACAATCTTGACCACGCATCTGCTATTATCTAGCACCGCATCATTTTAAAGCCTCTGCTTGTGTTAACCTATACAATAATATATATATATATATATATATATATATATATATATATATATGTGTGTATATATATATATATATATATATATATATATATATATAGGTCGTTCATTTTAAAGCATTAGCAGGTCAGAATTATTAAAATTAAAAATGTCAATGCGATATAGTTTATAACTCTTTTTTTACTTTAATCTTATAAATTTCGGAATAAAATGCATCATCAGAGTGGACCGCTCTGCTGTTATATTCCAAAATATAAACAATTGTTTTTTTTTATATATAACGTCCTTGTAATAGGTATTTTCCGAGGTGTACTCTTTGCGATTATAAATTCAAATTCTGGTTATCGAAGGAAGACGCATGGAAATGCTAGTATTTTAGAAATATAGGTCGTTCATTTTAAAGCATGGGTAGATATTCCGAAATTAATAAAATTAAATAAAAAAAATTATAAATTAAAGGCTTCAATTTTCAATTTATATATATATATATATATATATATATATATATATATATATAATTATGATATTTGTTTTTATCTAAATACGTACACACTTCATGCTTAAGGGAATCGCCAGTGTAGAGAAGAATTATTCACACGGGTTTCCGGACTAAAGCCCCGACCAAACGTCTTTTCACTCACAGCCGCTGTAAACAACTCGGTAAATCAACGAGAGAGTAATCCTTTTTAAAGGCAGATGTCTTACAGATTTCGACTTGTTAAAGAGCCATAGCATTGTAGCTACGATGCCACTTGTGGTAATACTAGCGCTACAAAGTCCGGACTGCGAATCAGTGGCGATTTTTGATCAGAGTGTGCGCCCGTCGACCGTCGGGAATTAGGTTCCCTTGTTACTAAGGCTCGGCACTCTGAGTGAATTTAATAACAAGCAGTACTACTAGCTTCATTGCGAGATCCAACAAGTTTTGTGGTTGCTGTTGATTACTCTTCGCCGCTTGCTGTGAATACTCGCCGACATGATATTTACAAAGTTAAATTCCTCCTAAATTCCAAGCTAATTTCTGGTGGCCAACTGGTAAGTCCTTTGACTGTGAATCAGTGGTGATTTGTGATCGGAGTTGGAGCCCGCCGACCATCGAGAATTCGCTTCCTGCACTGAAAATTGCTTAAGCATGAAACATCGATGTCTGTAAGTAATAAATCATGTATATTTATTTATAAATATATATATATATATATATATATATATATATATATATATATATATATATATATATATATATAGATTTAGATGTTTCACTTATAAAATAGATTATTCAGTGATGACCGGGGTTATGCTAATAAAAACAAGCTCGATGATACTCGATTACAGAGTATAGAGTATGTATATGCGATTTTATGAAGGCTTACCAAAGCATTCCGTCAAGGAGACCAATGATCACCATGAAAGACTTATTATTTATTCAAATTAAATGTTTTTTCCTACACGTGGTTCACTACCAAGCAGGTACTTGTTTGGCAGATCATTAGGGAAATTAAATGTCTGGAATAAGGGTTTCAACAACCGACAATACACAATGTGGCGTTGCATTAATTGTGGTCACTCAAGAAGAGAACAGGAAAAAAGTTAAAAAATAAAAATGTACAAAGATAAAAAGGAAAACATAGAAAATGTCTTAGAAAAGTAGATCGTGCATTATTTCTGCCACCAAGTCAACAAGCAAATAATCGGTTCCAAATGCATTTTTAAAAAAACCCAAAAAACGGAACAATGTGCGATAATACACTTTCACGTCGGGCAGAACAATGATGGAAAAATCCCCCCCCTTTCAAACAAAAACTAACACATCAAGACACCGCTCACAAGTTACCATTCCAAGCCACTGATAGTATGGGAATTCTACATCTATTCCATCACAGGGAAAGGCAACATAAATGTTCGTCCGGAATTCCTGCGGTCAGACGAACCTTATTTCCAGTGCTGACTTGTTCCCCTTCGAGATAAATACACGACGAGGTGAACGAACAGCAATCCCGCAGAATCTCTCCTTTATTTAAAAAAAAAGTCCTCATTAGTATCGTAATTAGTAGATAGAAACTATTTATTCAAAAAACTGTTTCGAAAAAATTCTATTATAAAAATTATTCTTTATAAAAATTAAGTATCTAGCGTCTGGGACGTTATTTTACATTTTGGGAAAATATATTTCATTTAATTTACTGCCGATTGCTATTGTGTTGTTATTTAACGCAGTGAAAAAAAAACTATCCCGCAGAAATTATTTTGAAAAAATCATTCATATATTAAAAATAAAATGTTACTACAAAAAGATTTCTACAAAAATCTAGTTATTATTTTAAATAATTTAAAATATTTCCCTAACGGCTGTGTCTATTTACAACACTCTGGGGAGAATATTATTCTATATAGCATAAATAAATATTACTACGGAATAGCGTTATCAGAAATCTAGTTTCTATTTTTTATCACTTTATGGGAAAATATCACTCAAACTCGTTAAATGACGGGAGACTTTGTTATTACTAATATAAAATCCCAATAAAAAATACTGTTTACAAGAACCCTTGTTTCTATTTTTATAAATTAAGTCCATGTCGGCATGCATGTTTTTTAAATTATTTTTTCTCGATTCCTGCCACCCATTATTTTATTTAATTTAATCTAATTAAAAACTAATTTAATTTAATTTAACCTAATTTAATTAAATAGTGATATCATCTAGGTTGTTATTTCTTTTTTTTTACTTATTCCTAGAGTTGATATATTCCTTTCGCAGTATACATAGCGCGTTGGCTAGTGAACCCAGTTCAGAAGTAAAACACATCGAAATATATTATATATCTCATAAATAAAATATATTAATGCCGCTTATTGTTTTTAAAAAATTACCCCCCCCCCCTGTAGAGCTGTACATGCCCATTATTACCATTGAGATCTCTTCGGAATGGGTTAATGATCATGATTAAGGGTTACCTAAAAATAGGTGTATAACTCCACCGTCGTTCACCCTGATTCTATATAATTACTAATTTTACTTTAATGCCATAGATAAATTACTTGAAATTCCCAATGCATTTCGTATAATATATCAATTTCTGTGAATAATTCTGATTTATTATTTATTATTCAATTATCTATTTATATGTTACAAAATTCCCCCTCTACTCCGTTGAAGAAGTATTTACTATAGTTGATTATCAATGGGCCTTATTCCGATAGAATATTCCCACCTTATCAACCCTACCTAAAGTCCCAAGGCTCCGCTGATAATCGAATCAGGCCATATCTAAGCATAAGTACGCGTTACTAACTCATAGCCTCTATATTATACGTTAATTATTGCCCCATATTACCTCAGGAAGGGCGCATCCTGCCTATCCCGGCTGCCAGTTAATACCTCCCCCATTCCTCTCCTATCCAGGTTTTAGGCTTGATAACAGGTAACGGTTTCTATACAGAGAGCATTGTAGTATTTCCTGCCTAGCGTTCAGTAAATTATCTCTAGATGTCATGAGGTGGTACGACCCTAATGCACCAAGGTTGCATCTCTTCCTTTTTTTCGGTCTGTATTTGCTAGCACTCCCCTAAATGAACCATTTAAGTTTGAAAGGGTCTTGCCTAGCAATGAGGTTTCTCACAAAACGGCCAAGAGAAGTGTTAGGCCTATCTATGTCTTCCCTTTGGCCTCCCCTGAAAGAACTCATCGCATTTGTAGACAATGCTTGAGACTCTACAGTTCCCCCCCCCCAGTGGACAGATGTTAGAAGTTCTGCAATTACAATTGTGTGTGAGCTGTTTCTGGATGTTCTACTACTATGCATATTTACAACGGTGGTTCTCCCTGAACTGGTGTTACTAGGATTAACACCAGAAGAGAACATAGCATCCCTTGTTTTTGTTATCTTAGAGTTATTATATCTTATGATGGATGCGGCTATATTTCTACAGGTTGAATAAGACAGTTTTACAGTATTTTTGTTAATGATTCCACCCAATCTGCTTTCCTTTGGAAAGTTTTTTTCCACTATGCTATAAAAAAATCTTTGGGATATTAGTTTTAATATGCTGGCTATAGGGGGTGAACCATGTAGTGGTCCTTCTCCTATTTTTCTTCCTACACTCCCCCTAATTCGGGGACCATGTGTGTTCAATTCGTTACTTCACGAATATAAGTATCGTCCGGTCCGCCCTTCCTGGTTTACATTACCATTGGATACACTAGGTCTCCTATATCTAGCCTTGCCTATTGTCCTGTTATATGAAACCATTGATCGAAAGACGATCGGGCTCCAGTTTAGTCTCCCATTCCCAACTGAAGGAGGCACCAGATAATTATTTGTTCCTTATATTCTGATCTGGTTAAAGCTTCATTGTAGAACTGCTTACTGCTGTCGAATATTTGTTGATTCTTGGGCAGCTTAGATATACTACTCGAGATTGCAGGAATAATATATATATATATATATATATATATATATATATATATATATATATATATATATATATACAAAGAAATGTTGGAAATTTGAAAGGATATAAGAACCTTCATAACGGAATTTTGTTGAAATTATTTTGTCTGAAAGATGAGCAAAATCTCATGTACCGCCTGAGTAAAAATAATGATTTCAACACATTTTTCTATAGATAAATATTAAAAAGAAGAAACATATTTGTGACGCGTAGCTATTAAGAATTTTATGAAATAGAGATATTTAAATGGGATAATTATATGTGGTCGTGCTAAAAAAGAACAATATACAGAGATGTACGTGTAAACAGACACGTTCGCATGACAGTGGTGAAATTTGCGACACTTCCTGTCTCGTTTTATACGACAGCTGATGCTAAATAGGATTAGTTACAGATAGTATACAATAAAATGTTTTAAAGAGTTTGTTAAATAAACAAACATTTTTTGTCACGGGAATAATGAACATAATCCTCCTTCTGTGCATTTTACACAGCATTGCAACGCAATTACACGCATACACAGTGAATAATGAATAAAATAAAATTATACGGCTTGTAACGAATAGGGAAATTCTCATTGGAATTCAGCATCCTATTGTGTATACACACACATATATGAATTACCTGCGAGACAATTATCGAGTTGATTTTGTCTCTCTGTACAAATCTGTGTCAACACAATCTGACATGTGTATAGTTCGCCCTACAAGTAAATCCTGACCAAAAATTCAACATCACACAGTATTCGAATCTCAAATAAGATCCCCTCAACACGGCTATACACTTGCTTTTACGATGAATAGTGCACTTTCTCCGAGTAATTGTCCTGGAGTCTTGTAAAGCCAAGAAACAAAGAGCAAGATATAATATAATTAAGGTCACTTGTAAAATGGCGAGATAAAAAGTTAATGTTATTAACGTCTTTACTAATTCAATGTTTGGGACGTAAAACAGTACTTTAATAGAATATTGGAATATCTATGTATCTCAATAAAGAGTAAGTGTTAGCCATCTTAGTTTCTGAGAACTTCATTGAAGTTTTTTTTTAATTTGAATATATATATATATATATATATATATACACGTGGAAGTTTCGCGTTTGCTTATGTTCTTTACGCTCGAGCAAGCTTTCTGTTTTCCGGTGGTAGCCGGTATAATATGTGTTTAAGTGTTCTTGATTCGGCCATCACTTAAGCGCTTTCGACCCTCGTGGTCGTCATCAGGGGTAAGTTCTTATTTTAAGAAGACTTGTGTTATTGTGTTTTTTATAATAATTTACTTAAAGGTTTTTGGTAGGAGGAGACGGATAATTACAGAAAAGAAAGGAGTCGATTATATATTTTTGTTTGCGTATTTATTACTTGTGTTTAGTTATATTATTCATCTTTCATATTTTATTTTATTTGTGGTATTAATTGTATATTGATTACTTTATTATTTGTAATTATTAAATACGTGGATATACACATAAAGTTACAGACACACACAAATATATATATAGTCTCGGAAGTTTTCTACCATTGAAACTATATGGAAAAATATACAACACTTTTGTCGCAAGTTTTTCGGTAGAAAACTACATTTCTTGTAAGTCAATTTACTTTTTAAAGTCACTATATAAGTTTGCTTCCAAGAATTTACGCAAGTTGTTACATTATTTAAGGTAGCATAACTTGTTTAGTATGAATAATAATATATATACGGCACAATCACGTTGACACACTGGTTCCCGTTAGATCACCGAAGTTAAGCGGCGTCGAGCCTGGCCAGTATTAAATTGGTGACCATTTGGGAATACCAGGTGCTGTATATGCTCTCTGCTTATCTCGGCATTGTTTCCAGTCGTCCTGTATTACTACTTGCCATTGTAATCAAGCAATGTCGACTCAGGAGAGCGTTGTTGCGGATTGCGCAACCCTTTCAATTATAAATTCACGCGCGGGCCGCTCCGGGTGGGGTACTCATAGGTCGAAAATCGACGGGAGAGTCCATCATATATATATACATATATAATATATATATATATATATATATATATATATATATATATATATATATATATATATATATATAAGTAAAAAGAAGAAATTCAAACCTTCATTTAAAGTGGTTTGTACTATTTTTATTTCGTCCCAGAACAGGAGTCATCATGTAATTTTTTAATATTTTGACATTTGTTTACTAAATAATGAAAATAACTTACACTGTATTTGAAATCAGACGAGGTTGGATTTGGTTTATCTAGGGGTAGATAGCAATAAGTACACAGTATGCGAGTCGGAAAACTCATATATCATATATATTTGTCTCACACACTGTACTATTATTATTGTAAGTGTCAGCCCATTATATAAATATATGAAGCATCAAAATATTAGCGAATTTCCTTAATGTTTAGACAGATAGGGCAACTTGTAATTGTTCATTCACTCAAACGTAGTACACAGTGTCATTGTAGTATCTGGATACAATTATTAGTGTCACAGAAGACTGTGTTCTGTTTAAAAATTACGCTTTGTGTTTTATAGATGGTTAAGAGACAACATATTTGATACTAGTCGCAACAAAATCAAATTGTATTGATTATCTCAAGCAGCAAATAATATAAATAGTTTCGTTTGTAAAAATCAAAACTTATTCTATAAACGTATACGTAATCTTCAATTCGGGTTTATTGAAAGTTTGTTTATTAAAACTCATAAAATTAAGTAATAGTATTAATCAAAATAACACTTTATGAGTAATTTTTTTTGTTTTCGGTCATTTTATAATTTTCCCGGATTCATTGGAATTCGTCCAAGAAATAATTTATTTTTTTGCTTTCCCTGAGAGAATATTTTCCACGGCAATTCGCTGTAAACTGAGAAACATCTCTACACGCCAGAAAAGGCGAAACCCAAAAAGTACTATAAATTGTATGTATTTTCTATTTGTTTATTTCGTAATAACAAATGAAAGTAGTGACATCCAACCATTTATTCGGGCGTATATATTCGTATTAACTGTGTGACTACAGTACAACAAGGGGTGTTGTATAGAGCTATGATATATTAACAAAACTACAAAAAACGCAAAGAAAATTCATCAAGTTATCAAAAGAAATTGACTTTAAAAGTTGTATGTTAGAATATTTCACCCAACATGAACAGACATAGAAAGACATAGAAAAAAGCGTAGTCATGACATTTAATATACAGAAATTCCGTAGTCAAAACATGGAAAGCCACAAACAAGCTTAGTAAATTCATTGAAAGACACAGAAAACAGCGTCATCAACACATATAAAGTCACAAAAGTCACAGAATAAACGGGACGACACAATAAAATGGGGTCAATGCATTGCAAGACACAAAATAAAACGTTGCAAGGCATAGAAAGGCAGAAGAAAACGTAGTCAAGACATAGAAAAACAGAGAAAACCGTGTATTCAGAGCATGGAAAAATACAGAAAAAACGTAGTCGAGACATAGAAAGTTTCTGAAAGACCCCCCATAAGACCTCGAACGAAAAGGAAATGTATTTTCAAAACTGGTAGAAAAATCTTAAATACCATTGAGCACGGTAACGAATTCTCTATTTTTAGAATTCTATTATTAACATAATTGGAGAATTAAGATGAACGCCAGGAGAAGAGGTCACATGTGCAACATTTTATCGTTAATACGAGTAAATCTTAAACATATATTTTAAATGATAAACACTTTTTCAGGAGCTTGGGTTAATTGAAAGGAAATTGAAATGCTGATAAAATAATGTATATTACCAGTAGTAACAGAAAAATGATGTACATTTTTAACAATTATATTGTCAAAATTATCAGTGTGATTTTATATCCAATGTTAAAAAGTAATTCAAATTGGAAGCGAGGTAAGTAAAACATATGGCAATTCCAGTAATACTAGCTGGTGGGATACGAGAAGAAGGAAAATTACAGACATACATGATTTTGTTGGAAGAATACGAAAGTTACCCGACAGAACAAAACTGTATATTTTAATGTGTTAGCCCGAAAATAAAACAGAAATCTCCGCTGAAGGTAAAGACAGTTATTCATCATTGTGTAACTACAAAGTAACTCTCTCTTAAAATCTGTCAATCTTTGACCCATTTTTCAACTACTTTCCCCCTTTCTTCTTTTGAAAATGTGATAAGTACGTTTTGCATAATAAATGAGCAAAGATAAAGAAGACACAATGTTCATCTATTTTATTTATATAATAAAGCACTCATACAATCATGATTTGTTTTTATATTTTAGCATTTGAAACATATATTTACTTGGAGGCGAGAGTAAGTAAGACATTTAATTTTGCAGTGAGTAGAAAATGGCCGACACTGACGAAAAAATAGCATAAGTAGAAACAAAACAAAGAGATCCGTTGTTCGTTTATGGAAAATACAATTAGTTTATTTGATGAATTATGTATGACTAATTTATTTGACACAAAATTTAAAATGTTTTGAAGCTTTTGACTGTTTATAATATTTATGATATAAAATATTTTTCTTTGTTGTTCGATTCTCGCGAGTGCAATTCTTTATGTGGTCAAAAGAAAACACTTCTAAATTATTAGAATAAAAGAGAAATAAATAAATAAATGAAAGAAGCAAGAAAATGGAGTTTACATGAATGGACAGAACTGTAATTTCTGTCATAGAAGAATCTGTCACGACAAAAATAGTATTTTTTATGAATAATCTATAAAGATATGAAGAAGTGCTAGGTGAAGTGACGGATTATGTTAAGAGAAAGATAGAACATAGCAAAGTAAGAATATTGGCAATAGTTCAAATGGAGTAAAGGAGATGTGTAGGAAAAAGAAGGCAAAAGGTTGGACTAAGAAGATGATACAAAAAAGGGAGGGGTATATAGATTATATGCCTGAAATAAATTTGCATATTTCTCTTATTAAGGACGAAATAAAAATATTGAAATCTTATTAGAACATAAAATAGGCAATATCACAACAAATTAAGTAGACAATGCCACATAAAATTAGGTAGATAATGCCACAGAATATTTAGTACTTCCTTAGAAATAATCAAGTAATAACAGAAATAAACAGAAATAGGAATAAGAAACAAGAGTTTTCAATTATTTCAATAAAACAAAAGTAAACAAGTGATGGACAGTAATTGAAATACTCTGTTCGGTCTTTGTAAAAAAGATGTAGATGTAGTATATGTTCCGTTTTCTATCAGTAAGGGAAATGCTCTTTATGACTTGAGTAGTTTTTTCTTTAATTCTAATTGAGATTGCCCTTTTCTGCGGCGTTGGATTTCCCACTACATTGATAACCGACACGTGTCCTCGTTTGAAGGTAAGTAAATAAGGACTAAGATAAGAACACACGTTGAATTGTTGTTACAAGAGATGAAATAAAAAGCAGAAAACAGAAGAGCGAACGATAGAAATCTAGTAAGAGAGCAAGGAAGAGAACTGGAAGAAAATACATCGAAAAAGACCGTAGAAAAAAAATCAGACAAAAAGAATTAAGTAAGGGAAAGAAGATTTTAGCAAGAAGGAAATAAAGAAAACTAAAAACAAAAAAAAACACTAGGAAACAAAGCAATAAATGTATAAAGACATAGAGAAAAATGAACAAAGAATACAATCAAGAAGAAACGAGAGCAAACCAGAAAACATAAAACACTAGGAATCAAAGCAAAAAGGAAATAAAACAAACCAAGAAGAAGTAATGGTGCTTGTACAGTTTACGAACCACAAGTAAAAAAGCAAATCAAACAGAAAGAATTAAGTAATAAAGAAATGAAACAACGATTAAAAGGAAAGCAAGAAATAAACAACCAAGTAAAACAGGAATAAACAAAGCATACAATCAAGAAAAAAAGTTAACAATAATAAAAAGCCAACAAGAACGAACGGAGGATGAGAAAAACAAAGAAAAAGCTAGCAACTGAACAAACAAGGAAAAGCAAAAAATCAAGAAAAATTATGTAACGAAAGAAACCAAAAATCCAAGAAACATATGCATAAAAAGAAGTAAGAAACAATAAATAAAAAAGTAAGAAATAAGAAATAAAAATAGAAAAAAAGACAGAAAGAAAATAAGAAAATATAGCAAGCAGCAAGGAAATTAGAGGCAAGATTGATAGTAAACGAGCAAGAAAAGAAAAACAGGTAAGAAAGCAACAAGCTAACTAACAACAAAAGGAAATAAAGAAAGTAAACACGAAAGAAACAAGCCGCGCATGCGTGGTCCCCTCTGTATGTGACTCGATTTGGCGAGTGTAAAATGCAATAAATTTGGGCAATTTGGGGCATTTTTTACTCCCTGGGGGTGCGCACCAGAGTTTTTCTGAGGTCAAGGATGCTCATTTTATATCCAGAACAATTGTCTGTACATTTGGACCAAGTTTCAAAAAAATTAAACGTTATGGGAGAAAAGGGTCATTTTTGCCACTTTGGGGGGTGTTGACCCCCTGGGGGCGCGAACCAGTTTTTTCCAAGGTCAGCGATACTTATTAGAGAACAATTGCCCACACATTTTGGCCAAGTTTCAGAGAAATTGAATGGATGAATGAAAAGTTATTGGGCAAAAAATGTCATTTTTTGCCATTTCGGTGCCTTTTTACCCCCTGGGGGCTGACCAGATTATTTTTTGAAAAATCGGAGAATGTCACTTTCTAACCTGACCAAAGTTACAACTTCATGCAAAATTTCAGAGGAATTCAATGGATGGTTGCGGATAAAAATCCTGCCGGACGGACGGACGGACGGAAATGCCTCAAAACATAGGTCTCCCGATTTTATAAATCGGGGGACCAAAAAGAAAAAAAAAGAAGAAATATAGATAACGAAGCACACAAGAAAGAAAAAAAGGAAAAACAAAAGAAGAAATATAGAATAAAACACACAAGAGAGAAAAAAGAAAAAAGAAAGAAGAAATATGGTAAAAGAAAGCACACGAGAAAGCAAACAAACAAACAAGAAAGTAAAGAAAAGGAAGCAATCAACTACAAAAATAAGAAAATACGATAGAAATCGAGAACAAAACAAAGATTACTAGAAATAAATCAAGAAATAAAGCAAGAAGGTAATCAGAACATGAAAATAAATAAGAAAGGAAGCAACCAAACAATGAATAGTTAAAGAAAGAAACAAACAAAATAATTAAAGAAAGAAAAAGGAATAAAACACACACTTATATATATATATATATATATATATATATATATATATATATATATATATATATATATATATATATATGAGATTAAAAATGGAACCGTATAAAACCCATAAGCTCAACGTTTCGCCCGATGTGATGTGGGTTTTTTCAGCAGCGGATAAAAAGTGTGCTAAAAATGTCTTTTGTCATTTTTAGCACACTTTTCATCCGCTTTTGAAAAAGCCCACATCACATCGGGCGAAACGTTGAGCTTATGGGTCTTCCACTGTTCCATTTTCAATATCATCCCATCGGATTGTTTATCCTTTTATCTATATATATATATATATATATATATATATATATATATTCAATAAAGAACGAAAGAAAATCAAAGAAAGAATGTCATTAAGTAAGAACGAAAAAAAGGTTTAATTGCTGCTGGTAGTAAGAAAGAGGACATATTGACTAAATTGGTAAAAGAAAATAGTTAGATAAGAAATAGGAAATGTTTAAATCGATAAGAAATAATGGAAAATGCGACGGTTTTAAGGAACCAACACAATTATATAATAAATATTTGAAAATATTAAGAACTAGAGACATAAAACCTTTAAGTAAAATAATTGAATTCGCCATTAAACCGCAAAAGTGTCGATATAGCTTGAAACAAAACAAGAAAGCAATATGTCTTAAATAATCTAAATTATCTTGCAAACTTCAAAAGATATCACGAGATAGTAATCTGCTAGTGTTAGATGGTAATCTGTTGGTGCTATTTATCGGAATATGGAGGGTGGTATAACATCTTGCAGGCATATTTTACTACGAGATATGTTGTGTAGCGTGAGAATTACCGTTACAATATCGTATATTTGTATTGGATGTGCCAAAAACACATCAAATAAACAAGCAAAGAAAGGAAGAAATTAAAGTGATATAATTTAGATATATCTATCTTAAATAAGCTATGGAGAAAGATAAATCATGCTATAAAACTGAGTTCAATATCTGCCCAACTAGGTATTATGAGATAAGAAGACTGAGGAATACCTTTTAAGAAAGATAAAAAAAATAACATGTTGCATATCGGTTCTGAATTCAAATAATATAGAAGTTTTAGAGAATATATGTTTTAGCCTATGAGAAGAGCTAAAACATTTCTGAATAAAGAATAAAATAATCTGTTGAATATTTGGCGATATATAAATCTAAACGTGTTTCTTTCTACAGTTCAATATTAAGTAACATTAAAGAACATAAAACAACATTTAGCAGTTAGTACAAAATACACACTCTCCGCCTAAAATAACTATTACTTACAAAAACTGAGGGCAGAAGAATACACACAAGCATAATTGTTAATACTCACACAATTAGCTTGAGAATGACCATTGCTGGGTTTATTTCAACTAAAATATACTGGACTTGATTCTTTCGTCGTGTGAACGTTTAAATCATCTGTACTTCTGATGTTTTCAAATAAACGTATATAGTGTTATATGTACGAATGGCGTTGTTAAATAACTAACATTAAATAATGTACGTTAATTTCTCTACATCTTGGCAACGTCTCACATGACGATCACGTGCTTGTAGACAATACAGAAAAAATCAAAGCTAAAAAAGAACAGAACATTATCGAACAATTTCATAAGTTACTGAGAGTCTCAATAAAAGCGAAGATGTCTGCGCAACAATATTCTAGCGAATACATTTATATAACATAAAATAACGAAGTTGTAATCAATTTATACAATTTTATCGAACAAGGCAGTGCCGTAAACCGGATGCTAATCATGAAATTAAATTGATTTCTGAAACGATCTCAGGAAGTAAACAACATGAAGTGTGTGGTCGACGAAGCCGAGGAACACGTGATTAGTTTCCGATCATGTCAGCAAACAAAAATGTTTATCTCTTGTTTAGAAGCACGCGGTCAGAGTTGGTAGTTGCGACGTGGATACCGACATGCACTGATGACCTTGCCTATCAAGTTCCGATTTTATCGGTTCCATAGAATCACTTTCATTATGCATGTTGTCCCCTTTCCTGTAGGTATCTTTGTTCTGAAAAGAATTGGAGAACCCCCTGCAAACGACAGAAAACGAATCGGTCAAAAGTCGTACGATGCTCATTCATACGAATTAACGTATTTAGGCACATGATACGAGAGAGAGATAGAGATAGAGAGAGAGAGAGATAGAGAGAGTGAACGAGAGAGAGAGAGAGAGAGAGAGGGTAAGGATATACATTAAATGAGACAGAAAGAGTGATGTAAAGAAAATGTTATCAATAATCAGCTTTTCGAAGACGAAACAGAGAGGAATACCGAGAATACGCAGGACGTACCGCAACAACGAGGCATTAAGATAGACATGTATGGCATAAGACTTGCGTTTATGATTTTTATTTATATTAATTCGCTCCCTAAACACATATTGATACTGGGGCTACTGTTATTAGGGGCCATATTAAAATGAATCAATCTAAGTGGGGAGTCGTGCCAGATAACATTTGTTCACATTTCGTTTAAAATTGTGCATGTTGGTACAGTCGGGGAAACAGAGATTAGGGAGGGAATTCGAAAAGCAGACAGTACAAGGAAATAAGCTATTAGCGTAGAAAGTTTTCCGGTATTTGGGGGTCTCTACAGTAAAGGCGTATGACGTTGCTGCTAGTCGGGGTTGCAAGGGATATTTATGTTGAGGGCGTACAACAGTAGTACATTCATCGAAGAAAATTCCGTGGAAGTACTTTTAAAACAACCACAGTGCGACGATGTAACAGGGGATGTATCTTGGTAGACCGTGCGGGACCTATTAGGTTTGAGACTCTTTTTGCATCTTTTCCAAGAGGTAAATACTATTGGTTGGTGTACCAGCCCAGATGTGTAAACATAACTCTATCCGTTGGTGAATGGCGGCTTTATAAATATATAGGCTTTTGGCAGGTGTAAAAGTTGTTTCTAGTCCGGTAGAGGTAGCACACGTTCTTTGCAGCTAACTTAGCAGTATTTTTCATGTATGTATTCAAATTCATGTGACCTGTGAATGTTAGAGGGTAGAAGTTTAAATGTTGGACTCTTGGTGAATATGCTATCGACTAAGATAATTCGTGGTTGGACAGGTATGTTTTATAGTGGTTAAAGAATAGGCGCTTTGTTTTTGTAGCATTGAATGTAACCATCTATTCGTTGTCATATTCTACTACAGATTGTATTCGAAACAAACGATGTATCTAACACAATGTCGCAAAGTCTATAGGAAATAAATTGTTTAAAGAAACAATAAACTAATACTTTAGAAGTCGAAATTAAATCGTTCTCGGAGGCTATTTTAGTTGCAAAGTGTTTCAATTCTAAAGTCATTATTCCCAAAGGGATTTAGGGAAATTGAAATAATCCGTTTCAAGCCTCATCCTATTACTAATAAACCTCCGCTATTTTGACCTATATCTTTGTCTTTTTGTTGTAATCAAATTTGTCTCTATAAGGAAATCGACAAGGGATTTTATTTCACATGGAACTAGCTGTATTCACCCGACATCGCCTTGGTAAAAGCACATTGTCGACGTAGAGAATAGATTAAGTAAATGTATATATATCAAATGTACATAGAAGATAGAAACAAAAACGCAGACAGACGAAGTCTTTTCTGATATTTTTACTAATTTGTGAATAGAAACGGTTTTGTTTTGTTCGCCTGTTTTAGGATATCCTAGAGAAATGTGATTCGTTCGGTCACACATTGGTCTCCGGTTAGCTTGCGAATTTAGCTAAATTTTAAGAAATGTAAAAATAAAATCCACAATTAGTCGTTTTCTGATTGCTATATCCTAACTTTCTCTTTCCCACTCCACTTATTGTCAATAATTGTGGTGATATTTTTATTTGTTTATAATAGACGATTCCCATTTCATTAGTTACATTTATTGTCGTTGAGTGTGTATAACAATATAATGACGGAAGATAGACGCTAAATGAAATTAATGAATTAATTGCAAAATACGGCTTATTAAAACAATTTAAATGGAACTTTTCAAATATAACAAAATTAAGGAATATTCTAGCATGTATTTTGTGTAATTAAAATATATACGAACATATCCTTAATGAAACGAATGTTAATTAACTCATGTACATTTACATCATAGCAGGGGCGTGAGGTTCCTTTAACCTATATCTGGGGAGTTCTATTCAACATACATATAGCTTAGGAGTGATGTTCACAACTACTCCATGTTGCATTATAAAAGGCGTGTGTATGCGTTTTCACGTTCGCCATCACATACACTGCCCATTTTGACAAATGAAATTGCACGATTATCAAAAGTGAATAAAAACTATGCCACTGCGTGTAAATTCTTCGACTTTTAAACAATGAGAACAACCGTAAAAAGTAGAATTATCATACGTTCAATTTAAACAGTATCAAAAACGTATTGCTTGCATTCTTTTAAAATGTTATGCAATTTTAATGAATGCCATTATTACGATTTGAAATTAATTAATTAACATCTTAAAATAACCGCTTTATTTATTCAAATGCATTTATATCGTAATTGAATATTTGAATCGGAGTCATACTGAATTGGAATATGTAAATAGTGTAAGCATATCTTTGGTAGTTTCTGATTTTAACCAGACACGCACACATTTAAATAATCGATAATTGAATAAAAAAATGAATATTACAAGAAAAGATTTTATTTATTTAAAAACATTATATAAAAATCGTATGAAACTCTAATAAAATTCAATCCGAGAAATGAAATATTAATTTAAGATTTTTTTAGTTTGTCAAAAGTGAATGAAACATCAGCATTAAACCAAGATATTAAATATATTTTTCCCTATATTTAAAAAAATACAAGTCATAAAATACTTAAATGATAACGGAATGTCGTTTTTTTAATCATTGTTCTTATTGTATCGTTCGCTTTATTGCTTTATTTCAACAAATGAGAGTAGAAAATGGACCTTGGCTTTACTTTCGGTATCTTCGTAACTCACGCTTCCCTCATTTCGTAAAGTTGCCTTCACATTGCATGAGCGATGTTTCTGACAAAAGGGGAAACATTGTTGTTTTCTGGATCGGAACCTATCGTTGGCTAGTTTTTTTTTATTTTTAAGTAGTATTGCCTTAGTTCCTTAAGTGGCTTCATGTTTTGTCTGGAGCGATTTTTATGAAAGAACATTATTATAACGTTGAGTAAAAAAGAGACTATTTATTCTTTTAAATAGTTACATCTAAATAAATAAAATTCGTTTAATATTCGTTTCATTTATTTAGTGTTGTTTATGGTAGGACCCGCGCTAAAAGTGCCTCGGCATCGATGCTTTCCGGATGTTTACGTAAAACGTCGGACATGCCGAATGAAAAATCCGTTGACTTACTTGCGTCCAAAAAAACACAAACTAAGCTGGATTTACAAACGGAACTAAACAATTTAATATGAAATAAATATTTATTATTTTAACGAAGAAATAACAGTGATTAAAATAATTTTTTACATTTTAAAAGTTATTTTTATTATTGTGTGTCTTATTATTATTATTATCGCTTGCGTTGACAAAACATTTGAACGAAAGAAATACTTATTTTTAACGAAAAAATAACAGTGATAATAACAGTGAAAAACTAATTAAAGAGGTGTTTTTTTTTAGTGTTATTGTTTACTGATTACTCCTGTTGACTTCGTTAGAGTTCATGGTTAGGTTTTCGGCAGGGTTAGGAATTAGGGTTAGGGGTTAGGGATTAGGGTTATATCAGATTCGTTTGCAGAACTCAAAGAAGAAGAAAAGGTAGAGGAAGTGGAAAAAAAGCATTTCAACCGGGTACTGTTCAGCTATCTGCGGCAATATGAAGCCGACGGTGTGTTAGCGTTTCATTCGGTTTTAAAGTTTAGATGTCGTCTGCTTATTTATCTCGCTTTGAGGATTCTAACTTAAAGACTTTTAACTAAAACCGCTGGAATACACCGACGCCGGGGGACTTGTAGCGCGGATCCCAATCTAACAAATGGCAATTTATTTAAAGAATATTTACCTGATTATGAGCATTATTGTTTAGGAAGAAGAAAAAATACTTAATATTATTACATGCATTTATATTTGCTGTGTAAATATTGTTCAGATATGAATAAAGAAATCGTTGAATTCCCACGGACTGCCGGTTGTGATACAATTAAATAATGAATTGTGCCGGACTACGCTTGTCTATATGTCAGGTGTGCTTAGATGGGACTGGAATTGAACCCGGCTGAACTGATTTGATGATTTGTATCAATATAAATAACGAAACTGGCATCCTACGAGCAAAGCGTGCAAAAAGTTGAAAGTTATTACAATGAAAATCATTGTCTTTCTCTTATTTATAATAAATTTCATTTCATTCAGAGATATGAAATTCATAAAAATCAGAAGTAAGTAATCTATTACAACAAACGGTAAGTAACCCATTAAAATCAGAAGTAATTAATTAATAAAATTCATATACAAGATGTTCTAAAAATCAGAGAGCATTGATAAATTACTGTAACAGATCAGAAACTAATAAACACCAGAGGTAATGAAACAATTATATTTAGAGGTATGGAACCCATTAAATCAGAAATTAGTAACGCCGTGTGATAAAAAGTAAATGCTACATTAAAACCTGAGATAAAAGACCCATGTAATGAATACATCAAATAAAAAGCTCGACAAATAAAAACAAGTCATACAATCTATGCAATTATATAATAAACCCATACAAACCAGAGGAAAATAACCTATTGAGATTAGAACGTAAGCGGTTACGCTAGAAAGTGCAAAGCACATTTCACCCCAGTATAACCAAAAAAAGAATCTGTGTACTGTTTTACCTACTTTTTATTCTTGTTAACATATAGATGTCTCTTTAGCACGATGTAGATGTCTACTACATTCCAGTCTCTCACATCTTTGTATTTTTAGAGTGTATATATTTGTACATTATACTATGGCAGATTTAGTGACTTCAATTTCTGAAACGATAATTTTAATTAATGATTTTACCCAGTTTTAGACTCAACTTTTTCAATTTGTTTATTAATGTAATTAATGTTTATTCTTACTATATCTGGGTCAGATTTCAATTATCCCACGGTCCGTATCGTTCTCCTAGTCAATACTAGAAGGCGCCACCGATGTAATTCTCACAAAGTTTCGGACGATTTAACTTCCGACCGTCTTCATGTGGTTCTTGTCGAACTCGGGAATCTTTACGTCGAACTACGAAATGTATACAGAAAGGCGAACCGAACTCTTTATTTAATCATTCATGTAATTCACTAAGTAGATTGTTCTCGTTCGATCAGCCATAGCCGGGTTATAGTCTTCAATCATGTGTAATATAGTCCTAGTGTGGTTCGCCTGTAGTGAGTGTTGAACTTTACACCTACAGATGACTGTCATTTAAATCTTATTATAACTTAACAGAGTTATCTGTCGCGCCACGTGTCCATGCAGAAGATAGACGGATAGAAAACAGACACGCTATGAAAATAACACGCAAGTAGTGCGAATAATCTAAATAATACCAAATATCAACCTTTATCTAAAAGATTTCGAAATAAATTAGCATAAAAATCATAAAATATCATAAAATATCACACACATCATTCTGCTGCCTCTTTTTGGTTCGAAAATATGATGATATTTATAAACTGAATATAACATACGTGTTGTGTATCGCTGCATTACTTGTTCCTCTAGTGTTGTCAAATGTATTTAGAAGTAAGAAGACATCATGACCTACATGTATATTGCAGCGAAATAATATTCCAAGCTTTGCTTCTTGCTATTTCACATAATTAAAATAAGCAACAACTAATACACGATAAAGGTATGATTCATTTATTTCTTACTAATCAGATTAATCTGATGTTGGCATAGGTTTCCCTGATATGTTATAGTCAGAATTTTTCTAGAAACACATCGGCTACTTACGGGATTGATAACCTGAAGGTTGGCAACATACTAAGTGAAAATGCTTCTGTCGAACGAACTGGATTTGGAGTTTGAACACCAAGGTGTTCAGTGTGTCGTAAATCACTTAGCCACCATCACCTTCTAACAAGTTGATTTAAACGACATCCACCGTTAATTAACTTATTGCATAGACAAATTAGACCTACATGTGGCTTCAACCGTATATTAGATTAAAAGAATATTGATAAACGGAATTCGGTTCTCTGAGGAAATATTTTCCGAGTACACCCGTTACCTATTTGTTTTTAAAATCAACAATGTAAAATAAACAAAACTTAACGAATTAATATGAACACCCGGTTAAGGTGGACCTATTTTATTCTTGTGCATAAGTAACAGTGTGGTTGTTGTTAATTAGATAACGACGCTGACTAATTATGCTAAGTTCGAATTCAGTAAGTTGTATCTTAACTTATGGATTAAGTATATTCTTTTAGATATGATCAGCGAAACCAATGCGAAAAACAGACTTGAACAGGTCAAATGAGTTGGCTGATTCATATGATTTTCGTTTATTCAAGAACAGGAGTTAATTGAATGATATCTATAACATTTCAGTGAATTTTTACAAAGATTTTACTTTCTATTTAAGACTATTAAAATGTCCAAAAATGATCTAAGGTTTTCAACATTCTGAGTCAATATACTTTTGCATTACATATGGTTTAGAAGTCCAATAATTTTATACAATTTTAGACTAAGTTTAATTGAAGTAGCTAAGCATGTTGCCAAGTTAAAACTTGCCAACATGCTTAGCTAATTTAATTAAACTCAGTCTAAAATTGTATAAAATTATTGGACGTCTAAACCATATGTAATGCATAAGTGTATTGACTCAGAATGTTGAAAACCTTAGATAATTTGAAAAATAATATACATTTGCTTACATTTTCAGAATAATTTTGTTATATTCCTATTGTTCAATGAAAGTGTAATTAGACCTCCAAATACTTAATGCAAATATTACAGATTTTCTTACGTGGAGATAATCCAGTCTTTAACTTGGTTGAATTTTCGAACATGTCGCATAGTATTGTAATGCATTGCTATGGCTAAAAGCATAACTCTTTTACTAAATCTTAGAAAGGTTTGAATCTTTTCTAGTATTCTGCAAAGAGTCAAAACGCTTTGTTGGGTTTCTATTACGGGCTTAAGAATATAATCTTCTATTATATACTAATTGTTGTAATCTCCCGGAAATGATAAGTCTAGGATATTTGGTCTGTCACAGCCATGCTAATATTTCGGATTCAGGTTCGATTATTTTGCCTCTGAATTTCTTCTTTTTCTTCTTTTTATTATTATTATTATTATTATTATTATTATTATTATTATTATTATTATTATTATTATTATTATTATTATTATTATTATTGTTATTGTTATTGTTATTATTCTTATACTTATTCTTATTTCTTTTCATATGTTTCTTCTTCCCCTTCTTCTCTTTCTTCTTCTCTTTCTTCTTCTTATGATGGTTCTTCTTCTCTTGCTTCTTCTGATTCTTCAGATTCTTCTTCTTCTTCTTTCTTCTTCAACCTACTGCATCATTATTTTCTTTTTCGTCATAATTTTCATTTACATTTTATTTACTTGTTTTTCTTGTTCTCATTCTTCATCCGATTCTTCTTCTTCTTCTTCTTCTTCTTCTTCCGATTCTTCTTCTCTTTCTTCTTCTGATTCTTCTTCTTCTTCTTCAACCTACTGCATCATTATTTTCTTTTCCGTCATCATTTTCTTTTACATTTTATTTACTTGTTTTTCTTGTTCTCATTCTTCATCCAATTCTTATTCTTATTCTCCTTCTCTTTCTTATTCTGATTCTTCTTCTCTTTCTTCTTCTGATTCTTCTTCTTCTCTGTCTTCTTCTGATTCTTCTTCATCTGCGAATACATCGTCATAGTCTACTTTATTAGTTTCTTCTTTTTCCGTCAGGTCTTCTTCTTGCTTTGCCTCTGTTTTCTCTTTCTTGTTCTGCCTCTTCGTTTCTTCTTCCCCTTCGGCCGTTTCGTCTGTATCACCGTTGTCTTTATACCTTCTTTCCATCCCTATTAATCAATGTATTTGTCACGCTATGTTTATTAATTTTTTATTCTTCCTCTTCGTTGTTTATTCGCTTTTTCCTCTACTTTCCATCATTACATTTCATCAAAATGTATTTAATTCTTGTTCATGTGTTTGTCATATAAACATATGCTTAAAACAAGAAAAACACTTTTATCCGATTTCATAAAAAAGTCCCCGGTTACATGCATAACACCGAAATATACGCATACTCATCCGGGAGAAGATATTGATTCTCTGTCTGTCTGTCAATTTGTTGACAACTTTGGGATCATTCGAACGGTTGTAAGCTGGAGCAGATAACGTGGTGGTTGGTTTTGGCGGGGATCAATTTATGTGGCACATTTGGTTTAATTAGATGACGACTGGCACAATCGGCCCTCAATATACTGTATTAAATGTTATCATTTTTATTTCCTACTTCTTTTTCATAATATTCAATCCTCTTCTTACTTTTCTTCTACTTCTTTTACTTCTTCTCCTAATTCATTCCGTGTTTCGCTTTTATTTTATATAAAAAAAATGACAGAGCTTGTATGTACGAAACCAATATGCATGTATAGTAAAAGAAGTGTCTCTCAATCTCACTGTATATTTTTACTATATTTTCGCTTTTGGTTCATAGAACAGATGTAGCAAAGCTCGTTACACATCAATCTCACGAGCGGAGTCGGTTCAATCCGTTTTAGTTTATTTTCTGCAACTCTCGCTTTGTTACACTTGCTGTGTTGTGTGTTGCATTTCTCTCGTAATTGCCCTGTAGATTGTATGTAGTTATACAAGACACACAAATTAGCAACACGTACAATTTTGTTTGTGTTTTTAAAAGTTGTTTTCTGTTTTATTTATGCGAATGACACAAAATACGATTCTGCTGTCAGTTTCCTGTTGCATATGTCAGTGTATACACTAATCTCTGTTTGTATTCTGGTAAGCGATAGTAGACCTAAGTACTATCGACCGGTGTGGACTGTTCGGAGTATACATGTGTCCGTTGTTGACAATAAGTTTACGACACTCATGTATGTATGTGGGTCTGTTTAATTGGTTCTAACGTAATTTAATATGCCGTGTCCGCTCCCTCGTTCGTTCTCTCCGAGTTCTGTTATTCTTCTTTCTATCTGTCTGCCTATCTATTTATCTATATCGCTTACGATATTATGTTTCTCATTTTTATAGCAATATCTTAAAGGTGCATGTACATTCGGATATTTTTTGCCAATTACATTCATTTACTAAATGTTAATAAATTATTCGACCTAATCTGACACCGCGTTTGTCTACCGAATCCAAATAACTATTTGTCAATTTCTTTTGACTTATATAATAAAGCAATCGTATCACAAAATTATTATTTTTTTAAATGTCTTAACAAACTGCGTTCTAGTAATTTGTAAACAAATTGATTCGACGTTTTAATGTTTATAGTTCTCTGTCAGTAATTCTTAACTAAATGATATATCGATTTGTTACATAACGAAGACATTTAGAATGAAAAAAAGATGAAGGACAGAGGTTACCTCAAAACGGAAATCACGGAAACCAGGTAACTTCCGGACCCAGATCTTCTGTCTTTAAGTAGAAAAAACGTGTATGTTGTGCTGTCTCAAACGTAGGATGGACGTGCGCAACAAAACTAGATGCACCGGGACTATCTATCCCTCTATCTGTGAGTTTGTTTTTCTTTCTCACGCATTTGAAAGTAACCCGTTTCTCTCATGTTCTGTATGACTGTTCTTCTCTATTAAAACTAAACTTCGGCGTCTGAGTGATTTTATCCACAGACAAGCAAGAAAACGGATTCTCGACGACGACATGGAAGTATAATTGTTTATACAGGCACTGGCAAGAAAAAATACAACGGATCGCATCATTGTGTTGCAGATAATAAGATAATCACTTTTCGTGTCGAATGCTGACCTAAAACAACTTATAACTTATTGCACAGAATATAAAATTACGGCTAAAATGCAACGTCCATCGTTATATTAATTGCCTTCCGCTATAAAGGTTGCTCTTTTATTGTATACCCAATCAGACAAGGGAGATAATTCTATCTTCTAAGCAATATAAACATGGTGTATATATTTAAGGAACGGGAACATGTTACTACTAAATGACGTATATATCTATTTGTTATACACTTGAACTATTTTATTTCCGCCATATAAAACACAATGTTTTGATCCGGTAGCAACATCGGTTTCACAAAATTACATCGGTAACACTCGTCTATTAAGTTACTGTGCTAACACTTACGTATCATCGAACAGACCCTGCGATATTCCTTGATTATATTCGAACAGTTTGAATGTGTTCCTTCCTTTCTGCAACGGGACGAGATAATTGCTTTGATGTTTGCTCTATGGTAGCCATATTTTGTACTCTTATCTTTTACACTTTTTATGCCCGTTTTCAATTTCTACGTTCTCCCTTTAGACCAGTTGATTCTCTTTTATCGCACAGTCGTTTATCTCCCCTTTCATGTTTTCTCTTCGCTTTCTCTCGATGGTGGCAAGTTCGTTCATCCTTTATTGCTGTCAATACTTTTTATTCTTTTTTTTTCCAATTTCTTATTTGATTGTTATAACATTTAATCATCATTGTAATCAAGAGCAGCAGCCTTTTTTTCCATTCTTCTGCTTCTCCATCTATTTAAACCAATATACTTTTTTCAGGTTTGTTCTGGTGATATTTTTCTTGCCGTTTTTATTCTCTTCGTTTTGATAGGATTTGATCGTGAGATTCATTTCTCTTATTCTTGATAATTTTCGTCTTGGCTCTAAATGTCGATTACTGAAATTAATTATTTCTTATTATGTTTGCTCTTTTTTATTATAATATTCTATTATCACATCATCATATTCATCTTTTTCTTCTCATTTCTTCCAATTTTTACTTCCCTTGACATTTTGTTATTTTTGACTTCTTTTTACCCACCCCCACGTACTCCTTCATTGATTATTCCTTCTTTCCCTACTTCTCCTGTCTTATCCCACTTAATCATCATCTTCTATCCCGCCTTGAAACCTTTGCATTCCCTCTATTGTTGTTGCTTGTATCCCCTCTTTATATCCTTTTTTCCTTTTTCTCTTCATTCTCCTCTTTCTCTCTTTTTCTTTTCTTATTCTTCTTCTTCTTCTTCTTCTTCTTCTTCTTCTTCTAAATTCGCCAGTTCTTTCCTCTTCTTTGTAATAGTCGATTCATGTGTGTCCTTCTCCCGACCCTTTATTTCTCTCTTCGTTTCAATTTCTTGTACTTTATATGTATCTTTTTCATCGTCTTGTTTTTCTCTTTGTCTGTCATTTTATTGTTGTTCCTCGTAATCCCCCCTCTCTTCACATTCTTTTCCTCAGTTTCTTTCTTTTTTCCTTTCCCTTTCCGCTCCTCCCTCTCTTTTTTCGTCTAAATCGTCATCTTCTTCTTCGACTTATTTTTCATGTTCTTCACCCTTTTCCTTTCCGTATTTCTTTTCCCCATTCGTATACGTATTGTTTTTTTGTATAAATCACTTCTTTTAACTGTGTAAGATCAAACGATTATTTATTGTCCTTGTTTTCTTCATGGCACTTTCACTATTGTTCTCCTTCTTTTAGAAAATTAGTTTACCCTTTTGTAACTACTCTTATATAATCGTAATTATCCTTATTATTATTATTATTATTATTATTATTATTATTATTATTATTATTATTATTATTATTATTATTATTATTATTATTAGTGTTATTATTATTATTATTATTATTATTATTATTATTATTATTAGTGTTATTATTAGTGTTATTATTAGTGTTATGATTATTATTAGTGTTATGATTATTAGAGCTGCTGTTGCTATTGTTCTGCTTTCATTGCTGCGCTTGCTGTTCTAATATGATTAGAATGCCTGTTTTATTAAACTCATGAATAATGTGGTTGACCCAAAATACGATAAAAATGTTCAATAAAATATAGTAAAAACCAATAGAAAAGATAACAGCAAATCCAACATAAACAAAAAATAAAAGTGAACAACTAACATATTAAGCTATAACTGATACATGTTAAAGATGCGTCCATTCAATGCGCGTTAAAACCGCTATTTCAAACTGAAGCCGGAAAACGAAATCAAATATCATTTGAAACTTAAGCTTTATAAACGGACCGATGGATAAGTTTTGTTATAGAGATACACATTGATTTTTTAAATAAGTCACGGCTATTACGTCGACTCGTTTGGCGATGAACCTATTATATTTCAAAGTAAAAAGTGACAAACCGACCAAGGAAACCAGTTTACGATCAATGTAAGTAGGAATCACGTCTTGTCAATAAAAAATGCCGTGCACTCTCTAGGGAAAATGTCACTTGGAAGTGCTGATATAGCCAACACATATTGTGATAAAAATAATCGCCAACTAACAACTGAAAGTGAGTGTTCGCTCGAACTACTAAAATCCGCGGAATAACAGTACCATTGTTGTATAGATAGAGAGACTGACTAATACTGTGATTAGAAGAAATTGGTTGACATACAAAGAATAGCACTTTGCAATTAAGACTAAAATGTTATTTTTATATAGTAAAAACTTAGACAACTATATATATATATATATATATATATATATATATATATATATATATATATATATATATATAATTTTATTTACACAGACATGTACAAAATCTGCGACACTGGCATGTCGATGTTATCGATCAACAGTTACTATAAACTGAGATCTCATCAGGCAGAGTTAGAATCCGATCTTAACCTCAGATCATATTTGGAGAGAATGAAGTGGAGGGATAGAGAAAGAGAAGAAGAAAAGAAATTTAACATTTTAAAAATTAAGGCCGTTAAAAAATTAAAATTAAAAATTAAAAAATCTAAAAACAAAAAACAAAAAATCTAAAATATAAAATCTGAAACAAACAGACGCCCTTTCTTTCTCCTTCTTTTCCTTTATATGTCTACCTTCCCACCACGTCTCCCCTCATGATTTGTTCCTCTTTCCACCTTATATTTTTATTTATTTATTTATTTATTTATTTGCCCTGTTTGTTTCAGATTTTAGATTTTAGATTTTTTGTTATTAGATTTTTTAATTTTTAATTTTAATTTTTTAACGACCTTAATTTTTGAAATTTTTGAAATGTTAAATTTCTTTTCTTCTTCTTCTTCTCTTTCTCGATCCCTCCACTCCATTCTCTCCAAATATGATCTGAGGTTAAGATCGGATTCTAACTCTGCCTGATGAGATCTCAGTTTATAGTAACTGTTGATCGATAACATCGACATGCCAGTGCCTTTTGGCTAAGATCAAAGTGTAGTATCTGTTCCGATGGATACTACACCCACTAGACTGGTATTGTCTTGGCCCTTCGGGGCTTGATTTATGCCGGTCTATGGGTCTGTCCTGTGCAGTTCTAGGAGTTCCACCCTCCCAGGCTTCGCCTCCCCTCTTTGGGGAGGAGTAAGTTTATTGCTTACTGCCTGAGGCGCCCCTACCGGGGAATGCCAACGGGGCTTCTCAGGCAATTTTTAAACCCCACTTTCCCGACCCGACCTTGGGTTACATCTTACTTGTGGGACTAAGATAAAAACTGGCATTGTGCCTAACTCCTGGAGAGGAGTAAATCAATACAGAGGCTAAGTTGATTCTGTGTTAGGGGTTCTAACCGTGCGACCGTCTGAGATGATCATCCCTACACTGATGAGAGTCGAAAACGTTAGCAGTGTCTGCGAGTTCCTGTTCACACTCGAACATAATATTAGATCATTAGTCTGTCAACATATAAAGAAGGATAAAAAAGAAACAAAGAGGAATTGCAACTGTTGCTTAATCAAACATGCATCAATAAAAAAATACTGCCTTGGTATATATATATATAAACATTTTCATTTATACAAACCTGTACAAAAGTGGCACTTTAATGAGATTGTTTTACTGTTAGCGATCAAAACTACAATCACATCGGGCTAATAAACATGCCTGTGTTATTGTTCTTCATATACTACAATATATATATATATATATATATATATATATATATATATATATATATATATATATAATTAATTATTGAAGACAATATATGTATACTCATATATCATCAGATCCTTTTAGTTTGTAGTCTCCTTAGAAGATTCATCTCAATGTTTGTCAATTATTGATAACAGAGCAAAATATAGAACATATATTTATTATATTCCAATAACCATGGTTAGTTTTATTATTTTTATTTTTGTTTTTATTTTTTTCACATTTCCAAAAATTCCAAATTTCTGTGAGATATATTTAACGGTCCGTTTCATTTGTTTTGTGCCAAACAACATTTGTATGTCAATATCGTCTCTGCAACACTACAAAATCATCAGAAAAAGTTCACAAATAATAAGAGTTCTTAGAATTAGAGTGTCTTGAAAAAACACCCACATCATACATCAGTTTCATTTTAAGGTGAAAACAAACAAAAGAACAAACGAAAACTACAGAGCAGTCACTCACGTGTGTACTATCAAGTTAATCGGCCATTTTGATTTTTACTTTTTAATTTTTAATTTTTTTTTTTTATTTTCGTTCAAAGCTAGTATCTCCCCCAAAAAATTGTGCGATTCGTTTAAAAACTTTAATTCGGTAATATTTGCTAAATATTTAATATGTACTATAATTTATTTATAAAGTTCCTATTTATTTGAAGATAATTTATTTATTATTAAAGTTACCTGAATGTTTATGGTGCGAAACTCATTTAAGCAGACTCTAATAGAGCTAGAGTCAGTGTATCAAGCCGTCCATTCAATCAACCATTAAAAAATCTCTTTTACATAAGTGTTTATATGGAATTTATATAGCATTTATTAGAAAGCCCTTTCTGAGAATATTGAGACAAGCGTTAGCCAGTAAATTCATCACTCAAGTATTAAGCCACTAGTTAAAATACGAAACTAGGAGGGTTACATTTACAGCGAAATATATCCTCCATATCCAGCCAAATTACGATTTTCAAAATATAAAATGGACATTATATATTTATTTATTTAATTTCTTAAGGTGTTCTAAGGATTCAAAAGTAGTTTTAACGGGGATCTGTACCCTAAACACTAATTTATACTATGTTTTATTTCTAAATCGTACTATCAAGTGAGTTGCTAAGACAAATATACGAATGCAAACAATTAGAGTTTTTTCGTTAATATTTCCATCTATTATTTAGTCGTTTTTTCTCCCTTCTTATAAGTATCAAATTTGCTTATTAATAAACATTCACAAAATATGTCTAGTATCCATCAATAAATTCATATCAACCACACATATATACACACACATAACATAAGTATACATATACATATATAAACACACACATAAAATATACATATATATACATATACATATATATATATATATATATATATACATATACATATATATACACACACTCATACATACACATACACTCAGACACATACATGCATGTATACACCTATACATACGCTCACATACATATCGAAATATTTCTCAGTATATGTACGATAAAAACAAGTATTTCTTTTACTTCTAAAACTAAAAAATTAAGTGCAAATATGCTGAAAATAATGTTAAAACCAATTCACTCTAAACAATTAACGTGACTAAAATAGGAATTAGATCATTCCTGTTTATTTTCCTACGCTGAAGCTTTTTTATTTTCATTTATTTATTTTTATTTATTTATTTATTTGTTTTTATTTATTTATTTATTTATTTATTTTCTACTACTTATCTATCAACATGCTTACCTGCGTACATACATTAAGAGATCCGAACACAAATAAGAAAATAAGAACGCACAATCCACATCTACAAAAAAACTCACAACCAACCACTACAGAAATGATTGTATTTCAACAGATTACAAGCCTCTAAATATTTGTGTTAAGCAATATGATATCAAATCTTTCCCATAAAAAAACCTAAAATCGAAGATCAGTTCTAATAATTCTGTACCCATTCATTGCTTAAGGTTTCAATATAAGTGAATCGTAACTATTTTGCTCAGCATCCAAACCCCCGACATACATATATGTGTACACACAGATACATACATACACAATATATATGCACATATCCGAATAAACAAGCATACACATGCATACACCATATATATACATACATATACATACATAGTTTATTTATCCATTTATTTATTTATTTTATTTCTTTATTTATCTGTTGGACATTTATTTCGCATAATATTTTAGATGATACTAGTGTTATTAGTTTATACTCCTAACAAAAGGGATATTTACTTACTATTTACCATTTCTCACCCAATTAATACAGATCGAAACAAAAAAAACCAAGATGAATAAACCTATTTCAATTACTTATTGATGTTCTCATAATCTAGCCTTCTTACTATTTTTTATTATTATAAGTCAAATACAATTTAAATTACTTCGGTTATTTTAGATTATAGGTGATGTGCTCTATTTCTAAATATTTTATATTGATGCATTAGTACTCAGTTATCTAGTATTCGGTTTATGTTTTTTTAAATGTCAAGAAAATTCTTATGTTGTTCCTATACATTAGTTACTTACATACTCTTGTTGATGAAAAAAAAAAAAGGGGCTACCAGCACAGGTATTTTATATGGGTCTGTAGCGGGATAGGATGTATGCGGTTCTATGTAGGCAGTTCTGAATCACCTCTTGTCTTTTATTTAATAAATTTTCTTTAGACATAACTATATTGTAGGATTCTAGAATACAGAGGTTGCATCTCTTAGATTTGTTAGGTTTATATTTCCCTGCTCTACCTAGTATAGACCATTTAAGGTTGTATTGTATGTTTTTGTTATTTAGTTCTCTTACATGCTTAGCTAAAGTCGTAGGAATCTTTTTTGAACTTGTATTAGGTTCTTTAAAAGAGTGTATATGGTTTCGATATCTGTCCTTAAAACTACAGCCCGTCGAACCAATGTATGTTTTAATTCTGTTTCCTTCTAAAACGTTGCACTTATACACTATATCTGAGGTTAAACAATTCCCCTCTAAAGGGCATTGGCTAATGTTTCTACAGTTACATTGGGAGTTATTATTCTGATTATGAACTGTGCTGGTATCTAAGTTACTATTCTTTTTGATTTTCGTGTTATTTGAACTTACTATAGTTGATGTGAAATTTATCGAAGTTGAAAAGGACAGCTTAACTGTATTCTTATTTATAAGTTTGCTAGTCTACTATCTCTAGGAAAATTTCTCTCGATAATTTGGTAAAATTGTCTAGGTATGTCAGTAAGGACATTTAATCCATAAGGGGGGTTGAACCATAGTGAATTTCTACGTCTGTTCTTCTTCTCAGTCCTTCTTACCATGGATGGAAGATTTGTTGGTCCTCTAGTGTTAAGTTTAGGGCTAGGTGCAGTAATCTGCGTATTATTAGTATTTATTCTCCTATTGATTTTTCTGGGATTCCCCATAGCCATGTTATATGATATTATGTGGGTGTATTTCTATGAGTCCCGGGATTTACATTATGTTCCAACGGGTCTACCTTTATGTAGCATATTTTCTCACTATATCCAGATCTGGCTAATGCTCCATTATAGTAATCTTTATTTTTATTGAATAGTGATTCGTTAGATGATAGTTTTGATATTCTCTTAGAGATACTAGGGATTATGGCTTTCTTAATGGGTCTCGGGTGATTAGAATTAGAATCTACATAGAAGAGAGTTTGGTTTGGTTTATGATATGGTTCATATGTTCCATTGTTTAGGTCTAAGCAGATGTCTAGGAAGTTAACTATCTTATGGTTTAAGTCTATTGTTACCTTAAGGTCCAAATTTTTAAAGAAATTGTGTATATCTTTCTTAGTATTCTCTAACCTTCTATTGCCAGAGTTGACGAAGAATAGAGCGTCATCTCTGTATAAGCCGCCCTTAAGCAATGGTAACTCTTTATGAAGCTCCTTCAAAATGTAAAGGCCGACCAAATCCGTTACCTGTGCAGAGTCCAGTGACCCCATAGTTATGTCGAAGTTATTCTCTCTATTTTTTCTTGTCCATAGTTTGTTATTATACAGAATCAAAGTTCTTCTAGCTAGTTTAATAATATCGATCTCTAGTCTAGTTATATTCGTTTCAGATCTAGCCATATCAAGGGCTTTGTCCAGGAGTGTAGGGGATATTGATGGGTAATATGCATCAATGTCAAACATGATAAACTTCCCGTTATTTCTTTGGGGGAGTTTTTTAAACCAAACTATGACTTCGTCTGACGATGTCCATAAATTGTGAGTAATCTTGGATTTAATGGTGGGTATGATTCTATCCAATATTTTTTTTACTAATTGTCCCTATGTCCGATATACATGGAGAGATCAATCCGATGGTGGGGTTATTATTAAAATCTTCTTTATGGTCCTTTAAAGTAAATCTAGGGCATTTAGGAGTATATATTTCTATGTTGTTATCTATATTGATCTTAGAACATAATTCCAAGGCCATAGAATTGATATCGCTGAGATCATTTACATTTGCTATTTTATAGTTTTTCAGTAGTTCCTTCATAATCAAATTATTATATGTTTCAAAGTTCATGCTATATAAGTTCATTGTTTTGTCTGCAGGTACTATTAGGTTGGGGTTATTATTTATTATCGTATTTTAACTAGTGGCTTAATACTTGAGTGATGAATTTACTGGCTAACGCTTGTCTCAATATTCTCAGAAAGGGCTTTCTAATAAATGCTATATAAATTCCATATAAACACTTATGTAAAAGAGATTTTTTAATGGTTGATTGAATGGACGGCTTGATACACTGACTCTAGCTCTATTAGAGTCTGCTTAAATGAGTTTCGCACCATAAACATTCAGGTAACTTTAATAATAAATAAATTATCTTCAAATAAATAGGAACTTTATAAATAAATTATAGTACATATTAAATATTTAGCAAATATTACCGAATTAAAGTTTTTAAACGAATCGCGACATTTTTTTGGGGAGATACTAGCTTTGAACGAAGATAAAAATAAAAAATTAAAAATTAAAAAGTAAAAATCAAAATGGCCGATTAACTTGATAGTACACACGTGAGTGACTGCTCTGTAGTTTTCGTTTGTTCTTTTGTTTGTTTTCACCTTAAAATGAAACTGATGTATGATGTGGGTGTTTTTTCAAGACACTCTAATTCTAAGAACTCTTATTATTTGTGAACTTTTTCTGATGATTTTGTAGTGTTGCAGAGACGATATTGACATACAAATGTTGTTTGGCACAAAACAAATGAAACGGACCGTTAAATATATCTCACAGAAATTTGGAATTTTTGGAAATGTGAAAAAAATAAAAACAAAAATAAAAATAATAAAACTAACCATGGTTATTGGAATATAATAAATATCTGTTCTATATATATATATATATATATATAGTGAAAGTGATGTTTCCTTTTTTTAAAATCACATTACCTTTAGCATTACAATTAATATGTTGATATAATTTTTTCTTAGCCTTGTTCACTTCAAACAAGGCAAGCTGCCACTGTATACGTAAGAATTAGGGTGAGCGTTTTTTAAAATTATCTTACATTGAGAGATGTGCGGCGACGTGCTTCACATTAATTATTAATTTCTGCATGTCGGTACAGTCTGACCAATCGGGAGCAGGGGGGGACTTCTGAATACCAGCAGCTCGAGGAAAAATGCTATTAGAGTAGAAGTCTCGTCGACACCTAGGGGGGGCATCAACAGTGAATGGACAGGATTTTGCTTATTGTTGGGTTGTGTATATACGTCGAGAGGGAACAAAATCAGCAAGGTTATAAGAACACAATCCATTGAAGTAGTTCTAAAACAAGAATACAAATGCAACATTGCGGCGATGGACAGGGATTGGAGCTTGGTGGATAGTGAAGGACCTATTAAATTAGCGACTTTTTACCTTCCTAAGTAGGAGAGACTAGAGGATAGTGCATCAACCAAAATGTAGCAACAATACCTTATGCATGGGCAGATGGTGGCTTTGTAGGGATATAGGATACTGTCAGGTCCTCGAAGTATTCTAACTAAAACTAATTCTCTTATTTGCACCATTTCAGGAAATAGTACCAAATATCATCTGCATAAATCCACTTGACTTATAAAGTGGTTAGAAAACCTTGCAATGTTGATATTTAAAGCAAGAACGTTTGTCATTTTATGTTATTATAATAAAATTTAATTTAAGATAACTAGAATTTAAAATTGAAAATAGTTTCACCCAACAATTGAATCCCTTTTCCGACAGCTCCGATAGGCTGCATGTTAACTCTTGAATTAAGCTGTAACATTGAAAACATTTTAAAAGATTGACACACCACATTTTCTTGTTATCAATGAAACAAAAGAAAAACAAATGTCGGTGGACTTAAATTAAGCTTACATTTTATATATACGACACACTATTAAAGTGAACATATGTCAAAAACCTGCTGGGGAGATTTTAAGATGACAAATTAACTAAAAAGTACCGTTCATACGAATTGTCATTCTTGAAAACTTACATTTTCTGCAATAATAAACGTTAGAAAATATTTTTTAGGGGTTTAATATCGTGTTAAATTGCCTCATGTGTAGATACCTTAGAAGTAAAGATAGGTTTAATTCAATTACACAACACTTTTACAATCATCTGTTTATGTCTGCGAAAGACATAAATAGACACTAAATAGTAAATAGAATATTTCCAGATACTAAATAGTAAACAAAAACATAGAGACTAGAACATTTTTTTTATTTTCACTGTAATGCGATATAATATCTCACTTGTAGGATCATCGATAAAAGTGTTACAACTGATATTGTTCTTTCACAGGAACTTGCTATGTCTTGTAAAGAATTGAACTGTGAGGCTACAATGAAATATATTCTATTAGTATTGTGCCATTCATAGTTGACTTAAAAAAGTAATTTTCGAAAAATCCCTGTAAAAATGCAAGTTCCTAATTTGATCTACTTCATATGAATAAATGTTGACTTATTGCATGTGAGTTTGTTCTTTTGTGACCCTTTTGATCATATAAAAAATCTACACTTACTGGTTATGGAACATATCTATTTCAGGTACTTGTCCACATTAGGCTCCAAGTTAACATCGACTTGGCGTCGGTAGTTTCCTGAGGTTTACGTAGATCACCGGAAAATGTCGAAGCGCTTATCCAATCAGAATGCGAGAAAATAAGTAGACGACAAGTTAACAGTTTAATTGATTGAATCGCGAAATTCACTAATTGGAAATAAAAATTAATTAAAGCGATAATTTATTTTAACGACCACCGAACCTCTAACCTTAACCATTACCCCGTGTTAACACTTTTTCGGTGAAAAAGCAAACCTTTCATACAGAAAAATACATTTTATAACCCTAACTCTAACCCTAACATCGGTTTAACCTCATGTTTTTGGAGGGGGACGCAAGCAACTGACATTTCATCAGGTAATTTCGGCCGTCTACGTAAACACCTGGAAACTACCGACGCCAAGTCGATTTTATCCAGAGTCATAATCTGGACAAGTACCCCGTTTTTATTAAAAACCAGCTAACTGCATGTAATTCTTAAGTTGGATTCAATGTGACTGTGAAGGTTGACATACATTTATTGTGGGTACACACTTAGTGGATATAAGCAATAAAGCTTGATGACCAACCTTAGCCATCTTTACTTCATTTTTCAGGAATCAGAATGATGGTTGCATTTTCTCTATAAATACCTACTGCGTATTCTACAACCCAATTTCATCAATTGTAAAACCTTATGTGGATTATCAACTAGTACAAATCATAGTAATCCCTTCTACACAATTTAATTAAATTTTGTAAAGCTTGTTACGATTGGATCATCATACCGGAAAAAGCGCTCCTAAAGAAAGTCTATTTTGTTGTGAAGAGAAACCAAAGATGTGTAGCATTCTCTGTATTATTTCCCTTTAAAGTGTCACAAATCGAGCCTCATAATATGTATTTCTATTTGTGTCCTACAATAGAACATCTTTAATTGTAGTCTCACTGTTCAATTCTTTACAAGACATCTACAAGTTCCTGTACAAGGACAGTACCAGTTTTACCACCATTATAGATAATCTTTCAAGTGAGATATTCACTATCATATCTCATCTCATTAGTAGAAAACCAAGATCTAATGGTCTCTATATTTTTGTTTACCATTTAGTGTCTGTAGAATTTATGCATACAAGAGAACCTATTTCTTCTTTATTCAACCTATTCAAATTATAAAAAATGCTTTCTATCACTGTTTCACTTTTTTATAAGATTACAATATTACTCTTGTTTTAACCATATTTTACATTTATCAATGATAATGTTTTCTATATAAACCCTAGTGCTACCAGATCAGGCTATCTGAAGATATCGGCTTCCTGACTTAAAAAAACACTAAACATTAATGGTATTGTTTTTTGCCATTTATCTTTAGAAAACCCCGAAATGTTCTACAAAGCTAAAAACATTTTATCTCTAAAATAAACCAAACCAAACACCATGAATAAATATTTGAATATGTAGAGAGCTTAAAACATGAATAATTCTACCAGAATAACCAGATTGGGCATTTAGTAGCACGAAAGGGGTTGATATGCCGTGAAATGAACAACCACATAAAACACCATGAATAAATATTTGAAGATATAAATACTTACGTCATGATTTTCTTTACGAAAATGACAGGATTCGGCATTAGATAACCCGAATAAAGTGTGTATGCCGTAAAACAAACTATCAACTATATCAAGACAAGATTTTTATAGACTAGAACTTTTAATCTGAGAATAAGACATTAGCAATGCTATACCGGAGATTGGAAGAAATATCACCTCTAATTAGCTCGATAGAATATCGAGGAATTATAATAACGCTGTAAGATCCCATGGGTGATCTCTCTGGCTCTACATACTCATCTTTAATTAGGAAATGACTAGGGGTGGTGGGGACAACATCCTAATCATTATACGTAAGCCCATTATTAGGTGATGATTTTAATTTCTGTATGTTTTTCCTATCTTTCGGCTTCCTTTTACATATTCTTATGTTAGATGTGTATACGGGTCTAACATGGAAAATGCCTTTCAGTTATGTTTACGGTATTATGGAACCTTGTGCCCTATACTGATTCAACAAAAAGGGAAAGAAAGGCGATTCATGTAAACATAAAAAACGGCTTTAAAAAATAAAATAAAAACAGTATTTTTTACTTTAGAGTGGGATCAGTTTCGCGCATAATTTTAACGTAAATTGATAACAGTTTTCGGGTCTACTGGCGTTTTTAACGACATGTAAGCAATTTTTGTTACATCGTTATTTCATTCTTTTTATTCCTTTGAGATGAATTGGGATCGTTTTATAGAAATATAAAATAATTACTCATTTTAAGGAGTGGGGGGAAATTGACTTTTTGGGATCTCATAGACTATAAATTTACTTTTACAGGTCCCGTTCTACCTACGTCGTATACACATGGTCTGTTGTTTTTTTGTTATGTTTAAATTTGTATTTATGTTAGTATTGCTTGATTTACTGTTAAGGTTAAAGAATAACATGTGTGTTTATAACATTTAACATTGAATGTTTTATACTAAAACTTTATCAGGTAAATTAACAATAACAATTATGAAATAAAATATGGTGTAGTTATCCACTTTTAAGTGATGAAAAGTAATTATTTTTTATCACAGGGTGTATATTTCTCACACTAAAAATGCCCCAAATGTGTTACCTCTTCTACTAAAAGTACCTCTGTGTTGGTTATATCTTTCAAATTGCTATATGGTCATGGAAATTGTTAATCTTTTAATAATCAATTCTATATTAATATAAAATACAATATTTAGTTATTTGTGTATTATCACATGAAGCGCATAAAGCAAGCTTCACTTCTCGACCTGTTCTCTACCTCAGTGCCCAGTGCTTGTGTGACGAATGCTAATCACCCTAAAATCCTGCACCAAAGCTGATGAGCAGTTGTTCAAAACGACGAGATACTACAAGCGCGCTGGTTTGGAATCAATCAGAAATCACCTCTAGAGACGTCACTTGGAGTGACACTTTATCTCTCTCTGCTGATCAGTGCGCAAATGAGGTAATCGAATGGGTCAAAGCAGGAATGGAAGCAGATGACCTGATGCGAAAATGCTACAGCAACACCCACTCTCCACAGTAGTTAACCTCTAACTGTGCAGCTGCTATTGCACAGAGGCAGCAAGCTTTCCGTCAATTCAAGCGCCATACGTCAACTACAAATAGACAGAAACTTATAGCGTCAAGAAACCATTGAGAGACGGTTATAGATGACCAGAAAATGCATTAAGTCATAGAATATAGGTACTCGCTATTTTTGTAAAATTTTTAATAGTCTGGTAAAAAATGGGCAATCGATAATTCTCCCGTTTTCCAACCACAATCATGTCGTTTGGACAGCAACATATCTTATACAAGTGATAGTAATAAAGTGATGCCTTGATGCATATGCGCCTGCCACCTCTAAACTCTACAAACAAATGCCTTGCTGAATATTTCTTCCCTGATAGGTGGGAAATTGCCTCTGTTGTACCAGTCTTCAATAATTTCGGAAATAGAACTAAACTTCAGAATACTCCCGCGCTTCGCAAACATCTTGGAATCCTGTGATAGTCTGTGACCTCGTTAATGCTAAACGTCTTTCTGATCATCAGTATGGATTTAAGCAAGCACAGCCTACTACAGATATCCCCACGGTCATCTCTGAACGCATATCCCATACACTGGATAAAGGAGGTGAAGCTACAGCTAGCGCTTGATATGTCCGTGCCTTTGGCAAGGAAGGGCATGAAGTTTTTCTCATAAAAATTAATTTATAGGGGATTACTAAATAGATATTTTACATAATTATATCCTTCCTATCCAAAAGAAAAATCCCGGTTGTCCTCGATGTCCATTAATTTAAACAACATGACACAAATGCAGGTGCACCCAAAGAATCGATACTGGGACATTTATTGTTCCTGATTTTCATAAACGACCTCGTTCCTCATTGTAAGACATTCACAGCAAGAACTCGTCTGCTTACCAAAACAAAAAAATCTTTCTTCTCATGTGTGTCTAGCACCAGGAGGAATTTTCATGAGCAGAGCTTCTTTGCAAGGACTTCCCGTCTGTGGAAGACATTACCACAATACTGCTTCCCTGCAGAATACAACAGGCTCGTCTTCAAATCGAATGTCAACAGATTCCTGTCTCATACCGTCCCCACAAGTATTCGAACCACTCCACCAACCATCTTTAATCTTCCAATAAAATTCTTCATCTCTCAACTGAAATTTCATCTGATTAACCCTTATCATCGACTGGCTTTTTGGTCTTGATATGTTGTGACCCATTAAGTAAAAAGACAACTGAGAAGAAGTAAGATTGAAAGGTCTTTGAAAATCTCTGTTTGGCCTTTTAGCTAAGATCACTGTGTAGTATCTGATAACATTGTGTCTTAGCTCGGTATATTTGCTGACGACACCACGCTCTATTTTCGTCATGTGGGTAAAACGAACCCACACATATCTGAGGCAAGGACTGAATCTTTTGAAAGGGACCTCCAGTCTGTAGTGGAATGCAGTCATAAATGGATGGTAACATTTAATAATACGCGTACATCTTCGTGAGTGCGTGCCTCTTGATCTTCCGCACTTATTTAAAGAAGATGAGATCGCCCGATTACCAGAGATTACCTATTTGCAGACTATCTAGTGTCACTGTGTAGCAAACATTTAAACTGATACATTTAAAAAGTGTATCTTCCGAAATCGAATAGAACATCGTAAATGGCATCATGTCGTGATACAATATTTTCAGTAGTGCATTTACCTTTGGGCTTTGATCAAAATAAAATATCTCCTCTGTCCTCAAGTAACATGCAATACATTAATCACTCTCTAAAAAGTTGATAATGCAAGATATGATTCGTATTAATAAGCCTCCCTGTGAAAGCAAAATTAGATACAATGTTAGATTTGACGTAAAGAGATTTTTAAAAAAAGAATGCACTGTGGATGTATAGTACCGTCAGTACTTCATCAGAGCCTCAGACGACAGACTAAGAATCCATCTCGTTTGTGCAGTATATAAATACTTTAAAAATAGAATTAACGTCTATTTCTCATTAAATATAAATTGAATAAGATTATCCATGGGTCACGCTAGTAGTTAATTATCTAATAAGATACAAATAAGAATACAGATAATGAATGTATTTCTTTATTTCACTTGATATTTATTAGAGAAAATTAGACCCGGTGTGTCACCCATTGAGGCTGGGTTCACACTTTTGATTCACAACAAAGTGAGTATGCAAAGGCAGTAAAATATAACACATAACAAACTAAGAACCAAATTAGTATCTCCTTGTTTCTCTCTCCCTCTCTCTCTCTCTCTCTCTTTCTTTCTGTTTTGCCCTTTTCAAATACAAATCAATAGTAGTACTGCTTGTGGGCTATTATCTTATGTCTATAATGAACTATTGTAATCGCTATATTTGTTATGTATTTCTTACCTTCGACTGTCAATAAACATAAATAAGAAGAGAGAGGATGAAGGAAGCGAGAGTAATAGGCGATGTATAAAATAATAGTGAAGGTTCGAACGACATAAAGTCAATGAGAGTGAAAATGATAGATCCAAAGTTAGTAAGAGTTGGAGAGTTAATTTCAAATTACAGCTAATTAAAATAAATACAATGGATTTTGTCACATATAACTCAATCCCCAAACAAATAAATATTTTAGAGTGCATTTGATGTGATTTAAATATATAGGGGAAAAAAGGCTTTAAGGAAACAAGTGTTGATTGACGGATCTTTGGTATCATAATACATCGATGTATCTGATAATTTTCCATATCTTTCTCACATTGTCTCTCCCCTCTTTCTTTCTCTCTCTATCTCTCTTTTTTTTCTCTCTCTCTCATTCTCTCTCTGTATTTGTGTATCTGTGCGAATATGTTTCCATGCGTAGGTTTTGTAGAAGTACGGTACAGCATGCGTATGCCCATATGTATATTTGGTTGTGTGATAGTACATTCTCTCTTAAGGAAGAAGGTCGCAACAGTGATTGGGAATTACTTTTTTGTTATTTGGAATTACTTTTTACACATACTTAAGTATAATTATGCATATATGTATCTGATAATTTTCCATCTCATTCTTACCTCTCTCTCTCTCTCCCTCTCTCTCTCTCTGCTATTGTGTATCTGTGCGAATATGTTTCCTTGGCCTTTTGGCCAAGATCAAAGTGTAGTATCTGCTCCGATGGATACTACACCGTATAGACCGGTATCGTCTTGGCCTTCGGGTCTGATTTGGGTTTGTCCTGTGCAGTTCTAGGAGGTCCACCCTCGCAGGCTTTGCCTCCCCTCTTTGGGTGGAATAAGTTTATCGCTACTGCCTGAGGCGCTCCTACCGGGGAATGCCGATGGGACAGTCCAGGCATTTTTTGTAGGCACGAGTGGTCACCTTCTCGGGCGCTGATTTTTCAAATCCAAAAATCCCGACCTTGTGTCACATCTTACCTTGTAGGAGGAAGATACATTAAATGTTTGGATGCGTAGGTTTTGTAAGAGTCCATTACAGCATGCGTATGACCATATGTATGTTTGGTTGTGTTTGTTAGTACATTCTCTCTTCAGACATTAATCTTTTTCCACACACTGAGGAATGTCGCAACGGCTATTGGAAATAACTTTTTGTTATTAGGAATTACTTTTTAAACAGACTTTACTTTGTCCTTTTTCTGTCTTGTATTTTTGCTTTTTGTTTTCTTCATGAATTTTAAAGTAACATGTGTTCCTTCATTTCCCTTTCTTTTTTCTCAGTCCTTCTTTCTTTTTTAAATTCTGTTCTCCATTGATTGTTTGTATCTCTAAGCTATTTCGGTATATATTTAAAAATAAAAGTATTCAGGAATATCTCGTAAAGACTTTGAATAATAAGTACACATTAATAAATCTTACGATAAAAGGAATCAGTTGTATGGCTTTGTTTATCCGGGTTTTTATTCTATTCCTCTATTTTCCTGGCTAAATATGTATTTAAATTTTCTGGAAAAGGATAAGAATGGCAGTTTTTGTTTTAGAGCAACGAAATTTGGTTTCACCGTCTCAGCGTTATTCCTTATCTCTGACTTATTAACATATTTTTAAAAACCCATATATTTCAATATACATGTTTTCTTAGTAATCTCATTATATATATATATATATATATATATATATATATATATATATATATATATATATATATATCAAGGGAGGTGCGAGAGCCCTCGATCCCTTAATATACTCAAGAATGGCCTATGCTGGAAATCTCATTTCTTTGATCACTCATAACTCAAAAAGCAATAAACCAAATTAGTTAAAACTTTGCACAAAATGTTTATTTGATAGGTTCTATAAGTGTGTAGAATTCTAGCATCATTAGTCAAGGCAACCGAGAGATCCAGAAAGTTCAATCATTAAATTATGTTATTGTGTGTACGTACATACGTACGTACGTACGTACGTATGTATTTACCACCCTGTATCTCGTCAACTATTTGATGGATTCAGCTGATTTTTGGCAGAGATAGAGGTTCTACGGTCTAGTTGATGGCATGTTAATTTCAGTTTACCATATACCTTAGTTTTCCAGAAAATTCCAAAAAAACCTTTAAGATGACCATTGTATTGAGGCATAACCTTTACAAAAGTAGTGACATTCCATGATAAATGTCAGTATACTGAAATCATAGGGTTAAGATAAAAATTCTTATACACTAAATGAACAAAAGCACGGAAATTCCCAGTTTTACACTTTTATTAAGGGTATGCGAGCACCAAACGGCTATGTATTTTACTAGTAGGAATTTTTCTTCAGCGCACCTCACACACTTCATCCATGCATAGAGATTTATACTGTAGTGATGTGATAATGAAATGGTTTAATTGATATGTTGTCATACCCTTTATTAATGACAATAAAAGTATTAAAAAATTGGGAATTTCCTTGCTTTTGTACATTTAGTGTATATGAATTTTCATCTTAACCCTATTAAAGGCATATGATTTAAGTATACTGGCATTTATCATGGAATATATATATATATATATATATATATATATATATATATATATATATATATATATATATATATATTAATGACAATGCATGTTTTCGCATATTCTATCAGTGTCCTTTTACTTTGCAGCCTTCTTAAAAGATTCAGCTCGATGATTGTCAATTAGTGACAACAGAGCAAATATAAGTCAGGTTCATATTATATTCAAATAACCATGTTCTTATTATATTATTTTTATAAGAAATAATAAAATAAAAACATTGTTATTGGAATATAATATGAACTTTACTTATATATATATATATAAACATTCAATAAATTAAAACATTACAATTGTTCAAGGAATTAGAACATCAAGTCCAGTATGACGTACGATCGTTTCTTAAACATTTTATGAATTAATAATATATATATATATATATATATATATATATATATATATATATATACCCACATACATACTTGCGTATGCATATGATAAGTGGCGTGATGTAAACCGGTTCGAGTTTTGCTGTGACTAATTCATCACTTTTACTAATACGCTTGGTAGAACCATTAATCCTTATATTATGCCTACAGTTATGGATTGAAAAGTAAAGTAAAGTAGACTTGGTTGTCCAGTTTATCTAGAAAGACTACAACGACATGACCCGTTTTTCTTTGTGTATCCCGGAATTGTTCCCAATTAGCGTAGAGTCTGGACACAAGCATAACAGGAGAAGCGTGATTGTGATTCCGTTGCTTCACGCATAGCTATGATAATAAAAGGGATGTACATCGTCTCCGGTGACTGCACTGAGACCAATATATATATATATATAAAAATGTTTTGAGGTACAAAATTTATAGATAACTTTAAAAAAAAATACGCGGAAATCTCTCTAAGGCCCTTTCGACTATCATCTCATCAGGAGAAAATCGATAGTTTTAATTAATAATAACTTCGAAAGAAAGAGCAAATGGGGAAATTTGAGTGTGCCAAAATTAACGTTTAAGCGATTAAAATTCAATTTAATTATTTCGTTAAAAGTCGATTAAAAGGCACTACGTTAGGGGAAAAAAAAAAAAAAAAAAAAAAAAAATTGGGAAGGAGTTCAAAGTTCCCCAAAGAGATTCAGCGATCTTACAAATTCCTTCTGCCGGCACAAGGAAGGTTTTCGCATAGCAATAGAGACAGATTCCAATATTTTCAAATGGTTCTTGGAATCTGCTCGATGCAAGACCTCCAAACGGTCTATTTTATAGCCACTGGCACAGCTAGGGTTTTCAACCAAATGCTGGCCAATAGCAGAGTCCAAAGAATTAGAGGAGGGGTAACACAAGGACCCTACCCTTCCCTGACGTACATTCGACGTATATATATTTCGAAGTTATTATTAATTAAAACTATCGATTTTCTCCTGATGAGATGATAGTCGAAAGGGCCTTAGAGAGATTTCCGCGTATTTTTTTAAAAGTTATATATATATATATATACGTACACCCTATTCGCATATTTTTGTTAGCATATCTAAAGGAAAAGATGATGCCTGAGGGGGATGGTCTAATGAAAACAAAACAGATACTACACTTCCCCAAAATAGAGGAACTAAAGCATGAGAGGATGGTATAATAATCAGAGAACATCAACTATGTTACACCCTAAAAATAAAAGGAGATAATGCTTGGGAAGGTGTTTCTATCAGGAACTTAAAAGAGGTTGCGGTAATGCCTAAGTGGATTGTTTCATGGCCACATAACAAATACCACATTGCTCCCCATCTGAATTGAGTAGTGCCAGATAGTACAATAGTACATTCGTACAAGTAATAGTATAGTGTTGGATTCAGAAACGCAAACCACAAATCTTCATCAGTAATAGGAGTACACTAGTACCGTAATAGAAGCAATAGTATAGTTTCAGATACAGGTAGATATGTTTAAGCTCTATTAGTAATAGAAGAAGAGTAGAACCATTTATAAAAGTTAATCGTATAGTTCCAGCTTTACACAGACACATGTCAAATCTATCAATAACAGAAGTAAACTAATACAATTAATAGAACGAATAGTACAGTTTCGTCTGCAGACTAACAAATACAAAATGTCTATTAGTAAAGTATCATCACCATATTAAATAAGCATAAACATGTATCATATTTGATTAAATATGCGGCAATATATATTTATATATATAATATTTATTTATTCTTCGAATACCTTACAAGAGGTTAGCAAGTGAATCGCCAAATCATTTTAACTTTGTAACTATTCATGTACGTTTGTATTTCTAATTTGATTCTTTGTTGTTAAAGAATTTACAGACATGAAACTTTACCGTTCATGATTTGCCTTTGATATTTTCGCACAAGAACTCTTCTTTATTTGGTGTGAGGAATCATCGTAAAGTTTCCATGGCCCGTGGAGTTTTCGACGTTTTTCATCGTTGATATCAACATAATGAACTGTGAACATTAAACACATTTGCTTTTAGACAATCTCAATCGCATATATATATATATATATATATATATATATATAAATATATATATATGTATATATATATTTTGACTAAGTTTGGCGAATTTTTCGTTAACCCTTCCTAAAATGCCTTTATTTTCAAATGCGACACATTCCAACACAATGCCTATTTAATAAAATACTCACCGAAAATGTGTTAAACTGAAACTTATTCTTCATCTGTAACGGGCCGGTTGGCAAGTGTAAGTAGATATTAGTATGATATGCCATCAGTACACTCGGTAAATAGGTTATCAGTATATTCGATGTCACGGACGAGTGTCATCGGCGTGTCATCTGTCTAATTCAAGAGCCTAAACTTTAAAAGCTGGGCATCATAATGGTAAATAACATTTATTTTATGATTCTCTAGTGTATTATGATTATTTAGATGCATATATTGTAGTGTTTCGTTACACATGTAAATTTCTCTGCCATTTGTTGCACATTTGCAACATTATTTATGTTCGTTCAATAAATATATATTTTGTCAGAAATTCATTTGTGATATTTTATAGTACCCCTATGAAACGTGTTTTACTTTATTCAAACCAATATGAAAAATAAAGCATTTAAAGGGAAATGAACGATATATTTTTGGATATTTTATTATGTTAGTGAATGAGTTTATTCTGAATGTTATTATTTGATATTGTTTTCGTATGAATTGCTTTCATTAGTCATTGAGGCATTTCAACTATAAAAAATCTTTCTTAATATTTAGATCTCTGTCTTTTAGATGAAAGAGTATCACACAGAGATTTTGTAACAGAATATTTTGTAACAATTACTAATTAAGAAACATCTTATTTAGTATCATTTAGTAATTTAGTAACAGCTTATTTAGTAACATTTAGTAATTTAGTAACAGCTTATTCACTAACATCTAGTACCAAATTATATAGTAACATGTTGTAATTAAGTAACAGCTTATGTAGTAACCTTTAGTAATTTAGTAACAGCATATTTAGTAACATTTAGTAATTTAGTAACAACATAGTAAACAACATTTAATAATTTAATAACGGCGTATTAAGTAAGATTTATAAATTTAGTTACAAATTATTTAGTGACATTTTGTAATTAATTATCAGCTTATTTTGTAACATTTACCAATTAAGTAACAGCTTATTTAGTCACATTTAATAATTTAGTTACGCCTTATTTAGTAACATACAGTAATTAAGTACCAGCTTATTTAGTAACATACATTAATTTAGAAACAGCTTATTTAGTAAAATTTAGTAGTTTAGTAACAGCATATTTAATAACATTTACTAATTTAGTAACATCTTATTTAGTAAGATTTAGTAATTTAGTTACAGCTTATTTAGTAACATTTTGTAATTAATTATCAGCTTATTTAGTTAAATTGTATAATTTAGTAACAGCTTATTTAGTAACATTCAGTAATTTAGTAACAACATATTTAATAACATTTTATAATTTAGTAACATCATATTAAATAACATTTCATAAGTAAGTAACAGCTTATTTAGTAACATTTAGGTATTTAGTAACAGCCTATTTAGTAACATTTTGTAATTAAGTAACAACTTATTTTGTAACATTTATCAATAATGTAACAGCTTATTTAGTCACATTTAATAAATTAGTAACAGCGTATTTAGTGACATTCAGTAATTTAATAACAACTTATTTAGTAACAACATATTTAGTAACATTCTGTAATTAAGTAACAGCTTATTTAGTCTAATTAAATAATTTAGTAACAGCTTATTTAATAACATTAAGTAATTTAGTAACAGCTTATTTAGTAACATTTTGTAATCAAGTAACAGCTTATTTTGTGACATTTATCAATAAAGTAACAGCTTATTTAGTCACATTTAATAATTTAGTAACAGCTTATTTAGTAACATTCAGTAATTTAATAACCACATATTTAGTAACAACATATTTAGTAACATTCTGTAATTTAGTAACGGCTTATTTAGTAACATTTAGTAATTTAGTAACAGATTATTAAGTAACATTTCGTAATTTAGTAACGGCTTAATTATTATGAATTAATAATTAAGAAACAGCTAATTTTGTACAATTAAGTAATATAGTATAAAATAACATTTCATAATTTAATAACATCTTATTTAGTAACATTTTGTAATTAAGTAACAGCTTATTTTGTGACATTTATCAATAAAGTAACAGCTTATTTAGTTACATTTAATAATTTACTAACACCTTATTTAGTAATATTCAGTAATTTAGTAACAACATATTTAGTAACAACATATTTAGTAACATTTTGTAATTAAGTAACAGCTTATTTAGTTACATTTAGTAATTTAGTAAAAGATTATTTAGTAATATTTCGTAATTTAGTAAGAGATTATTTATTATGAATTAAAAATTAAGTAACAGCTAATTTAGTACAATTTAGTAATATAGTAACAGCTTATTTAGTAACATTTAGTTATTTTGTAACAACTTATTTACAACATTAGTAATTTTGTAACTGCTTGTTTACTAACATTTAGTAATTTAGTAACATCTTATTTAGTAACATTTAGTATTTTAGTTATAGTTTCTTAAGTAACATTTAGTAGTTTAGTAACATCTTATTTAGTAACATTTAGTAATTTAGTAACAGCATAATTAATAACATTTAGTAATATAGTAACAGCTTATTTAGTAGCATTTGGGAATTTAGTAACAGCTTATTTAGTAACATTAACACATTTAGTAGCTGCTTATTTAGTAAAATTTACTTATTTAGTAACTCCTTTTTTACTAACATTTAGTAATTTAGTAACATCTTATTTAGACCCATTTAGTAATTTTGTAACAGCTTATTTAGTAACATTTAGTAATTTCGTTACTGCTTCTTTACTAACATTTAGTAATATAGTAACTGCGTATTTCATAACATTAAGTAATTGAGTAACAGCTTATTAAGTAACATTTAGTAATTCAGTAACAGGGCATTTAGTAACATTTAGTAATATAATAACAGCTTATTTAGTCACATTTAGTAATTAAGTAACATATCAATTAGTAACATTTAGGAATTAAGTAACAACTTATTGAGTGACATTTTGTACTTTTGTAACAGCTTATTTACTAACATTTATCAATTTAGTAACTGCTTATTTAGTAACATTTTGTTACAGCTTATTTAATAACATTAGTAATTTAGAAGGAGCAGATTTAGCTTCAGACACTATGGTACATGATTGGGTTTATATACGTCGATCATCATATCGCACTTTTATATGTGCCTGCCATTTGCTTTATTTGTTTATGCCCGACCTTCTAGCTAATCTGTCTCTCCGAAGGGAGCTGAGTTGTGCCTATTAATTATATAGCGTCGGAAAATCTCAGTTTGGGGGTTTTGGAGAGTGAGAAGTCAGTCGTTAGGTGCATTTACTCAAAAGCCTATTCGGTAAGTTAAATTTAATCTATCGATTTGCATTCTATCGAATAACCCCCCTTGTCCATAAGTTTTAGCTTTGAATCTCAAGCACGTGTTCTGTTCAAATGGATACTACCCACCATAGACCGGTATTGTCTTGGTATTCGGGTCTTGATTTACGCCGGTCTATTGGTCTGTCCTGTGCAGTTCTAGTAGGTCCACCCTCCCAGGCTTTGCCTTTTCACCCTTTGAGAAAGGGTTAGTTTATTACTAATCGCCTGAGGCACACCTATCGGGGAATGCCGATGAAGATGCTCAGCCATTTTTTGTAGGGCAGTGTTCAAATTCTCGGGCACCGGCTTTTCAAATCCCACTTTCCGGACCTTATGGTACATCTTACCCCTGTGGGAGGTAGATAAATAACTCCAACGCGTGTTCTTTACATATGTTCTATATTGCACTTTGGTATCTTTATAGTAAATAGGAAGAGATATCTTATATGAACTTTACACTCATCGAATCATAACCGCTTAAATAATCTCGAGATTGTTGATACCTAAACACTATTCATTTTTATTGATTTAAATTAGGAAGAGTGTACATATTAAAATTACCGTTTCTGTATTTTTATATGTGATTAAAATCAAATGAAATATTTGTAAAGAAAGATTGATGACACACTATGAAAATCAACTTGCTCTATACTTATTTTTATTTCCAAATAACTCTTGATTGATTAAGCACCAAATTGTCAGATAAGCCACAGAAAAAAATGTTCACTGGTGTAAGTTTTATATAATTAAGTTGGCAATGGTGAATAAGGTAAGAGCACGGATTGCCAGCCGGGAAGTGTTAAGCTTGAATCCAGTAAATGTAATAGAATCTCTTTCATTTATGTATGTTTGTAACCCTTCTGGAGTTCCTCGTGTAAATACCGGATTCAAAAAACGAATCGGAGTTACCAATGGCAACCTCAGGATGATGCCAGTCTAAAAAGCCGTTTCAGACCATTTTACCTTAAAAGTAATACAATCGTCTCTGAGTTAATATATCTGCGATTCGTTTTTGTTTATTTTGTTAATATAGCAGGAAAAATCCCAGCAGAGTGCTCGATTAATTGAGAATTAACGCTTAATTTAGACTTGCAATCTATATAACAGTTATCTTAGATTAAATTACAAGAAGCCGCGCGTGGGTGGTCCCCCTCTGTATGTGACTCGTTATGGCGTGTGTAAAATGCAATAAATTTGGGACATTTGGGGCATTTTTGCCCCTACTTTGACGCCCTGGAACGCGAACCAGAATTTTTTCTAAGGTCAAGGATGCTCACTTGATATCAGGAACAATTGCCTCTACATTTTGGCCAAGTTTCAGAACAATTGAATAGATGGATCAAACGTTATGGGGGATAAGGGTCATGTTTTGCAATTTTGGGGGGTTTGACCCCCCTGGTGGCGCGAACCAGATTGTTTCCAAGGTCAGCGATACTTATTTTCTATTAGGAACAATTGCCTCCACATTTTGGCCAAGTTTCAGAGAAATTGAATGGGGGCTAACCAGATTTTTTTTTAAATATCGGAGAATGTCACTTTCTAACCAGACCAAAGTAACAACTTCATGCAAAATTTCAGAGAAATTCAATGGATGGTTGCGAAGAAAAATCCGGACGGACGGACGGACGGACATGCCTCAAAACATAAGTGTCCCCGATTTTATAAATCGGGGGACCAATTATGTACTTGTTGTTTACGATTATTGTTTATAATTCTGAGTATTACGCATTTTTTTTAAATATACTTACCAAATACTTTACATATTGCATATTTCTTTTGACTCCTAAGCCGTTATAATTTCAAATTTAAATGCATTCAAACAGTTGATATACTTTTGCTTCTAACTCACACGTGCGTACCAGAGCATAACGCCGTTGCAATCAGGCATGGACAACCTGAACTTCGACAAGAACAGAAGTTTACGGCTAAGTGGCAAAATGCCGAAAATAAGAAAGCAAAAACATTGTCTGTATGTTCATGCTGATAAGTCTTGTATCGGTCGGAAATAAAAGTTTTAAATAAATAATATGGGTGTTTTAAAAGATATCTGGATTTTGGCCTTGTCTCTAAACCGTTATCTATCTATCTATCTATCTATCTCTATCTCTCTCTCTCTCTCTCTCTCTCTATATATATATATATATATATATATATGTATATATATATATATATACACCCATATATATATATATATACGCCTATATATATATATATATATATATATATATATATATATATATACGCCCATATATATATATATATATATATATATATATATATATATATATATATATATATATATATATACACCCATATATATATATATATATATATATATATATATATACACCCATATATATATATATATATATATATATATATACACCCATATATATATATACATATATATACGCATATATATATATACACCCATATATATATATATATATATATATACCCATATACATATATATATATACACCTATATTATGTATATGTATATATATATATATATACACCCATATATATATATATATATATATATATATATATATATATATATATATATATATACCTTCTTTGTAATATAGCAGGAAAAATCCCAGCAGAGTGCTCGATTAATTGAGAATTAAAGTTACAAATAAAAAATTTAGAGTGTAATATTTATTTATTTTGGTACACAAAAATTAGTACAACATTCGTAGCGTCGGTTTCAATCACAGAAAGACTTAGCAATCCGGCTCTCTTCAGCTTCTGTTGACATCAACAGAAGCTGAAGAGAGCCGGATGGCTAAGTCTTTCTGTACTTCAAATTGACTGTACGAATGTTGTACTAATGTTTCTCTCCCAATATATATATATATATGAAACAAAGACAATCGAAAATGTAAGTTTATACCAAGAAGGGGATATAAAATGATACCTGTGTCTTGCTTGCTTTGCTATGACTACTATTATTACATATAAGATTCATGTAAACAAAATTATTAAGTTATTTTATTTTGGTAACTTAGTTGAACAAAAAGAAATCGAGATAATTTGTCCCCCTTTTCTTTGTCAGTATTTGCCAGAATAAACTTTACAAGGTCCCACACGTTGTGAATAACAGTGGAAAAAATGCGAGCGTTATATATATAGTCTCTCTGTTGACAGATATATGTTTATTGTACCTGTCGTGAAACCCTATATTCGGTGTCACTGCATTTAACAATCGCTGATTCTCGGGCGTCGTAGATGCCGAGTCGTGAAACTGTTCTCTACTTAGTTACAAACTTTTATTTCAGTAGTGTGTGTTCAAATAATGAAAATCCAATAATATACATCAAATAAATAAATAATATTTGAAATTATTCGGAACGTCTTCTCTGAAACTAGTGGTATGCGCAATATTAAATGAATCCAACATAATTTCGCGTTTTTAAAATCCTGAAAAAAATCCTTACTTGCGGTATTATGAAACAGAATTGAAAGCATCGCAGCTTATGTAAAGACCGCCTGAACGACCAAACCACAATATTTATTATTTTCTGTTTGTTCTTTTGCCAATGCGCGTAAAATTGTGAGTGGACGTATTTCTGCTCGGGTCAGCCATAGGGTTATGTGAAACAGAAAAGCAGATTAAGAAGAAATATAACGAAAAGAAGCAAAACGCGTAACCGCTTTCTAGGAATCCTTGTGCGCAGACACAGCGACATATTTCTTAAAATAAACACAAATAACTACGAGTCTAGAAAGAGTGCACTTAATGGGCTTGCTCCAAGGAGGGCGGCTTACTAATAATATGAGAGTACAAAAGAAGAAGAATAAGATAAGTAAAGAAAGTATATATATATATATATATATATATATATATATATATATATATATATATATATATATATTTAGATCTGTATGGCTAGGTTTCCTTCCTCTTATCTAATTACCTTTCTTGTACCTAAGGTACTTAAGCTTTATTTATTTATTTTTTTATTTATATATATATATATATATATATTTTATTCATTCATTTTTTAATGCGAATTTGGTTCCTATATAATTCTATTGCTAGCTACCACATTGCAGAATGGTTCTTGGGTGTAGTGTTTAGATAGTATTTTTATTTTTTATTTTATTACTGTCATAATTAATGTTATTTTATATGCAAATTACCATATCATACGGTTGTCTTAAGGGTATTAGTATTATTATTATTATTATTATTATTATTATTATTATTATTTATTTATGTATATATTAGTGAAATTTTTAGTTGAATTATTTCGACACTTGATTATTGGGAAAATGATAGGTTAATAAGTACCATTGGAGAGCCATGAATATTATAACTGTCCTGTTTTTAAATCTCCGAAACAGTTACATGGTAAACAGCTGATGATCCCCGTGTTAATATTAGACGCGTAAGGTCTCCTGTTTTTGTTTTACTGTTTGATACGTAACCCCCTTCCTTTTTTTTATTTACATTTTTTTTCATTTACTTATTTTTTTATTTATGAATTTCCCAACGAATGTTAAGTCTGCAATATCTTGGATTTAGTTAGTTTCTCTGGGAATTAGAACTGCATTTACCTTCGTTTTTATTGTTAAAATGACTCAAAGCTTCTTTAGACTATATATACATTATATATATATATATATATATATATATATATATATATATATATATATATATATAGATATATATAAGAAATATCAGAAAATAGTCAGACATTAAATAGAGGTCAGAGGAAAAAGTATTTTTTTACGCATAAAAAATTAGAATTAAGAAATGAAAAATAAGTCTAAAATACCTGACATAGAAAATAACAAAAATAAAAATGAAATTCAGAAAGAAAACTAAAAGAGTAAGGCCAATATTTCGTTCAAGGGAGATAACAAAAAACAATAAACACATAACTAAAAGACATACATACCAAACACGGTAAATAGAAAATAATAAATACAATAAAAACAATTAGTACAAGTTAAAATTAATAAAATGTAAATATAAATGAAAAGAAAGAGAGAATTAATTATACACAGAAATTGAGAGAAAGGCAAAACACAAAGGAAAAACGGACAAAAAAGTTAATACACAGACAGACAAAATCAATTAAACAAAAAACACAATGTAACGACAGACAAAATCAATTAAAATAAAAACATAGATTTTAAGAAAGGCAACACACAATGAAATGACAGACAAAATCAATTAAAACCAAAACAATCAACAGACAGACAAAATCCATTAAAACAAATGCAAACCACAATGGAATAACAGACTAAATTAATTAAAAGACAGGCAAACAGAAAATAAACGGATGGAAAAAATAATTTAAAACAAAGAATAAGAAACACAATGAAACGACAGAAAAAAATCAATTAAAACAAAGGCATAACACAATGAAAAGACAGACAAAACTAATTAAAAGAAAGGCAAAACTGAATTTTAAAAAAACAGGCGAACTCAACTAAACCAAAGGAAACACACAATAAGAAGATGGACAAAATGAATTAAAAGAAAGGCAAAAAGACAATGCAGACGGACAAAATCAATTCAAACAAAAGCAAAACACTATGAAAATACAGATAAAATACAATTAAACAAAGACAAAACACAATTAAAAGACAGGCACAAACAATGAAAAGAAAGGCAAAACGACAAACAACAGATATACAAATCAATTAAAACGAAAGCAAACCACTATGAAAAGACTGACAGATCAATTAAAACACATGGAAAACGCAATGAAAAGAGAGAAAAGGCCATTAAAACAAAAGCGAAACCCAATGAAAAGACAAACAAAATTAATTAAAACAAAAGCAACAAGACAGTCAACGGACGGACAACAGCAATTAACACGAAGGCAAAACACAATGTAAACACAGAAAAAGGTCATTAAAACAAAGGCCAGCCACAATGAAAACACAGAAAAAGGTCATTAAAACAAAGGCCAGCCACAATGAAAACACAGACAACGTCAATTAAATAAAAGGTAAAAAGACAATCAACCGACAGACAGCACACATTAAAACAAAGGCAAAACAATGCGAAGAGAGAAAATAACTTGTGCTTCAAATGGTAGATAATTTATAGTTTGAACTAAATTGTATAAGGGAGTAACTGATTTTCATGTGTAGAGTCTGAACAGCTGAGAGAAAGCGTTTGTGTTGGAAACATTTGTCAGCGCGGTTAAGGTGCTGGATGAACATAGGTTCTTTCGGAAGTTTGGCCCATTATATTACATTATTACAACTACAAGATACGTACATTTCTCGTTCTTTCTTACATATAGATAACAAGTAAACCCAACAGATAGAAAATAATTCAATCGAATAAAAAAACACGAATGAGAATTCATAAATAAACATCATAAAATTAAAAGATTCAAAGAGAAAAGAGTAAAAAATAAAATTAAAATAATGCCTGTGTTAATTACAATTGTCAGAAAAGAAGCTGTGTTTAAATGTGTTTTTCCCCGATACGTATTTAATAAATACATAGTAGATTATCATTTTTTTAAAGTTTACAGCTAGCAGTGTTCGCCTGCTCGATATCGCACATTTGAATTCATAGTCATTACTTAAAATCATTGAAACAATACTAATGGATGAGAAGAAGAAGCATACACTTCCTTACTCTATGAAGGTATCTCCTTATTTCTCTATTACTCTCTTTCCTTCTCTATCGATAATAAACAGTGAACAACTAATCGATTAAACGAAACAAGTAATCGATAAAAAAGAAAAGAAAACTTACTAATAAGAAGACACAACTAATCGATAAGAATACAAAAATAAAAATGCTTCTACCTTACTTCTGTTTTAATCATAACAAGGGAATATATATGTGTCTATATTAAAACTAAAATGCATTCTTTTTATGTTTTATTATCATCATATAGTATTGAGAGTTAGCCTCTTCTTTAATATAAAATTAACATTTGCATACATGATTATTTTTTTCTTTCTTTTATATTATTATCGATTATTATAAAGTTGAACACTCTCCTTTGCTCATAAGATTTAATTTATACAGGTAATTATTCTTTCCTTTTTTTATTATTACCAGTTTTTATTCAGAGTGAAGCTCTCCTCCTTTTGCTCTTGAAAATTAAATTTGCGATTATTGAATGGAGTCGAACACGCGTCGTTCACTTTTATTATATAGTAATAATAAGGGAAAACTATAACGTAGTTTTAAAAATCCTATTAAGAAAATTCTACATATGTCTGGTTTATTATCATCTGAAATTAAACGCACGTTTTTGATTCGTTGGTCTGCATTGGTTATCCTGAGTTCAAGGAATATCTGTACTAGCACAACTATCAAGCAATAATCCTGTGCCTGTCGCCTTCATGTAATTTTTCTAAATAGACATATATATTTTTTATTTTTTGTATGTACTATTAGTCGAATATATATTAAAATCGAAAGTCAAATAATGGAAAATAAAACAAATTTCCGATAATTCTATTTAATAAAAACATAAACATAATAGCTTGCAGTAGATGTGATGTGTCAGAACCAGGACCGAGTTGTGGCAATTGTTTATACTTAACTTATCGCTTTCATAACGAATCCCGTCTGTGCCTGTTGTATAGAAACTTAATGTGAGGAAAAACACTGCACACCGGAACGAGTATTTATGCATATCGATAACATTTGACGGTCGTGCTTTACCCTTCATAAAATACGTATTTAATAGAAGCTTCAAGAACAATGTTAGCACTCGAACGGCTAAGATAACAGAACGACCGAAATCAGTATTGAAAACGGTGTTGTTTGCAAAAGGTTTACTGAGTGATAACGATCTAGTATTAAAAACATTGCCGCATTAAATACGGTGTCACCCGAGAAAAGTATACTACCTAACAAGATTCAAGTGACAAGTATGTAGTTTCCATCAACAGAGATGATATTTCTGTTTTTCTTTTTTATTCCTTCAAAATCTTTTATCACATAATATGAAGTTCAAGTGTTTTTAATATTATGTATCAAATATAGAGTAAGGAAAACAAAATAGATTTTTAAAATGTTTTATTAAAAATCATTCAAAACAAAACTAACTTTTTCTCAGTTCAAATTGAACCGACGCTGTTTATTCATTTAGACAGCATATTTGAATGCGACCGTCTTATAAGTAAAGTGTTATCGTTGCCGTATTAATAACACTCTGAGACAAGGTACTGTTTGTCTGTGTGTGATTTCCAGCCTATATGTAACTTTGATTACTGCATTTGAATTATTTTTTTATTTTTTAAAATTGAATATTTATTTAAATAGAAAATGAAACGAAATTTCACAAATCTTATTTCCGAAAATTCTAAACGTAACTAAGTTGTATGTGTTGTTTGTCTCTACATGAATTTAATAAATATACATGGAGTTTATTTAAATTATTTTACTCAAAAATTCATTTAAATAAATAAAAGAGAGGTGATACGATTTTAAAAAAAATCCTATTTAAATTTTTTTTAACACGAGTCACTTCTAATGACGTACACTTAAACACACGGTTCATATTCGTTTTGACTACATTTTTGAATTTCACTCACAAGTAACGTGTCATCACCTCTGTGTTAAAAAATATCAGACAAAATATAATGTGTATGTCTGTTTTTCTCGCCTACACGTAACTGTAATAATTACACATTGAGTTATATTTTTTCATTTACTATTACACGAATATTTATTTAGATAAAGAATAAGGGAATACTGTAACAATTTCTTATGAAATTTTATTGGAAAAAGAATTAAACATGATCATATTTTGAACTACTTTTATTTTATCTTTCAAGTCTACAATGTTACGGCCGATTTAATGTTCGGCCTACTTCCGTTGCGACTGTACGAACTTATCAACATTCTCATCTGACTTGAGAATCGTATTAACGAAATTGCGAATTGAGCTCTTTATTTAACCCACGCAGATTGTTCTCATTTCAGCAGTAATGGCAGAAGAGAACTTTTAATTTATGTTATTCGTAGATAGTACTACTGGAGTAATAATTGAACTCTGAATAGCTCGAAAATTGTCACTGATATCTGATTGATAATCACATAGATTACGTAACGGTTAATACAATTGATCAACAATCAGTTATATGTGTCAGTCTTTTCTTGGTTTACAGATCAATCTTTTCTGAAAGTCTAAATTGCCTTAAATATCATCAGTTAACACTTCTAATGGGCCATAGTTGACGAAATGATGATAGTCTTCCCCGTTGATTAATAAAAGATTAAGTTCGAAATTCCCGATTCCGGCATAAAAGTTCCCAAATTCGATGCGACTGTTCCCAGGTTCGAACAGCTGCGCTCGAAGACGTCTGAATATTACATCGGTCTGAATTTTGTTAATATAATAACAGATAATAGTACTCAGAATAACCAAAATAATGCATATCTAAAATATAATTCCGAAATATAATGATAAAGCAAGAGAAAACAGAATGAAAGCCAAGAGAAAATAAATTGTTACGATAAAAATAATTCAATAAATAAACGTGAAAATGAACGCATTGGTATCACATGAAATAGAAACGTTAACGTCAACAAATGAAAAATAAATAACGGAAAATTGCAATTTGATGAGAAACACACAAACACGATAACAAAAAAGCGAGACAATAATCGTTCTACTTAGTAGAATGTTCACATATATTTGAAACCCATATATAAAGAATAAGAACGAATTTAGACTTCTAAAACCCAATACAATGGGTAACGAAAAAAAACAATATTAAAAAAAACAACAACCATAAACGTACTAGAAGATCGACAGAAAATATAAAAGCCATTTTTTTATATGAGACAATAAATTGTATTTATATTTGAACAGAAACCATAATTTAATAATAAAGTAGTCAGCCATTTTTTTTTGTAGCCAGTAATTGTGCCATTCCAAATGTTGCATTATGGGTGGAACAAGGAAAAAGTAATGTCCATCCCGATTTTGACATAAGAGATCAAATGATATTTTGATCTAATTGTTACTTAATTTTAATTTTCATTTTTATCTCTACTCTTCAGGTTGGTTACCATAATTGGAAATTAACTGATATATGCTACGGAATCGCGTAGATGCGTCATTTAATAAAACAAAACCAGTAGATTTCATACAATAATAAAGCGATTTCATAGACTAAGTAAGATAATAACTATGAAACCTGATACAATAATAAAGCGAGTTCATAGACTTAGTAAGATAATAACTATGTAATCTGATGCAATAATATAGCGATTTCATAGACTTAGTAAGATAATAACTATGAAATCTGAAACAAAAATAATAAAGCGATTTCATAGACTTTGTAATATAATAACTATGAAATCTGATACAATAATAAAGCGATTTCATAGACTTAGTAAGATAATAACTATGAAACCTGATACAATAATAATTCGATTTCATAGAATTAGTAAGATGATAACTATGAAATCTGATACGATAATAAAGTGATTTCCTAGACTTAGCAATATAATAACTATGAAATCTAATACAATGATAAAGCGATGTCATAGACTTTGTAATATAATAACTATGAAATCTGATATATAGCGATGTCATAGACTTCGTAAGATAATAACTATGAAATAACATGGCGGATACGATTTCCTTTCAATAAATAACGTTGTCGCTATATACTTTTTTGTTTTAAATGAAATACCGAACAAGCCGATTTTTTCTGAACTAGAGAATTGGAAGGCGAATGAATTACGCATTCGCGAATTAACAATCCACGCACAGGGTTGCCAACAATATATGCGCGCGAAATAAAACAGTCGCATGTAGAAACGTCTATGAATGTGTCTACAAAAGTACCGATTTTAAAAGAAAATGAATCACTTTGATCCATGATGCTACACTGTTTAATTTTTGAATGCTGAAAATGTTAACAGCAAATTATGTCCGAAATGCTAAGTTTACTCGTCGACTATTCAGAGCGTTGGATTAGTGTTTACCACTGTTTCAACGGAGGAAAACGAGGTTTGTGCGTCAATATGTGACAATGGATTAGACATGATACCAGATCTCCACTCTGAAGTCAAATCGGCAGTCAGCTGAGTTGACAGCTGCAGGTAAAAGCCTTTCAAAGCGATCGAAGACGCACACATCAGCCAAGACACAAGTTTGCCCACCGTAGTTCGTTATGTGCAAGGTATTTTGTTCATCGATTACATTGAGGAGGAAACATCAATAGCGAATAGTATATATCATTTGAAGGGAGGAATCGCAAAAACAGCCAGAAATGAAAAAGAACAAAGTGTTCTTTCACCAAGACAAGTCACTGTGTCACAAGTCGATTGCAACGATTGCAGAACTATATTAATTGCACTTAGATTTGCTTCAACACCCATCATATTTTCCAGATCTGGTCCCAGCAACTACTATTGGCTGTTTGCAGATCTCAAATAAAGAAAGAGATTTGGCTCTTTGGAAGTAGTGATATCGGAAACGCAGGCATATTTTTGAGTCACGGAAAAATCGTTCTACATAAATGGTATTGAATTGTCAGAGAAGCCTCTGAATCAGTGGATAGCCCTAGAAGAATATGTAGATAACTAAATACAAATTTGCCTTAAAAGGTATTGGTTTATTAGTTTTGCATTTTGACTTACCCGATGGATGTATAAACCGTTGTCGTCGTCGTGAAACCAGATTCTATTTGTTTGCTGATAAATTCACTATCCCGCCGATGTTTATATAAAAGGCATACTTAAAAAGACAGCTCAAGAAAAACCTCAGCAGCATCAAAAACTCGAAGAAATATTCGCTATGTAAAAAGTAAAAATATATATACATATATTTCCGTGGGAATTGTAGTTATATTAACAAAAAGTTATTTGTTTATTGGGTTTAATATATCATTTTATAACATAGTAGCCTCCTAAACAAGGCAGCCCGCTACTTAAGACGTAAGAGGCTACTGAGAAAAAGGGTGATAGTTTTGGGGCCGGTCAACCTAAATTTAAAGCTGTGCAGAGAGATGTTTTTTTTAAATAGTTTTAAATTTCTGCATGTCAGTAACGTCAGGAAAACATGGAGCAGAGAGGGAGCACGAGGAAATAAGCTTTTAGAGTAGTAAGCTTTTCGGCATCTGTCGGCCCCCACAGTGAATGGATGGGATTTAGCAGATTGTCAGGTTAATCTAGTAAATTTGCGTCGTTGGGCCACCAGAGCAGCAAGTTCATCAGAGCACAATTCATTGAAGTAATTCTAAAACAGGCACAAGGAAGCAACAATGACCTGGGGCCTGGTGGGTAGTGAGGGGCTTATTAAGTTGGAGACTCTTTTTTGGACCTTGTTTAAGTGGGAAAGACTAGTTGATAATGCCCCAGCCCAGATGTGGCAACACTACTCCATGCATGGGCGGCTGATGGCTTTGTAGAGACATAGAATAATGTTAGGTGTGATACGTTTACTGGAACGGTAGATGAACCCCACCTTTTTTGCAGCAGCCCTGGCAATATCTTCAATGTATTTATTCTAATTCATGTTATCTGTATAAGTAAGGGCACGGAGTTTGAATGGTGAACTCTCAGGTAGGATGTTATTTGCCATGACAATCGATGTTGAAGATGTTTCTTGTAGTTATTGAAGTTACCATCCATTTTTTACCATAATCTACTACAAACTAGAGGTCCTTTTCTAAGGATTAAGATATTTGCTTCATATATTTGAGTGTCGGTTTTACCCACATGACCAGATATTAGAGCGTGGTGTCCTCAGCAAATATTTCTTTCTCAGTCTCTATGACACCAGGGAGGTCATTTATGAAAATAAGGAACAGTAGAGGTCCAAGGATGGATCCGTGGGGTACACCAGCATTTATGTCATGTTGCTAGGATGAACGGCCATCGAGGACAACCTGGATTTTTCTGTTAGGAAGGATTTAATTATATTAAATATGTGTCCATTAATACCATATGAGTGCAATATTAGGAGAACCCCTTCATGCTAGACCTTGTTAAAGGCCTTAGATATATCAAGCGCTACCGGCCTAGTTCATCTGTCTTGTCCAGTGTATGACCGTTAGGATATCTGCCGTAGATTGTACTTGTCTAAATCCGTGTTGATGATCAGAAAGAAGTTTACCATTAACTAGGTGCCGCACTATAGTTAGATTGATAAATAATTCAAAGATGTTAGCAAAGATCGGGACTAGACTGATAAGGCGGTAGTTTAGAGGATCAGTTCTATCTCCAGAATTCATGAATACTGGTACCACGAAGTCAATTTTCCAACTATCAGGGAAACAAGATTCAGCAAGGCATTTGTTTCATAGTTTGGAGAGGACAGGGTCCAGCTCAGCAAATCAATTCTTTTATTACTATTACTGGTATAAGATCAGCCCCACAAACTTTGAAGGTGTCAATGTTTATTATGATGACTATGACCTGAGTTGGGGTGATGACCAGGTTCTCAAGTGTGGCTTCAGTCCTCAATGGGAATTCAGGGAGGCGGTTGTTTGCCTAGTCCAAAGTGGAGTTTAAGGCGAAACGCTTGGCCAGTAGTTCAGCCTTATCAGTTGCCGTGCAAACAACATCGTTGTGATTTGATAGCGGGAAATTGTCGATTGTCTATTGTTCATCGCTCTATTGTAGATTTAACAGAAATCACGAGTACTTTGTTTCTGTGACAGAATGCGTTTTTTTGTTATCTCTATACATTCTCTCTGCTTCATCTATCACTACTTTGCAATCATTTCTTGACTCTACAAATTTTTGTCTGTTCACAGTTGATTTTTTGAATGACTTCTGCCTCTCAGCAATAGCAGCTGCACATTCTGAGGTGAACCATTGAAGAGAGTGGGGTTTGTTGAAGTATTTTCGCGTGAGGGCATGAGCATCAAGGCCTGCTTTGACCTATTCGGTTAGCTCATTTGCACACTGATCAGCAGGAAGTTAGATCGTTTCATCCCATAGGGAGCCGCTGATGTTATCCCTAAGAAATTTAAAATAAGCCTGCTCCTAGTTTCTCGTCGTTTTGAGCAACGGCTCATCAGCTTTTTGACGAGTTTTTAAGGTGATAAGTAACATTACTACAACGTGCCAGAGTTTCCGAACAGGATATGGGCATTAATCACACAAGCCCCGGGTACTGAGGCCAAGAACAGGTCGAGAAGAGAGGTTTGCTGGTCTGCACGATAAGAAGGCGGGTCGGAATAGTGACAGACTGTGAGAAGTTGTAAGCCGAGGAGAAATTATACGTATAGTTCTCAGCTGCATCAGTAACGCTGGAAAATCCGAACCAGCCACGGTGGTGTTCATTAAAATCCCTAAATACATGTATTTGGGCATTCGAGTCGAGTGGAAGTGCTCTATCTAAGCTTTCAGAGACACATTCAAGCAGAGTGCAGTCCTGGGTCGAAGGAGAACGGTAGAGAAAATATAAGTAACTAACTCTTATATGTAAGGTAAATCCAAAGCACATGTATGCTTGGTCATCTGATTCTAACCTATATTCTCTAGTAAAAGAAGAGGGTGTTCCGAACATCAACTTCTAGCCCATGCATATGTTTGTCAGAGTCCTTACGGTAGAGTTGAAGGTAATCAGTCATGTCAAAGTACCGAGAGCAATTTCAGGAGTGAAGGTTCGTTTCACTTAGTGCTAAGATATCCTGGGAGCTTGTCAGGAGAAATGTTTCTACGTCGTTAATGTTGGTTCTAAGTCCTCGGATATTTGTGAATGCGAGCCTCAAGGGCGGAGGCGAAGGTTTTTTTTTTCTATTAGATGTCTAGTTTAGTTTTTTTTTAATTTTGTAAATTCATGTTTGTTTTGAGTTAGAGTAGTGAGGGCCAATTGGGTGTTTGTTTAGAGCTCACACAACCAGTCCATTAGTGGTGACTTGGTCCATGGGTGTTGTGGCCTCTGGAAAGTCAACCGGGGATAACTGTAGGGTCCCTCTCGATGCGCGACATGGCGCATACAGTTACCTACGATATTATGCAACTGTTGAAAGAGCAGCCGTTATTTAGCGCTACATAAGAGTTAGGGTTCCTAACTACCAGTAGGAAACAGACCAGCTGCCTAACCTGTATTTTCAACCTGTCGGAACAGGAGCGACCCAGACTAGTCATGTTTTTCAAGTTGTCCAGATAGAGAGAAACAGAGACGGCGTTCATTTCCCTAGTCAGGTAACAAGACCAAACCCTATGTGTTTTAGATGCGTCCCAGTGCGTGTACCTCTACAACTGGCTAATGGGCAGTGAAGGAGCGCGAAAGCAAGGGCGATAGACATTATAGGTTTGCAAACCGGATACATTTTTTTCAACATTCCAGCTCTAGAAGGTTATCGATCAAGACTAAATATGCCTTCATCTCTAACGGTTAGCTGGCAAGACATAAGGTGTCATTAGAAATGTTTTATTATCAGAGTTTTCCTCCTCTTAGATGGCTGACCTGACAAGGTCTATGGGCCCAACATTCCGCGAGAGGATATTCTGCGCCCGTGTACTAGTCGGGTATTTCCAAGCCCCGCAGGTAAAAAAATGTGTTCCACATATGCACATATATATACTTTATATCATATATACATGTATATATCTAGATAAGAATAAGTTAACCTTACACTTAACAGAGGGAACAGAAATTTAGATACATATTTCCCTGTTACAGGTTAGTACATATAAGTAATAGACAGCCAGTAAGGTAGCAACTGAAAAAGAAACTAGTTAACTATTTATACAATGAAAGCTACGGTTAAATAGGGTAAATTGAAACTCAAAATCAAATTTTAAAAAACCAGGGTAAATACAAGTAAATTTGGTAGCATGATTAGACATGAGTACAAAAATGCCAAATACATTTAAGATAGTTAAATGAACAGAAACTCAGCTGAAAACTTTGGTGAGTCTTTTTCATTTCAGCAGCCATGTGACTGGCATTAATTGAAGGCGGGCTACTTTGCAAATGACCCTTTCAAGAAAATCATGTCGTGTACATTTAAGAGAAAGGTGAATTAAGGTGAGAGGTCGAGGGAGTTATTTATCGAGGCTGGTTTTAACTGTTTTTGCTAAGACGTTTGGCTATCTATTTATCTATTTATTTGAAACATTTACCTACAAGAACATCGAATTTTACAGCCAGTAGAGTGATACTAGTTTACTATTCATAAAACTAAACGCTACAGAGAAGATAGAGTGAATTGCACCCATGAATTACAAAAAAGAAAGAAAAACGTTTTAAAAAACACAGGTTAAATACAAGTAAATTTGTTAGCATGATTAGAAATTAGTAAAATATATCAAATACATTAAATATAGTGGTTCTAACTTCGACTCGCGAAGTTATTGGAAAATGCGGGGTTAAGTTTTCGGATGGGCAGAGAGAATTGACGTCCCGCACAAATAAAGAAGAAAAAGTGTTGGTTGACAGATCAACATGCTACATGTTGGGAAGTTAAGCTATGTCTCAATTCTGGATGTAAAATGTTGTAGAAGTTCTGAAGCCCGATAGTAAGATCATCAAGTTTCTCTCTCTCGATATATATATATATATATATTTATATGTATGTTGATATATATATATATATATATATATATATATATATATATATATATGCGTGTATATGTGTGTTCGTCTGTGCGTCTGTGTGTATGTGTGTATGTGTGTGTGTGAGTGTATGTATGTATGGACAGAGGCAGACGCACATTTGTACGCGCATGCCACGAACGATAGCTAGCAACACACGCGTGCACACACGCCGACAGACAGAATGCCGACAAAGTCATAACATTTGAAGACCAACTTTAAGCATTCTGAACATAGTGTACTCAACCACCGCCCACGAAGATGACCAGAGAGATAAAAGTCAAAATCACACATACTTAAAAAGAAACAAATGACTTTGACCCAGAGAAGAAACAACCATGAAAACACATACATCCACGTACGCACGCACACATACACACACGCGCGCGCACACATGCACAGACACATCAAACTGTTAATAATAAAAAAAATTGTCAAATAGAGTATTATCTGACGAGAGTAAGAAAAACAATCTCGAAACGCGACATAAAATTATAAAATGATAAACTAATACAATGACAAACAATGGTTGCAAAAAGTGTTTTTTACAAATGTCGGTAGTTTTACTTTTTAATATATATATATATATATATATATATATATATATATATATATATATATATATATATATATATATATATATTTGGAGAGTTTACTAAGATATTTTTCATTTTCTTCCAGAAAGGATTAATCACAACGAAAATATATTTTATTCTATCATGTATTTATTTATTTAGTAAATATATAGTTCCCTACACGTGTTTGCAGTTCATCAGGGGGGATACACATCTAAGATATTACTTTAACGACTGACAATACACCACAGTTCAAATCGTTTAAGAAGAAAAATAATAAACAAGTTCAAAAGACAGCTCAAACAATTAGGCAGTCGTGATGTGCCCTACAAGAATAAAGTCAAGTGCAATCTAAAAGTGGGAAAAAAAGAAAAAAAGAAGAACGAGGGACCCCCCTCCGGTGGAATACATGTTATTAGGTCAACCTCGATATAGCCCCCCCCCCCCCTGAGAAAACAAACCTTCTAGAGTGCAACCCCTGAATAACCTGCAAGGCCCAACAATTGGCTTTTAAAATGATTCGCGGAAAACACTGTAAAGTGCTTTCGACTATCATTTTGTCTAGATAAACCGATAGTGTGAATCATGCGAATAGATAGAATACATATCATTTTCAAAAGAATATATCAATTTTGTATCTCTAAACATTTGTTATATATATATATATATATATATATATATATATATATATTTATATATATTACTATTTCAGGTATCCACATCAAATGTTATAAGGAGATATAATTTTTTATGTATCAGTTTTCAGTATTTACTTCAACAGTTCTCGATACGTAAGTAGAGCCAGATAGTAAGTTCTGAAAATGTATTCATGGCAATTAAGATACACAGAAGCCCCCGCGTTTCATCCCCGGGTGGAATCTTCAAGCTAACATTTTATATATATCAAAATTGAATTAATATTAAATAAATAGAATTTAAAACCAACTACCATTCGACATACGATCGTTTCAAATACTTTCTGGAAATATTTTACTTTTTATTATTTTTCATGATTCCGAAACGCCTTTTATAAAATCACATACAGTAATCTCTTAAGAAAAATCGTTTGATTTCAGTTGTAAAAGACAACACTACTGAAATAACTCTAGAAATAGCTAAAAAAACAGCAAATTGAATAAGAAATCAAACATTTAAACTATTCAAAGCATCCACCATATATTGAATCAAGGAGAAGAAATTTGATAAGAGTAAAAATACATAATTGAAAGTAAAATACATAAATAAATAAAACTAAAAAATATAAACAATATCTATATATATCTATATATCTATATATAAAAAAAACTGTGTGTTAGTGTGTGTGTGTGCCCTATAGAAAAAAGTTAGCGAGTCTAGATAAAATCTAAAAGTGTATTCTAATGTAGAATCGACTGAGACAATTAATGGGCGTATTCCTGAATCTCAAAATTAACTCCTAAGGAGGCTATGAGGCAGACTTCGTTTATTTCAGCTACTTTCAGCTTAATCTCAATTTAAGTATGTAATAATTAAATAGAAAACAATTATATCATGTAGTATTTGTTAAAAACAAATTGCAAGTCATACCCGAAAAAAAACTGCAAGTCATTTCTTCAAATTCTACAGTTCTGTTCTGTTGTCATAATTCCCTCCTCCCAGGCATTACCTCCTCCTTTTTTGAGAATCGTAGAGGTAGTGCAGAATCTGTTCGGTTGTCACGATACCATCCTCTCAGGCATTACCTCTCTTCTTTTGAGAGGTGTGGAGGTAGTGTAGTATCTGTTCTGTTGTAAGTATGCCATCCTCCCAGGCACCACCTTTTCCTTTTTTGAGAGGTGTAGAGATAGTGTAGTTCTGTTCTGCTTCCAACTTCTTTTTTTTAACTCAGAATAGTACTTCGAATAGGGGAGAGTAAAAATAAATGTTGAGGTGGGGGAAACGGTCCTTTTTCTTTTTTAACTAAACATAAAAAAAAAATATTGGGGGGGGAGTACATTTTTGGGGGGGCAGGGTGGACGATTTTTTTATAACTAAAATATGTCCTTGAGTGGGGGAGAGTAAACATTTTTTCGGTGGGGATTGGTAGAAAGTAATTTTTTGCGGGGGAAATAGAATTTTATTTTTAACTAAAAATATTTTTTTAGGTAGTGGAGAGTAATTTTTGGGGGTGGAGAGAGTAGAGAGTAACATTTTTTTAGTGAGAAATTTCTTTTTTTTAACTTAAAATATTTCTTTGGGTAAGGTAGAGAAAACAGTTTGGGGGAGGACATTTTTTTCTAACTAATAATATGTATTTGGGTGGGGGAGAGTAACAAAAATTGGGGAGGAGGGGGAAGATTACAAACATTTTTGGAGGGGGTAGTGGATATTTGTTTGTATAACTAAACATATTTCTTTGGGTGGGGAAAAATATTTTTTTGAGGGGAGGAATAGAGATTAAAAACAATTTTAAGAGTGGGACATTTTTTAAACTAAAATATTGCTTTCGGTGTGGGAGAGTAAAAAAATATTAGGTGGGAAGGGATAATATATATATATATATAATATATATATATATATATATATATATATATATGAACACATTTTTTGTGGTACAACATTTTATAATGCTTTTAAATATAATAAACCAAGTCATAGCGAACGAGGCACTATTGCAAGAAAAAAAAGAGAGGAAATATTAAATAATATTTAATCGTCGATTTAAAACGAATAAAACGATCGACTAACATTGACAAACTAAAAACTACGTCCCTAGGTACCTTTCGGCCGACACATTGTCAAGAGAAAACGTTGGCAAATATTGTTTAAAAACGGGGGAAAGAATAACGTGAGGAGAAAAGAAAACAAAAAAAAGGGAGATTGAATAATGCCATTAAACTGCGAAGAATAAATGGACATAATAGGCAAAGTATTTTTTTGTTTTTGTTTTTAGAAGTCTCTAAATAGATCTAATTTATGAGACAACTCTTTCTGCCTACAGAGAGATGGTTTTCGCATTGTAACACTAACTGCCTCCAAAACCTTGAGATGGTGTTTAGAACGGGCCCTTTGTACAATGCGAAAACATCCATCGGAGTACGCCTCACCGCACCTTTTATTGTCGTACAGGTGAAAATTAGACAGGTTGGCGAACGACTAGAATTCCATGTTTGGCCAAGAAATGTTGGGTACATGAATGTTCGGGTGTTGTCGTGATGCTGTTGCCAGTTTATTATAATTAAAAGCAATATATATATATATATATATATATATATATATATATATACAGTGTGTTTCAAAGGTCTTGGGAACATTACAAATGCGTATATCTCATGAAGTATTCCAAGTAGAAAAATGAAACTGGTGCCATTTTAAAGCTTGCTTAATCATGTTTTTGGTCATACTAATGATTTTCGTGTTATCTTTCCAGGTGCAGTAATGGCGTTCTCTAAACAAGACAAGGCATTTTGCGTTCTCCAATTTGCAAAGACCGAATCGTGGACATGTGTTCAGCGTGCATTTCGCAGGAAATTTAAAAAAGAAGCCCCTGAAAGGAAGTTCCAAAAGTATCCGCCTAGTCCTCAATTCTGCTCATTGGTAGTTGTTGACTTTTTCATATTTAAATGCATGCCTAGTGTTTCTTGCTGTGTCTGTAACTAGCCTTTCCTGTAGTAAATTTTGATGCCGTATATTCTTTGCTGCGACTCTTCAGAAATAAAAATGATTAACGAATTAAACACATTTATATGACCTTGTATTTTAATAAAAAGAAAGAGAGCGTATACATTTATTTTGTAATAGATAATCTACTAACTTATGGGAACCATATTAATTAATATTACATTTAAAAACAGTATAGTTTATAAATACGACGCCTGTCTAAAAAGTATCTGACCTTAGGCCAGAAAAATATTTCAAATTGCTGACGGGGTTAGGCCCTTGTGTTTGCATACGCTAAGCCAACCGATTCATTCACTGCCAGAAACACGTGTGGAATTCTTCTTTTGGAAGTTGAACGACGATCTTCCATCACCAAATTTCGCAGCCTCTCAACAACAGCTGCACTCCGAGCAGTTTGGGGCCTGCCAGAACACTAGTCACTCTCCGCTGATATGCAGCTATTTTAAATGGGTTAATCCACACGTTCATGTGTGTTGCACGTATCGCATCTTCTCAAAACACCAGCTGAATTTTACGAATTGTTTTGCTTTGAGAGTGACCAAGCTTTTGAAAAAGGATTGATGCAGTACCTTTGCTCAACACGTTCAGTCATCTTCGAAGAATCGGTAATCCGACGAACATGTTGTGTAGCACCTCACTCAGCGACCAACAGCCAGCGACTAACGCGCAGGAAGGGTGTTGTAAAATTCACACATGCGCATGAAGGGGTCTTCCTTTAATGTGTAATGTGGTGCTGCCCTATCGTCTCTATTTCGAACGGCAAAATAAAGTTCAGATACTTTTTTACACAGGCCTAGTATATATATATATATATATATATATATATATATATATATATATATATATATATATATATATATGTATATATGTATATATATATATATGTATATATGTATATATATATATATATATATATATTTATATATATATATATATGTTCGAGCCCTCTGACAGACGAGAATTAGCATCCCCTACACAGAAGAGTGCGTAGCATGAAAAATCGATGTCTGTATGGAATAATAATTAATATCTACTTAGCAAATATATAATTATAGCCCCCTTTACAAGGATTGGGACACTCTGAGATAAGTTAATACCGAACAGTAATACTATTGCTTAAAGCGAGATTCCAACCCCGTTTGTTGTTGTTGCATCGCTGTCTTCTTTTCGCTGTACCAGCCCGCTGATTTCAGCGTTTATAGCTTTAAATATTTCCTCATGTCAATGCTAGTGCACGCCGGCCAAAGGGTAATAGACTTGACTACGAATCAGTTACTATTTGTAAACCAGTGTCGACCGACGTGAATTAGCATCTCCTACACTGATGATTGCGTAAACATTAAATATAGATGTTTTTAGGTAATAATAATTGATATTTACTTTAAACTATATATATATATATATATATATATATGTATATATATATGTATATATCTGTGTGTATATATATAGTATATATATAGTATATGTTATCTATGTATGACCATATATATGATTATATTATATATATATGCAGTTATATTTCAAACATAATTACAGAAAGCAGTTGCATGTGACCATGCTACTTGTAACTTCTGCAACACAATGCTTCTTTTCATCTCCGACTTCATAAAATGAGTTTAGCATGACGAAATGTTTGTATCCATAACGAGTGCGAACACTGACAAAGCATGATATTTTCCGTCACTTTTGCCGGAGAGTGTACACTATATATATATATATATATATATATATATATATATATATATATATATATATATATATACATATAGTAAATTATCTTAATGAATCTTTTCTATTTCAACTACGATTTCATGTTTTACTAGAAATTACTTAGAGATTTCTGGAAAATCTATTATAGTGTAGTGAATAATGCGCAATCGACAATACACAACTATCAATGTTAAGTCGCCTCCACTTCAACGCATAAGAATGAACTGCTTGCCCGGCAGGTTGCCCTAAACTCAACCTATGATTCCTTAAAAATATCCCTCTCAAATGTTCCACTACAGACAGACACGGCGGTAGATTATCTGATCATCATTTCTTAATATGTCCTGCCAATCATAAAAACCTAGACATTTCCTAACTTACATCCGATCTGTTTCTAAGGTTGTTGGAAAAATGATGTGATCATTCTACCCTCTTCAGAATATATCTGACCACTGACGCAATCCTGTACGTGTATAAGTGTATAATACGTCTTAAGATGGAGTACTCTTACCACACCTGGGACGGTTCCGTTCAGAACACCCTTAGCTACATTGGCAGTATAGAAAACCGACATCAAATTCTAGTGAGAATGCCTGCTTCTCTACCCTACAGAGATGAAAGGTAGCAAGCCTCTCTACTCTATCGATATTTTCGTGGTAGGTGTTGACTAACCAGCAATCTCTAGTCTATCTTGTTAAATATTCACCGAAAAAACTCGTCTAACTATATCTATTTAAAATATTTTCCCTGCTTTCTCTGTGTACCTCAAACTAAAAAAAACACTTCATAAGCAAAGTGTATATACAATAACTACCTGTCTGTGGAAATGAATACAACGGTGCTGCTTCCCAGATAACTACATCATAGTCGTTTTCAAGTCTAATGTTAACCGATGCTCGTTTAGCCACCTCAAAACTAATCCAATTCTGATCATGCTTTACCATCGTTGTAATGAACACGGTGGTATCTAACCGTTCATCTTATAAACTCATTAACCCTTATCCTCAAGTAGCGTTTTGACCTTGATAAGCGGTGAGTTCTTAGTACATAACAATTATGAAAATAAAAATGATAATGCGTCTATTGTGTGAAGTTGAATCAACTTGAAATAGAGAGTTTTGACTGTTGAAGCTAGGGATGAGCTCGACTTTGTATTTATTCATGTATATATATATATATATATATGTATACAGTTATTTATATATGTATGTATGCGTAGTTACTTCACTTTACGTATATATATATATATATATATATTTGTGTGTGTGGGTGTGGGTGTATGTGGGTGTGCACAGACAGGTCTGTTACTTATATTCTTATCAATAAATTTGCTGTGAACTTTGATCGTGAATATTTGAGTTATATACTACTAATGACATCAATTTTGTTAAGTTTCAAAAAAAATATTTCCTGTCTTTATAAAAACAGCAAATTGTGTCTGTACCCAATCTATATTCTACAAAATACTTAATGGAGACACTTATACGAAATCATTTTGCTGACAACTTGGTAATAGTTGTACTTTTAGGAATAAATATTCAGGTTCTTGAACACTAAGAGACGGCACAATATTCGGCACAAATACATTCTATATATCAACGTGAAAATACCCTACCATGTGAGGCAAATAATGTCTTAATTAACGTCTTACGTTTCAGACAGGTTTCATTTGAAAGTTAATTAGTTTTTGTTAAGTTAATTACGCCATAATATTATAAGATTGAATTTACTATATACTTTCAGGATTATATTATACTTTTATTAAATTATTTAGCGTGCTCGTTGGGAATCTCTTATAGCAATCAATGACCGCATGTCCACTTTAAAAGATAAATAGCTGGCCTTATCTTATATATAAAATAATATTTTCTGACAAATAAAAATTTGATTCAGAATAACAAATTGTAATTATTTATTGTGTACTATGTCAAAAGAATAAATAACTTCGATACAATTTATTTTAAACATACTTAATCCAATGTAGTAGTTTTCTAATATATAATTGTATTATTAAAAACTGTGTTCTGTGGCTACGGTAGTCAAATGACATCCCGTAGCTGCAATCAGTCCTTCATACTAGTCCCAGGCCATCTGGCCTTGTCATGCGCAAGTTGTCGTAGGCAATGAACTTGTTTCGCTGTACGTAGTGGTCCTAGTCTCGCCTGCTTGATCTCAGCACGTAGTGTGCCCAGCAGATTTGTGCAGTGCCGTCCTAGTCGCGGTTGGTAGGTTTGCGAGCCAGTAACGGCAAAGTCTAGTGCCCTCTGTGCGGGAGTGTCAGGGTCCATTCGTAAAACATGGCCTAACATAGTCCATCTTTGTTCAGCGACCTTTGTGGAGAGGGGTTTTTCGTTGCACAGCTCGTATAGTGCCTTATTGCTGATAAGTTTTTTCGGCCAGCAATGCAAAAGAGCATTTTTACATAGGTGAATTCTCGTTGAAATAAAATTAAAAAACTTTTCTTTCCAGCGTGACGATAAAATTACGATACGTCAAATGTTTAGTGAAAAAAAGAAAAAACGTAAATTGGCGCTTTGTTTCACGTTACTCGATTGACGAGAATCTTGTTTTGAAGAATTAATTACAATTGTAGAGACAGATGTATCGATTTTGCGTCGTCATGTTTTGGAGGATTGTTAATACAACTCTGGAGATAGACCTTTTTCTTGTGTGCGCGTTTTGTTTTCAACTTTTCCCTACACAGCTATTACATTTTACATTTCACGAGAACTACACAAAATAGTTCATTATATATTAGTCATTGTACAATATCTTCAAATGGATCCAGTTTATTATTAAGGTGATTTACATTAGAGTTAGTTTACCTCATGAGGAATTGGGTTCTATCATATACCATTCCATTAGATATCTCATGTCAATAAATTGTAAAAGTAGAAAGAAACATATAAAAAAGTGTGTTCAAAATGTAAAATATAAAGTTAAATGTAAAATATTAAACAATGTGTTCAAAATGTAAAATATGAATGTGAATGTAAAATACTAGAAAGTGTGTTCCAGATGTAAAACATGAATGTAAATGTAAAATATTTAAAAATGTGTTCCACATAAAATAGGATGTAAATGTGAAATATTCAAAATGTTTTTCAAATGTAAAATGTAAATATGAATGTAAAATAATAGAAAGAATGTACCAAATTTAAAATAGTAATGTAAATGTAAAATATAAAATAGTGTCTTTCAAATGTAAAATATTAATGTAAATGTAAAATATTTAAAACAATGTTATGAATTTAAAATATAAATGTAAATGTAAAATATTAAAAAGCGTGTTGCAAGTGTAAAATATGAATGTAAATGTAAAATATTTAAAATAATATTTGAAATGTAAAATATAAATGTAAATGTAGAATAATATTTCTTTCTCTTGAAACAAACTTTCTTATGCCCTGCATGATTTTATTTAGTAATATACTAGACAAAATATGATGTTATTTGAATTGATCTGCAATGTTACACTGTCACATTCTTTGAATTTTGTCTTGTTTAATTTTTTTATAAATATTTTATCTTTTTTGAAAAACTATTATTAAAGTTTTACTCTTGTCTGTATTACATTTCAATGTTCCCGTACATCTTCGTATTTTTATAAACCATCAATATAAGTTTTTTTCTATATCTGGTGATAATGACCCCACAAGTAATGTACTTTTATTAACAAATAACCTACTATTTTTCTTACACTATCAAGTAAATTATTTCTATATACTTATAATATGCAGTGTTGATCGACGTCAAATTGACTGTAATAATCACTGCGTATTCCAAGTAATCCTTACACACTTACACTTATTGTTCTGTCTGATAATAATCCCGTACAGTGGGTATCATATTACTTCCGGTATAACGTAATAAAAGAATATGAAATTAACTCTCCAATCAGAAGAACTTGTATGAGTGGTTAAAATAGCAGTTGAACTGGTAGCATCGATTATAATTGCACAAGAGTCGTCAATACAACCATGCGTTTAATTTCGCCCATTCTATTGCACTTACAACGTTAGTTTGTGTCTTACGAAACAACACATTTTCTTAGCCAACAACACGTCTCAGTTAGATAGACGTTTACGAAGATTGCTTGACTATTTGGGTGCATCTAAATGAATCAAACTGACTTGACCCGTTCTTGGAAAGTCCCATTTTCTTGCTTAACCGAAGGGGTGACACATAAGTTGAGAACGTTTCGCTCAACAACGATGGTCGGCTCGACTGGTATAAGGGTGCAATTCAATTTGATCATCTACACAAAAAAATTGTTTACGGTGTAAACAATTCTGTGTACACTTGGAAAATTATTGAACATTAAATTACGTGACGTTTGCTTGAAAAAAAAAGGCCTCAAAATTGACCAACTGCAAAACTAACTCTTTTTATCATCAAGTAGTGTCACAGATCTGTCTTACACTTTGGCGTAATCTTGCACTATCGTCCATCACACTAGATAGGCCTACATGTGTGCATTCTGATAGTAGTTCGATATAGGTTTTGTGCGTTTCCTCACTGAACCAGAGTCCTGTTTTGGCGTCTCTAAAAGAACATCGCTAACGATTTCATCTTTAGCCCTTCATCAGTGACCAGCAAATCTGCTTTTTCTCTCTTTGATCAAAGTTTAAATTCGAAGAAAAACTGTACGGGATATTAACCTCGAACTTTGAATTTATTTTTTTTTATTTAAAGGTCACGCTCCTGTTCGAAAACCTTCAACTTTTTGATTGAAGCAATATATCGAGATAGTATTTTAATGACATCCTCTGATAATTATCATTGCTTGAACGTCTGTGATTGCATTTAAATTGACTCTTGTTAACGGGTGGTTTGATCTACGGGTAAGTGACTATATTAGGCTCAACTAATCACTTACTGTTCACTTTTCTTTGATTGTATTAGTATGTGTAAATATATAAAGATTCTTTATGTATGTAGATATAAAAAAACAATTATTTGTCTTCTATATCAAAGATATTTGTTCTTATTGTATATATACATATATATGTATATATATATATACATAATATATATATATATATCTATATATATATATATATGGGGGGTGCGTGTGTGTGTATGCGTACATATATGTATATATTTAACTATCCACGTGTACATAAATACTATTCTGTTTTTTCCCAATTATTATTGTTATTGTTATCATAATTATTTTCTCTAATATTATTCAAATTATAATCTCATCTAATTATTATTATATATTGTTTATAAATAGTATTTTAAAAAATAATAATTGTTCTTATCATTTAAATTCAATTACTCTATATATATTCTTTATTTGTATATGTTTGTTTTAGTATATTTCTCTTAATTACGCTTAAATAATTTTTTTGTTTGTACTTTTCTATTAGGGAGTTATTCTATATCCCTATTTCCTGTATTTTAATTTGAAAATTGTTACATTCCTTGTTCTTCTCTGGTATTATTTTACAAATATTATATCTCGCCACCCATCCACACTATTTTAGTGTACGTTTACCTAATTATGATACTTGTTCTTCTTAAAATACAATTATATTTTCGAGTTATGTCTTTACGTCAAAATATATCCCTATTTACCATACTATAGACTTTTTATCTTCGAATTATTTTAATTCTTATTAATTTTGACTATACTTTGCTTTATCTAGTAAGAAAATATAATTCTTATTTTTCTATCTAATATATCAGTTGTTATAATTTTATTTTATTTTTTTTTTGAATTTCACTTTTTTATATTCTTTATGTAGATTTAATTTATTTTTTAAAATTTGATTTCATTTTATTGTATGCTATGATTATTGTCCTTATAATAATTGTTTTATTATGCTTAATATTGTTTAGTGTAACCATTGTTTCCATTTCAATTTTTTGGGTATTTTTACTCTCATGTATTATTTTTTTCATTTCTCCTTCTCGATTGAACCTTTAGAATGAATGCTCTGAATGCTTTAAATGTTTGTTTTATTATTTACTGCCCTTGTTTTCTGCATCGAAAGTCCTTTTAGCAGTGTTGGCTTTTAGTAGTAAAATCTAAGTTTTTACAGTACTTGTATATGTGATGTTATAAAAAGCGTTGACGATAGACGTTTCGGAATCATAACAAATGAAAAATAAAATCTTTCTATTGTCCACTCAATTCTTGGAACGATGTTAAAATTATATTAATCTGAACTAACTTCAATGTATATATATATATATATATATATATATATATATATATATATATATATATATATATATATATATATAAAAATATATATATATATGAAACAGTTGTTCATGGTAAACAACTGATGATCCCTTAAATAATGTTAGAAGCAAACTAATATAATAACTGTAAAAACAAAATTGACTTACATGAGTGATTTTCCACTGAACGACTTGGGACTTGGACTAACATTTTCCTTAAGGCCTTACAGTCTGGCTCTCTGACAGGAAACGTCAGAATGCTAAATTAAAAACTAAGAAAATAAATAAATTAAGAAAATCGAATGAGATAAGAGGGGAAAAAGTTTTCTCCAACTTAAACAATGTTTCCCCTATATCTTATTAGATATTCTCAGCTTTAAAATTATCATTCTGACGTTTCCATCTTAGAGGGTCAGACGAAAAGACCTTAAAGAAACGTTTAGCAATGTTCTCATTCTCCACCCGCTCGCTTCATTGATTAAAAATGTTTCCTGTGATATATATATATATATATATATATATATATATATATATATATTTGGATTTTTCACTTATAAAATAGATTATTCATTGAAGAGCGGCGTTGTGCCAATAAAAACAAGCTCGATGATAATCGATTACAGAGTACAGAGCATTTACATGCGATTTTATGAAGGCTTACCAAAGCATTTCGTTCAGGAGACCAATGATCACCATGAAATACTTTTTCTTACAAATATTATATATTCAAATTAAATGTTTTTCCTACACGTGTTTCACTTCCAATAAGATACTTGTTTGGCAAATCATCAGGGAAATTAAATGTCTGGAATAAGGGGTTATACAACCGACAATACACAATGCGGCGTTGCATTAGTTGAGGTCACTTAAAAAGAAAGGAGGAAAAAATAAAAATTAAAAAACGGTCCCAAATGCATTTTTAAAAACACCAAAAAACAGAACAATGTGTGATAAAACACTTTCACGTCGGGCGGCACAATGATGAAAAAATATCCCACCCCCCCAAACAAAAAAAAACTAAAACATTCAAGCCACCGCTCACAAGTTATCATTCCAAGCCACTGATAGTATGGGAATTCTACATCTATTCCATCACAAGGAACGTATATGTAGTGAAACACGTGTAGGAAAAAACATTTAATTTGAATAAATAAGATTTGTAAGAAAAAGTCTTTCATGGTGATCATTGGTCTCCTGAACGGAATGCGTTGGTAAGCCATCATAAAATCGCATATATATATATATATATATATATATATATATATATATATATATATATATATATATATATATATATATTATGTATGTATAATAAAGTGATGAAGTAGATAACGTTTTGGTATAGTTTACATGTTTATTAATCCATCAAATGTACCAGAAACGAATACACACACACACACACACACACGCATATATATATATATATATATATATATATATATATATATATATATATATATATATATATATATATATATATATATATCACAAATAAATGCACATTGCTCATTATTACAGCGTCGGAAATAATTTCTCTTATCAACATGCAAATCAATATAATAGTCTAGTGTCTTATCTGACAGGATGTGGATATATGTTTACTGTTTGTATGAATGACATTTTTGCTATATATGTAAAAAGAGTAGTATTGAAATCGGTTTTCAAACACGCATATGCGACGATAAGTAATGGTCTTATATAGCAGTTATATATAAGAATAAAATAATATTTTAAAAGGTCCGTTTTTATCGAAATATACCAATATTGTAATGGATGTGGCTATTGAAGTAGAAATTCTAATAACTAGGTTGTTTATGAAATGTTATTTTCTAATTTTGGGTTTATTCTAAAGAAACTGAATGATAGTCTACGTGCAAACACCATAAACAGAGTAATAACATTTTATTTTCTTGGAACCAAATCGCAGCCACACGAAAATAAATTGTAAAATCTATTATTGAAGCGAATAAACTGTCATCTTCAGAAACCATTAGGGAATTATAAGCGAAGTAAAAAATAAACTCGTTATAAACAACAATAAAAGTGGATACATCAGTATTCGTTGAAAAAAAAACGCAATCTAAGGATGAGATAAACAAACAAATATATGTGGATCAATAACTGGAATTTTACGAAGATGAGTTCAACTAATACATAAAGTCAGGTCTTATCAACAATCTATACCATTCACCATCTAGTCTTTACATTGATAACATTGGGACAAAATGAAATTAATATCATCACAAAGTCATACAGAAACTGTATTTTATCACATGAAACTACAAACCTTAGAAATGATAAATCGTCTTCAAATTTCGAATAAAATAAAAATGATTCGTTAATTGAACTCAATAATGGATGGATATGTTGTAACATGCTGCGTTTAGAGTAGTTTCTTTATAACGCATTGTGAATCAACTTTTAAGTTGGCGCAACATAGTGGGAAACTTGGCTTAATAGTCGGTTTTGTCGGTAACCCCACAATAATAAATATGCATGTATGTATTAATAGTATGTAAAAAAAAACCCAGTTATATTGATCTTGTTCGGAACAAAAGACAAGTTCAGTATTATAATTAATCCTAAGTTTTGCTTGATGAACTTGTGCTTTTGTTCCTTAGAGGATGTTTTATTTTTTTGTAGTCTGTTTAAATTCCTGTTTTCGACTTTTGTCTATTTCACTTTCTGAAGAACGCCTAAAGAGTTAGATTACCATTCAGAAGTTTTACCTTAAACGACTACTACGATTGGCGAACCAATTACAAATCTTTTCGCATTTCCTACTATTTTACACTTATTCAGTCAATGTAAACCTAAATTGTCTAGCGTCAATACAAGTTAAGAAAAAAAAGTCATATAGCTTTCAGCTAATCCGAATATGAAATTTAAATTTCTAAAATAGAATTTTACATATCGAGGTGGGCTTGACGGATGAGGATAGCAAGTGAGTCAGCTGTGGTATAAGAAGTTACAATTTGACATGCATGGGAAAACGAGAGTTGAAGACGAAAAGCAGAAGTCAATAACCACGTGACTAATGAGTGAGACATAAACATCATGTTGAGCAACAAAAACGTGTTGCCATGTAGCTGTTAGAATCAAACATTAAGTTTATCTCTATATATTCTTCGTCTGGAGCGTGTGTTTAAGATACAGTAACATTTTTAAAAAGGTCTATGATATATGTAAACATGTTGCATTACCCGTTCTTTCGGGGTACCCGGTAAGATCCAACAAGAATGACAAATAACTTTAGTTTTCTTTATTTCCCATCACCGGATAGTTTACGCCGGCTACGCACACACATATATAAAAAAATATTTTGACATACCTTTGTCTTATAAAAGTGTTTTTCTTGCTGAGGTCACAGACTTGGTTTCCGCTAGAAACTCGTTCATTTATATATCCGATTGGAAAGCAATTTGCTCTGCTTGTGTATCCGAGCGTGAACTGAAGCAATTGTCCCACAAGCACTTCCAATTGTCTGTTTGATGAAATACAAGTCAGGGGATTCCTTCACAATCATATCTTGCTTATCAGTCCCATTTTTAGTCAGCGGACACGAAAGCTTAACAGAAAGACGGGCTTGGGTACCATAGCTAATAAAGCTGCATCGGTGCCATCAACACCAGTAAACCCACATTCTTCTGATACTTCGATACTCTGATCACCAAGCGCTCCGGCTCTTCGCGTTTCTGAAACCGCCGCCTTTCAAGTCTCACTTGCACTGCGGAACCTTCTCCTGTTTAACAGTTATCAAATCGCTTTTTTTCTTTCTCGACGCCCCACCCACAATGGACTCGTCCACGATTCATTTTTGCCACTTTTCATTATCTTACAAACATTCTGTTGTGTTAATTTATTATATATAATGGGAAACAAGCTATAGACACGCCCCTATGAAGAAAGAACACACGATAGACGTACCCACTCCAGCAAAAAAATCTAGCAACCCGACAAATAGAGGGTTCAGTCTCGACTTCTTGATCGTCTGAAATCCTATTCGCAATTTCTAATGTAATGATTCAGTTATTTTAGAAAAAAGTGTTATGCTTCAAGTTGTTAATATCTTCAAATATTTATATAGATTAATAAAAATAGTAGGCAGATATTTAATGAATACATAAATAGTCAGTAAACGATAGATTCTATTTGACACATAGATGCGACGCTGACAGATAGTACTACAAAGACTTATAGTTGATATGGGGGTACTGCCAATTAAGCGGTTTCTCCTCACTCCCTGAGGCTCATACCTTGGTGCTTCTGAACTGGATGTAGTTTACAATCGTACACCTTTTTTTCAAATAAACGATATGCCTGAAGCCTTCGATACTGGAAATGGACGAACAAATGAACAGGCTTAAACCTATTGTCCAAATGTGACCTCTATATGATTCATAGGAAAAACTTCGTTCTATTGCAATACTGTTAAACATGACATCTATCTGATAACTATAGTTTATTAGATTCGTTTTTATTATTATTTGCACCCACTAAGGGTTATAAAAGACAAGTGATCATCGGTGATTGATCACTGATAATAACCAGTGGTGCTTCCTGGAGCCTGAGTGACAACAAGCCTCCTCAGATGTCCCATACTCTCCACCTCTTTTTTATAACTATTGCAAATGACGTTGCTGTATCGCAACAACCGCTTACCATTGATTTATCACTGGTAAATACCTTTGGTTTCTTCTGGGATCTGAGTGGCAATAAGCCTCCCCAATGCTCCAGTACTCTCTGCACTCTTCAATGGAGCTCTGATTACTACTCTCCCACCTCGGTCTTCATATCCTCATTGACACACTATGATTGTTTCATGTGGTATCAGGCGAAGATTGTGCTATCACTTTTTTGGAGCGGGAAGTGAAAACGTGTTTATGAAATTTCTTACAGTTTCTGTTACTAGGGATTCAGTGGTAGATCTAGACCCGTGGTTTTGTTTTCTTCCTATTGTAACTTCCATGTGATCGGTTACAGTTCATATCTGATGTGGGTTGCTTTCCGCATTCGATTTATTTATTTAAAATTGCAGCGTTTTATTATCATTTCTGATCCCTTTGATTTCATTTTCTCCCAGTCTTTTATCCAGGGTTTTTGAGGACGATTCCTAGTGATCCTACGATTATTATTATTATTATTATTATTATTATTATTATTATTATTATTATTATTATTATTATTATTATTATTATTATTATTATATTGACTTTCTTTATGCTCCATATCATTTTCAAATTGCTGGCAAGTTTCGTGTATTTGCTTCGTTACTCCGTCTCTTTGATCTTCACTATTTGGTCTAGCCGGAACGGCACAATCTACGATTTGGCAGAATGTTTCCTTCTTGTTGACTATTATTACATCCGATCTTGTATTAGTTTACCTGTTTGCACCTCTATGTCGCAGAGGATTTCATGATTTTCGTTTTCCAGTATTGTCTCATGTTTATGTTTTTATTATTTGCCCGCGTGTTCGACATGTATTCGTTTGCTTAGTTCCTTGTGTACTTGTTTCCCCACGCATTCCTGTATGTTCTTGTATTATTCTTGGGCTTGTTTGCTGCATTTACTTATCATGTGATTTACTGTTTCGTCTCCTTGTCTACACACTCTGCATTTACTGCATTTTTCTGGGTGTTATCTATGTTAGCTTTATTATAGTAAGTCTTACGCACATTGTTCTGTGCAGCTGTGAGAGAGATTCAGTTTCACTCTTTAAGTGTCATTTTCTTAGCCATGACCATGGGCGTCATTTCTTGTCATTCTTGCAGAACAGCCATGCAGTTGTTTTTCTTCCTACTTTTCTTTTCTTATCTTTTTATTTCTGGTATCAGTGGTTCCCAAGTTGTTCATTGGGATTGTGTTTTTTGCTGCGGTGGTCAGCCTTTCTGTGTGCTGGGTTATGTATTTTTCCAGATCTTTGTTGTGTCTTCCATATAGTCTTCTACACTAACCAGTCCTCTCCCTCCACCGTTCCATTTCACGTAAGGTTTGTCTGCATCGTCTTTGGGGTGTGGTGGGTTGTGCACCGTCATTGATTGTCTAGTCTGTTGGTCATGGTTCTTTAGTTGTTTTTTAGTTCAGCCTATGAATGGTCCAGAGCATCTTATTAGTGATCTTATCCACATATAATTCCTTTTACTAGATTTCTTTAATATCATTTTGTTTCGAACTGTTTTTTGTTCTTCTCAGGTACTATTTCTAATTCTTTTCTTTTATTTCTGTAGAGTCGCAGGTGTCTGCTACCAGAACTCCCAATATGTATAACTACCCTGTTCGGTTAGCGCCTTCATCTCCTCTTATTTGAACAGTTACGATGTCTTCTATTGTCGAAAGTTTTCCATTTTTCATCTTTTACAGTGCACACGTTTCCATCCCAAATACAATTTAAAAGTCCTGGCTGTAGAGTCTGGTCGTATTTATTTGCTGTTCCAGTTCTTTTTTTGCTTTTTGGTAATAGCTTCAAATCGTCTATATATATTATGTGTTATATTTTTTGTTCTGTTCCTGTAAACACGTACCCGGCATCACCTTTCTTGAGTATTTTGTTGAGTGGCATCATGGCTGTGATAAATAGTAGTGGCGATAGGGAGTCACCTTGGAAGAGGCTCTCCGTATTTTAATGTCAGTCAAGTGTTGCCCTCCAGCTGTCAATCATAATCTCCATGTGCCCATAGCTTTATTACTGATATTAATTATACTGTTGTGTATCTTGTACATTTTAAAGAATTTAATTATCCATGCCTGATGGATTCTGTTGTAGGCTTTTATGTAGTCGGTCAAATGAAATGAATATGCTCTTTTTCTGCTTTTTCCCTCTTTCAGTTTTTTTTTGTCTATGTATAGCAGATCATGCGCCCCTATTTCCCATTTCCAGTACCTTTTTTGTTCCCCGGGGAGCAGTCTACAATTGTTAGGGGGTGATCGATCTGTTCCCTCAGTTGTGCCGTTAAGATTTTCCAAATTGTTGGTAAAAAGGTTATTGGTCTGTAGTTGTTTGGAATCCTTCCCTTAGTGTGTCTTATTGCAGTGGTGTTGTTCTTTCCTTTGGTCATCCATTCTGGTATGTCTGTTTTGTGTATACAAACATTAAGTTTCTACGCTAGCCTTTAGGTAGGGTTGTCATAGTTTTAGCAGTATGCATATATTATATCGTGGTCTGGTTCTTTCCAGTTTGCCATTTTCCTGAAGGTTGTCTTTATCGTTTCCTCGTTAATTTTTGTATCTTTCCTTCTTTCATTTTCCTCTTGTTCATTTTCTTAATGTTTTTCAGCGATTTGACTTTTTGGTTGTGTTTCTTAGAGGTGTCCCCTATATTTCTTTATACGTGTGTTATCTCTGTCGAGTCTGGTTGTTCTTTGATTGTTCTTTCCCTGTTTACGTGTTTGTAAAACTGACTTTCATTGTTTACAAAAGTCCTGTTTGTTCTGTTCATTAGTAGTAGTATTATTAGTATTAATAATAAGAAGAAATTAATAATAATAATAATAGTAATAATAATAATCATAATAATGATTATGATGATAATAATAATAGTATGATTACTAACTCACTATGGAATTATCATACCAGCCGTTTCCACTGGTCGCTTGTTGATCAAACAGGAGGGTTTCCATGGAATATGCATGGAAGCAATTATCCCCAGATGTCCAGTAACAGCTTCCCTAATCATTAAGGAAGTACTTTAGTAATTACATTAAAAACCCGAATGCTTGTAATAAATTGTGTTTTATTTGTCTATCCGCTTCTTTTGGTTGGCCGTTACATTTTGGCTGATTTTATCCGACCATTTCTAAGAAATGTATTCGCTAGATAGACTAGTCGGAAATAGAATTAACAGGTAATTGTTATTAATGCGTTTTGCTGCAATGAGTGAAATGATTTTTTTAAATATCTGATTTGTTTCACGCTTAAGACAGGACAAACTTTTCTATTTCTTATTGAACAAAGGCAAATGGTGAAGAGAAACGACGCATCTATAATCAGTTAATTGTAATGAATGATGCCGGGCGAAAATATCACATCTATAATATCAATTCTTATATTCGGTAATAAATACATAAAATATTATCGATATATGAGTGAGTGCAAGAATATACAGCTATGTATACACATTTATGATTGCATGTGTACGCATTTACACATATGTGTGTATATATAGATATACATACGCAGGTATTCATATGCATATATATATATATATATATATATATATATATATATATATATGTGTGTGTCTTTAAAAACAATTAGGTATATATATATATGCATATGTACGTGAAAGTGTATATATATACACATATTCATATATGTGATTATTATGCATATGACTATATATGTATGAATTAAGAGGTATATCTATATGTATAACATTAAACAACTATATGTATATTTATACATGTAAATATGTATATTAAGATTTATATTTATACATGTTCTATATATGTATATCTTTATATAGCACTATATATTCATACATATACATATATATATATATATATATGTATATATACATGTATATATATATATATAGATATGTATATATACATGTATATATATATATATATATATATATATATATATATACATATTTACTCATATATATCTCCATAAGTATATATGTATATATATGTATTTATATATATCTGTATATAGGTATATAGGTATATATATATATACATATATATATATATATATATATATATATATATATATACATAGATATATATGTTGTGTGTATTATATATATATATATATATATATATGTATATATATATATATATATATATATATATATATATATATATATGAATTTCGCCATATTCGTATGTGTATTTTCATCTGTATATATTTACATTCATAATTATATATATACATATATATATATGTATATATATTTATATATATATATATATATATATATATATATATATATTTATATATATATATATGTATGTTTTGCATACATATGCATAATTGTCTATATATTCCTACGTGTACATATACAAATACATTATTCATCAATAATTACGACTCATATTTCTGAAAAACGAGTTTTCCAAAGACTGTACAGAAATAATAACTTCTAAGATTCTTTGTGGTTGTAATATATATGTATATATTTAGTATGGAATTGCATATGTAAGCTTGCCGTTTCCCCTCAAGCATTATATTAGTTGGTGGTTAACCGATTTACACACGCGCACACACACATATATATATATATATATATATATATATATATATATATATATATATATATATATATATTAAAATGGGATTCTAGTTACCATGTCTTTATTTATTTCTAAAAAGATCCAGATCTTGGCGGATCGTTTCGTCGTCAACTTAGACAACCAAATTACAGAGTTATATATTCTAGTGCAACTCGTCATAAAGAAATATTATTTAGAAATATATACATGGAAATATATACATAGATAGACAGACAGACAGCCAGACATACAGACGGACGGGAGGGCATACGGAGACAGAGAGGAAGGCCATGATAGATAACAGGGAATAGAGAGAGTAAAAGGGATAGAGTCACACAGTCATTTAGAATAAAATCAAAATTATAGGCAATTATTTATGTCCCCTTGCAAGGCGGATACGTAAGACTTAAACGACAAATTAATTTTATCATTTAAAAAAGAAGATTAGCATTAACATGCCCTTAGTTATTTCTCAAGAACGTTTTAACCCCTGATCTTATCTGGGTAAGGCAGTGGTAGTCTTTCCAGGTACAGACATAAAAATTCACAAGTAGAGTCTATCCATATTGAAGTGGCTTTCCAAACACATTACTACACCTGACAACATTTACACTCGCTAATACACACATAAAAAATATATCCACACTCGACATACTTCCAAGTTGTAATGCTTTAGATACTAGAAAAATATTATTACAAATACATTTGGATTATCTATGCGATTTAATAAATAGTTTTGTTTGCTTCAATGAATTATTTCAGGAGTTATATTGGTTATCATATGTATCTCAATTGATAATTGGGAAATACTTGTTTTTATTCATCCTAACTGTGTGTATGTCACAACACGTTACGTTTATTTAATTCATTTACACACTTTAGAATTTTCAAATGCATTATATATAGCCAACAGAACATTGCGTAAACACATTCAGTCCGATGCTTCATTAGCATAATACTTTTATAACCACCTTCTAATAAATTAATATCCTGAACAATTCATTTCAATTTTCGTTTTATTGTTTCATTATATATATATATATATATATATATATATATATATATATATATATATATATTCAAATGTGTTTTTTATAAGTGTTATTAGTAGTAGTAGTAGTAGTAGTAGTAGTAGTAGTAATATTCATTCCAACGATTTTATTAAAAACATTTAACGTTCAAAATGATTATTTTGAAATTCGAATAACTTCTGGTCAGATTATAAGCATGCGTATGTTTACAAGAAGTATCACCTTTGATTACCTGGAATAATTTATTCTAAAAAATTGTACTCCGCATTAAACGCATTAACTAACAATGTTTTTCGTTAGATATACACTTTATATTTAAAACTAAATGTGTTGTTGTTTTGGACAACGAAAACAACGACGACGACTATTGAATATAATTATATTTGTTATAATAAAAAAAGAAAAAACCCACCCCTCTAAACCGTTTATATGATAAAAAAGATAGATTCATATTTTTTTTAAACGTAGTTTTTCCTGTCTTCAGAATGAATAAATGCGAATGTCTTTATTCCATTTATCCAAACTATTTTCATATCAACACACCAACTAATTGGGGATGAGTATAATTAAAACAATTTTTGGACTCAAAGACTTCTATAATTCTAACAATCACATTTCTTAAATGTATATATTAACCTCCATCAGCGAAGTTTAAAAAATGTGATTCTACTTTTTTGCGTCATTCTAACTTATTAGGACAGTTATTTCATACCACACGTAATCGCCTAAAAGAGTGGATCTCTGCCCCACTCCAAATAACGCACAGAATATATCTCCAATAGCAAAAAAATTGGTTAACTTCTATAAAACCATAGAATGACCCGGATATTGAGGATCATTTTAAGTTAAATTTATATGCGAAACTGATGCCCAACTCTATATTCTAAAATATTCTTGCTGTTTTTTTCTATTTCCGCCAAGATGTGCTGAGTGTCAACACGTAATCGCCTAAAACAGTAGAATCGTAATTTTTTTGTTTGGGGGGGGGGGGTAGCTTCGGGTGTTAATCTACAATAATACTAACACTTTTAATATGTTTTATTTATACATGAAAAATAAAGTATTTAATAATTTAGATAATTTTTACAGAAGCTATCTATTTAATTTAATTTTACAGAAGCTATTTATTTAATTTTCACGCGAAAAAATAACACAACTAAACTCAATTGCTTAAAATAAAAATAAAAATTAAAAGGGACGTACAGTTAAAAAATATAAGATTAACAAATTAAATATGGGAAAAGTTGCAGATTACCAAACTCATTTGATTTTTAGGCGATTACGTTTGAACACCGTGCAAATGGAAAGAAGGAACCCATATTTTAGAATTTAGAGCGATGCATCAGTTTCATTTATATTTAACGAACATTGTGCGTTATTCTGTGCGTTATTTTTTTTCGGGAGCGTCCACTCCTTTAGGCGATTACGTGCCAATCGGACTTAGTGTTAGTGTTACAAATATATTAGTTAACTATACCCCCCCCAATTAATTGCTGCCCGGAAGACGGGTAGGTTTTTCTAGTAACTCATAAAAACATAAATACAGGTATAAAAAGTGTAACCATATGTTGTATGTCGGACTTTCTTAATTGGACGCTTAGAAACGCATTTGTAATCTTTCTCTGCAACCTCTTTCTCACATATTATTATTACATGTCTCTTTTTTCCAGCCCATTTGACCCGTTGGTCTAGTGTGGTGGTCTCCATCAATTCTCTGTTTTGATACCTCATTGTAATACAGCTTCCTATTCCAGTACCTTCATTCCAAGTACCTCAGGCTTTTAGAACATTCTTTCTGCTGACTGTTTTCTTCCTACCTATGATCTTGTTTATTTTTAGACTAAGGCCAATAAGAATCTCCTGTCTTTGCGATAATCATATTTGTTCTTTTTAGCTCTTTACATCAAGTGGTGTCATGCCTTGTCTAGAGAGATTCCCAAATTGTTTTTTAAAAAAAGAAACCGGTTATTTAGAATTTGTTTCTGTGTCGACACTAACAATATTACTAACGAAAAGAGTAGCATTCAATCACCAATATTCCACAATAGGGCAATAGATAAAAATCATGGAAAACGACTGATTAAAATAGAACACGTCTAAATACGAAATGATTTAAATTGAGCTTATATTACTTTTGAACTGTAAATATATTTTAGGGACATTCTCTATTGAAGACGTAAAACATGTGATTCAAACTATTCGTAAACCATCGCAAGCTCTGACTAAAAATTGTAATATATTAATTTTTAATCAAATTTTATGGACCAATGTTTACTATTACTAGTTCAAAATGATGGAAATGTCACAGCAAACCAAAGCATGCACTATTATTTATAATGGCTGGTGTAAGCAGTGCACTCACTTGGACTTTCTAGTGAATTATATATCTAATAACGACAAATACAGAATAAATCAAGAAATTGGCTTAAAAAGAATGAAATGCATTGAAGTTAATCCGGAATTGTTTATCATGCAGGAGTCAAACGGCCACCGAAAACATGCTAGAAACATAACGTTCATTAGAGGTCAAAGGTTTACAGTTACGACTAGTTAATTAACACACCGGCCTATAACATAGTAAAGTATTCATTCAACCTCAAGAAATAAGACTGACAAAAGATATCCATCGACAGTCACTAATAATCGAATAACAACATTGATAGAAATTAACATACTAAGTATAATAGTAATTAGTATATTAAATCATTCAAAAATTAATAAAACAGTTTCCTGATATCCATGGTTGCTAGATGCAGATGCATAATGGCAATGCTACCAAACATTAAATGTTATTTACTTTACGAATATATCTTGCTTTACCTTTGGTTACAAGCGCAGTGTATATACTCATATTATCATAATGTTAATTTAATTAAGTGAATAAAGCTCGATATCAGATCACTTAATAAATATAAACAACTGAAAAAAAGATGTATATAAAATGAAAACATTTATTTTCATTAACAAACTGTTATGATCGAGGAAGATATTTCATTAATATCCGTTTAAGTCTCTCTCGCGCGCATTTTCTCTCTATGCACATCTCTCTCTTTCTCTTTCTCTCTTTCTCTCTCTCTCTCTCTCTCTCTCTCTATATATATATATATATATATATATATATATGATAATTAAATAAAATGAGTGTTTTATATTGTGCATCACCATTCGTGTTACTCTGTGAATGATTCTTCTGATGACTTAGGTCATCGTATATCTCTCAGATACACAAGACGCATTTCCCTCTCTCTCTCTCTCTTTCTCTCTCTCTCTCTCTCTCTCTCTCTATATATATATATATATATATAAGTTAAGCGGCGTCAAGCCTGGCCAGTACTAAATGGGTGACCATTTGGGAATACCAGGTGCTTTATATGCACTCTACTTATCTCGGCATTGTTTCAAGTCGTCTGGTATTACTACTTGCCATTGGAATCAAGCAATGCCGACTCAGGAGAGCGGTTGTTGGGATTGCGCAACACTTGCAGTTACAAATTCACGCGCGGGCAACCCCTGGCGGGGCACTCATACGTCGAAATCGACGGGAAAGTCCATCATATATATATCTATATATATATATATATATATATATATAGTGTGTACATAGTAGAATGAAATATAATTATGATTAATAAGTTTCATACAAATATTTATATTTCGTTCCTTGAAAGTCATCAGGCTAATTGCGTGGATTTATATTGAACGCTTTACTATATATAACACTAGTGTGTCATCTAATTACTCAGAAATAAACATCGTAGGTTTAATAAGTCATGAATATTGGTTCCACATTGTTTCTACAGACTAATCTAATAAATTATGGGGTGTTTAAAAGTCGATAATTATCTATTATTGGTTATGATCGATTTTTTGATGATAGCATACTCTTTCTAGTTAGCGTCGCCAAGTAAGTGAGAACATAACTTGTTTGATTTATGCACACACGAAGGTGATTTGCCGGTTACACAAAAGTGCTTGCTAAAATCATCCACAGGGCTGTATTTCCGCTGTCCTTGAACATAGACTGCTGGATATTCCAAAACAGTAACGCGTCTCATATTGATGAGGATCAAAGTCGCTTAAGTTAAGCAATCTGATGTGAACAACTGTGCCGACGTGATTATATATATATATATATATATATATATATATATATATATATATGAATTTGATTGCTGCCTAGAGAAGTATTTTATAGATGATTGGTGATGTATGAAGCATTAAAAACGATGTTGTTGTTTTTTTAATTGTTTTTATTTTGATATTTCGACCAGTCCTCTGGTCTTTGACAAAAAATGTCACATATATACATATATATATATATATATATATATATATATATATATATATATATGTATATATATGTATGTATATATATATATATATGTATGTATATATATATATATGTATATATATATATATATATGTATATATATATGTATGTATATATATATATATATATGTATGTATATATATATATATGTATATATATATATATATATGTATATATATATATATATATATATATATATATATATATATATATATATATGTAAAAATAAAAATGGAATAAAGAATAAGCAATTCAACAACTAACAAAATAAAACTCAAAAACTCATGTTGTAAAGTTCCACCGAGATATTTCGGCCGTAGATACGACCATTTCAGATCAGTTAATAAACTTTATTTCAAAACGGAAAAGTTTTCAAATTTATACAGAGAATGCGATTGGAAGAAAATGTCACGTGCAGAGAACAACAAAACGGGGAGAAAAAGGAGTGCGAGGAATGTTATGAAAAGAGAAAGAAAAAGATAATGAAGAAGAGGAAGAAGAAGAAAGAGATACCAATCAAACAGTATCTTTAGAACGTCAGTTGAAGAAGACGAAACGAAGAAGAAGAGAAAGCGAGAGCAAACGTGAGAAAGGGTAAATCGACATGTCGTTGTCGAAAACTATTGAAGAAGAAGAAAAAAAAGAGAGAGAGAAAAAATTAGTGCTTAGATATCGCCTGCTGATTGAATTCGGGCCGAGAACGTCAAAAGTCAACAGGATTAGTAGTAATTGGAGCAGTGAACGTCGAGGGACGAAACAAGGGAAGAGGAGGAGGCAGGGGAGGAGGGGAAGGGGAAGAAGAGAGACAAGGGTTAAAAGTTAGCCAGAGTCGTATTCATTTAGATTCATCTCGTATAAAATCGATCTAGCCGAAGGAAAAGCAATATTATAGAAACCTTGTCTTTGGGCAATGGTGTTCTTATGACATAGGATCAGACAGGATTCTGTGAGACGTCGAAGTTTGGTGTCATGAGTATGTTTGATAGGGATTGCCTTATGGGTATTGAAGTGGTGGCCGGAAGAGATCATATGAGTGCATACTGCATTTGAGATATCGCCGTTTTTTATGGCACGATTATGTTCATATATTCGTTTCTTTTAATATATTTCGGCGAGATGTCATAAGAACACCATTGCTCAAAGACAAGGTTTCTATAATATTGCTTTTCCTTCGAAATATCTCGGTGGAACTTTACAACATGAGTTTTTGAGTTTAATTTTGTTAGTTGTTGAATTGCTTATTCTTTATTCCATTTTTATTTTTACATATTGTCTGAAACATTGTTTCTATTTTCCCATATATATATATATATATATATATATATATATATATATATATATATATATATATATATATATATATATATAATCTAAGTAAAACATCCACAGGGTAGTAATCCAAAGAATTTCAACCGGGTTCATAAAAAGTGCTCAATATCAAATAGAGCTTTTCATATATGATTATTGTACTTACACAGACCTGTCAAACCTTGCGACACTTGCGTGTCGATGTTATCGATCAAAAACTATTATAAACTGGGATCTCATCAGGCAGATTTAGAATCCGATCTTAACCTTAGATCATATTTGGAACGAACCAAATATGAATCTAAGGTCAAGATCGGATCCTACCTCTCTCTGATGAGATCTCAGTTTATAATAGCTGTTGATCTATAACATAGACATGCCGGTGTCGCAGATTTTGTACATGTCTGTGTAAATAAATATATATATATATATATATATATAATGAGAGAGATATATATAGAGATATATATAGAGAGAGATATATAGAGATATAGTCTGTTTCGCTGTGTCACAGCTCATCAGTGCGGCTAGACCAGTTAGTTCGATAAGCCGGGATTGAAACTCGACCCTCGAGCTGACAGTCGGCGATCCTACCGCTGCGCTATCATACGATAAAAATATTTTTTTAGATTTTCTCGAAACCATACTAGAGTCCCATTAAGTGTTATGCTATCAACATAGGGGTATGTTGCTTTTTTAACATTGATCCTTGTAGGTCTACATTTTTCTGGGGACCAGGGCAGGATTATTTTTGAATACATTTACTTATAAGGATAGAATAATTATTACCTTGTTAAATTTTATCTTCAGTTTTTATTAAACCTACTACCAGCATGTATAAGATATCTACTGTCTTACTGAGTTGTTTATCTCTATTGCTACTAGAACTCACGGTTGTTATTGATGAATCTTCTATATGAAGGGTTCCATAATTAGACAATCTATATTGGACCCGTTGACTAAATTTCCAAAAGCTCATTAAAAGTAAAATGATATTTTTAATTGAAAGTTTTTCAACATAATGGCACAATGTTAACTATCTCTGTATACATTATCGTTTGTTTGATCTTGTAATTGTCTTTTCTACCACTTCCTGCGAAGTTCGCTTGGTTTTATCTGGACTTCTAACTATTTCTCATTATAAGATCATAGATGTAAATGAATCTTTTTAGCAACGTTTTTATTTCGTATGATTTAATCAATATATTGCTGTTTCCTATATACATTCTTAAATAATGTTTCAATGTATCTGCTATAATTTGAGGAATGCATACATAAACGCATATGTTAATTTCTAACTTGCTGTATAAATACGTGTGTTGGTATGTTTTTTCCAGTGACACTGTCTATATGCCTTTAATTTGGTGTCTATACCTGGTGCTGACGATATGAGTTGAGAGTGAAAATATAAATACATGGTCTCTGAAACGATCGTACACTATTATATTGTTTGTTGATTTCTTGGAACACACATTGATTATTTAAAGGTGTTCACACAGATTTAGTATATATATATATATATATATATATATATATATATATATATATATATATATGTATACATGTTTTGAGGTACAAAACTTATCAATACATTTAAAAATGATACGCGGAAATCTCTCTAAGGCCCTTTCGACTATAATCGTGTCAGGAGAAAATCGATAGTAATATTGTCGAAAGAAATAGCAAATGGGGTAATTGAAAGTGCCAAAATTAACGAAAAAGCGATTAAAAGTCAACTTAATGATTTACTTAAAAAAAACGATTAAAAGACACTGCGTTAGGGGGAAGGGGGGAGTTCAAAGTTTCCGATAGAAATTTAGCGATCTAACAAAATCTTTCTGCCGGCACAAGAGAGGGTTTTCGAATAGCGATAAGGACAGATTCCAATATTTTCAAATGGTTCTTGGAATCTGCTCTATGCAAGACCTCAAAACGGTATATTTTATAGCTACTGGTACAGCTTGGGTTTTCAACCAAATGCTGGCCAATAGCAGAGTCCAAAGAATTAGAGGAGGGGTAACACAAGGATCCTACCCTTCCCTGACGTATTTTTGATACGCCCTATAAAGCCAGCATCACATTTTAATCGGTTTATTAAAATCTGTTTATAACATAAATACGCAAATTAAGAAGACCTATTTGTGGCTATTTGCAGTTTTCTATATATACAATATTTCAAAATCTAGTGTTATATTATAGAATTCAATCGGCACATCTGGTTTTGGTATTAACATAATAACGATGGATTGAAACAACTTTAGCAGTTTGTCATTATTATATATATATATATATATATATATATATATATATATATATATTTCGTATTAATACTTTACCAAGAAATCCAATGTAATCATTTTCATATTTTCGATAGTTTTCAATATATCCATAAATATTGATTTAAATATCACAAATCAAATAGTACATTCATTAAGTATTGCTCGAAATCCACAGACATTCTGAGAAATGTTTTGATTAAAAAAAATGAATCTTGGAGTAACGAAATAGATGTTCTATTAAAAAGGAGAAAAAATTAAATAGTTTGCTAATATCCGAGACTGTGCTACTTCCTCATCTCTTGTTAATATGAGACCAATATTTTTAAATGATTCAACACTTGGTTACAGATGGCATATTATGGTTCCCGACATATAGACTATCCCATAACGAAGGAAAAGCGTTTTAATCCATAACTATTTATAAATTGATATTTTGGGGGGAAAACAATGTGAACGTAGAATATAAAACCTTGCAAAGTTGAATTCAAAAATTGGTCTCGTACACTCGATATATGTAAATGTGAAATAAAAATTTGGGGGCATATAATAAATTATTAAAAAGTGGTTTGCTGTCAGATATGCAAAATATCCCAAAGGGTGTATTTTACCATAATGCGAATCATCTTCATTGGATCTTTTTCTTAATTCATTAAAGTTGACGATTTAGTTATACGAACAAGTCCTATGAATACGAGGTAAATTATAGTTTGTTTATTATGTTGATTTTAAATTAATACATTAATTGTTTAGAATAAGAAAATGATTTCCCATATAGAGTGTTACAATCAATATTAATATACAATAGTATTAATATATGTTTCTCTAAATTATATGTACACATACTATAATATGTCGACACTGGTTATATTTCTTCACTAGCATTGCTAACAATTTAAGCCAGATGTACTGTACGTCACCGTTATACGGAACAATTTGAATGATAGAATGATTATATAAATATATATATTTATATATATAAAGGTATAAAACTAAAAGTAGAATGTATACTTTTAAAATGTGAATCTATTGTGAAGTGTTGAAACTCAATATACGGGATAGAGCAATTATAAATAAAGAGAAGATACAAAAAATGGGATTTAGACAAATCTATTTCATCTTCAGTTGTTCAAAACAAGGTACATTTGATAAGACAAAATGAAAAAAATAGACATGCTCCTACTGAATAGACTATTTTCTTGATTAAATGAAGATGGCATAGATGTATCATTCTTACATATTTTATTTATTTTCTTTCATTTATCTATCTATCTATATATCTATATATCTATATATCTCTCTCTATATATACATATATATTATGTATATATAATTATAATTATATTAAATTCCCGAAACAGTTTTTCATGGTAAACAACTGATGATCCCTTAAATAATGTTAGAAGCAAACTAATATAATAACTGTAAAAACTAAATTGACTTACATGATTGATTTTCCACTGAACGACTTGGGACTTAAGGTTTAAAAAATTTTTTTTTTTTTACTTTTAATGGTTGAGAAACTTCCGAGACTATATATATATATATATATATATATATATATATATATATATATATATAATCTTTATTTATGTTAATATTTTAGTTGCATATGTGGAGACATATTTCAGCTGCAACCTTATTTAGACTGCGCTGTATTAGAATAAGTTGTATGTGTGAAAACAGGAAAAGGAATAATTTCCACGAACAAGGGGTGAACTCGGAAATCAGAACATGATCCTATTTCTTTGATTAATTTTCTTTTTTTTTTACTAAGAAGTGACAAATAATCAAGGCTCAAAAGGCTCTCGAGAATGAAGGTTGATGAGTATCAGATGGACGGGATTGGTAATACTTGTAGAAGTTTAGCAGAATTTTATTATTTAGTCTGCTTGGAAGCAGTCCCACGGCCTTAGTTTCCACGTACGGGTAGTGATAGAAAATAAACTTTGCTAATGGAAGTTTCGTTAAGTTTTTAGCACAAAGAAAATTATTGGCAGTGGTTGTAGCTAGATTAGTTTCGTTGTGAATGTGGTTTCAAAAGAAGTGACATTAACATTGTCGACATATCATAAACCCCACAACCGTGATGGTATTCGTACATATACATACTAGACTAGTAGTTGATAGAAAGTCTATATCAAAAACGTGAAGCACAAAAAGTTGTATCAACGTGACGACATTCAGTGTTAAATACTTTGAAAATGGATGATATGCCGTAAAATATAACCATGAACCAATTAAGTGTTTTATAGCGAACACAATGGTTTATGAGTGTTATTATGATTCGCAAAAATATGAACTCTCTGGTTATCCTTCTAGTATATATGACAAACGAACATATATTACACTTCACCTTAAAGGTGGAAGTAATGCCTGGGAGTACGGTATCATGGCGGAGAAACATATACTACATTACCCCTAGATTAGGAACTATTGCCTAAATGTCTAGTAAAATAGTTATATAACATCAATAGATACTACACTGCTTACAAAGAAGGTATAATGTCTGGAATAATTTCATCATGACAGCAGAACAGATACAACCTTCTCCTCTTGTATTGAGCATTGAAAGGTGGTATGTTAGTCTGAAATAGTATGGTAAAATTAATTGAGCATTCAGAAGATGTTAATACAGTTTTGGATACAAAAAAATCGCTATTACTTATTGAGAAATAGTTCGATAATAACCCGGTCGCTATATGTAAGTTTGATATCAAAATTTAAGAACATTAGTGGAGTTGCTTATTGTTGTGTCTATTATCGGTTTGTTTTCCAACTAGTTTTAATCTGTTTGCACCTTTCCTTGAGCTTTCTCAAAGTCAATCTTTCTACAATTTATTTCATTTGAAAGTTTTAAAACTAATCCAGTCAATTTAATCTTTCATGTATTTTCCCGGGAGGTGACATACGTGTTTATTTAACTTTTTGTTTCTTAAAAATATTATTTCAAATCTCTTTCTTTCCACCCAGCCGAATAGATAAGCAAAGCAACTAAAATATATATGAGAATAATATAGAAAACAATATGACACAAGATAAAAAGAGTATTACATAAAACAGAGAAAATATAATATATAATATATAGTTAAGAGCGCAGATGAAATACAAGATCGAATTGATGAAACCTAAAAAGATGTATTCTTGAAACCAGAAAGAAAACAGTAGTGAATGAAATTGGGAAAATATTACTGACAGAAAATAACAAAAATGTAGGTTTTAATAAATGAGAAAGAAACACTATTGACAGAGCAGAAAACAAGTATTAAAACTTAAAAAGCAGCACTGGAAACCTTTAGAAAAACAATCGTTCAGAAACACAAACCAATATTAATATCAGTAAAAATATACGGAAACAGACAGAAAACCACAATACGCAAACAGTTTTAGAGAAACCAGATAAAATCTAAAAGAGTATTGAATAAATAAGAACACATACATAAACAGTATTGAATAAATAAGAACACACACACACAAACAGTATTAAATACATCAGATAAAATGTAAAAAACCATGGAAGAAACCCGAAAAAATACACAAGAAGTTTACAAATAAATCAGTAGGACAATATTAAATAAAATACTGGTAAAGCTGTTAAGCGGACAAAACCGACTTTTGCCGACACTGAAATACGTAAATAACTGGAAACAGCCGAATCAAAACGAACCGGCGCCCACATCTGAATGGTTCGACTTTTCAACAGAAATTCTTAATAGAAGAAAAATACCCCCGTGCGTAGAATTTAGTATATTCGGACTACTGTTCGCATCTTGGGTGTTTTTATCACAACGTTTCGGCCGATGTAACCTCTGACCTTCTTCAGGTGTACCTTGTAGAACACAGGAATCTTTCTGTCGAACTCGGGAATCTGGACGAAATTTTTAAAGGAACCCTTTATCAAATCCACGGGGGTAGCATGCTCTCGTTCCATCTGCCTGCTACTCCCATAGATTTAATGAAGTGTTCCGTTCGAAATTTTTTCCAGATTTCCGAGTTCGACAGAAAGATTCCCGAGTCTGATAAGGTTACATCGGCCAAAACGTTGTGATAAAAAACACACAAGATAAGAACAGTAGTCCGAATATACCAAATTCTACAAATCATCAACCCTCATCTTAAAATTCTGAAAATTCCCCTATGTTCAATTTTATTGGAAATTATTTATTTAAAAAAAAAAAATTAAATCATAAAAGTTGAATTACTGTTGGCTGGCAAACACTTTCTTAATAAGAATTATTAGAGAGGAGTTAGAATGGAAAGGAAGGGACAATAAGATTCAGGTAGATGAATGGAAAAGAGAAATAGTCGGAAGAGACAGACAGTGATAATTATTTACTATATATATATATATATATATATATATATATATATATATATATATATATATATATATGAGAAAGGAAGGATGAGGTTTATCCGACGTAATGGGAAATGAAAAAGGAAAAACCAAAAGATGATTTTTTTGTATGTATTCATCAACGTTTCGTCTTTATTTGTAAGACTTCCTCATGATCATAATTGTTTTTCCTTCCCCTCATTGTCATATTCTCAGCACATTTCAACACTTTTCTTCGAACTTACTTATATTCATGCATTCATGACATAGCCAGCTGGTCAAATACTCCTACTCTCCAAAAGGTTCACACCTAACCACAACAAAATCTCTCATCTCCCCATTCACCCATCTCACCCTTTCGACTACTTCGTTCACACTCTTACCCACCCACCTCGCACACTTTCAAATCATCTTCATTTCTTCAAATATTTTTCTAAAACTATGACACTACCTACACACCAAAAACACAGAGCCTCCACTCCTTTCCTCTTTGCCCAGCCCCTCAAAATCAATGCTACACCTCACCACAACAAAAAACTCAGCGACCCCTTCCCCTCTTTCCAAACCTGAGACAAATTTACTAACACTTCCACCCCTCCTCTTTTTCACACAGCCATCCACATTCATTTCCCTCCCTGCCACTGACTTCTCTGAGCCCGGACCTTGGTCCTGCGCTCCCAGTAGCCGCGGCTACTACTTCTTCTCATCAACCCATCATGTCAACCCAATATTTCTATGTTACTTGCATGACATTTTACTTAAAATAATCATGCTGAGGAAGTCTTACAAATAAAGACGAAACGTTGATGAATACATAAAAAAAAACATCTTTTTGTTTTTCCTTTTTACATATATATATATATATATATATATATGGAGAGAGAGAGAGAGAGAGAGAGAGAGAGAAAGAAAGAGAGAGAGAGATAGAAGAAAAAAGAGTGATAAATATGCGACGATTGTCCAAATTTATTTCAAATTTCAATTGTTCAATGCAAGGTGTATTCAGTAATAAACTAGTGTTTATTATTCTTTCCTTAAGCCAAGGCTTTTCAAAGATCGAGATATTATCATCAGAGGAGAAATACAGATGGATAAGTTGGCTTTCGAAAAAACCAAAGTTCAAATATTTGAAAAATATGAAAATTATTATTAAAATAATTCTTGTTAAAAAAACGCAGTGAATGAAAAGAAAAGAAAAGTTCCGTATATATATATATATATATATATATATATATATATATGTGTGTGTGTGTGTGTGTGGGTGTGTGTGTGCGGGTGTGTGTAATAAATACGAACCTAACGGGTCACGTGTTGTATAGTCTTTTATAAAGCTTGGTTAGATGTGTTTTTGTGCCGATAACCTTTCTCTATATAACATTATTTTAATATATATTTATTTCGCAAATTAAAAAATAAGGAAATATAATACAAACATATAAGATTTAGTTATTGTATAATAATGTGTGGTAAAATGAGTTTTCATATGTAAATAAAAATGTAATCGATTCCCTGATGAATTTCGATCTATCGAAAACCAATAAAACTGTGTTTGTTATTGTGTTGCTAGGACATAAATTTAACGCTTACCTACTTCTCGACTGATTTTGCAGATTTCAACGGCGCAAAGAATATGAAATCACTTTTTGTTTTAGTTTTCATATCTTTCCTATTTCTTTTTCGATGATTAACTTTGCCAAAAAAAGAAGGCATTAGCTTTTAAGATTTACTACTCCTCCGCTTCGACTGCTTTTTTTTTCTTTTCCCGCCATTTCAAATCCCCACGTGTTTGTTCAACGATTTATTGGCGGACCTTTCGTTGTTACATTCGTGTGCAGATGCGTCTTCGCATTTTTCTGTTGCTCTGTGTGTCACGTTTCAATTTGATCCAGCATTTGAACGGTCGCATTTTGTAGCAAGATTTGAGAGAGCGTGTTTTAAAATAGTCTTAAAATGGAATTTCGTTACATGAGGCCCGAGTAAAAAGAAATATGAAAATTACATTTGAACTTAAAGGTTAGATATACCGCTTCATGTCAGGATATGACGTCATAGTAAGAAAAGCTAGTAAAACATAACAGATAAGCTGATAAAATCATTCTCTTTTTTCTGAACTGCGTAAGAAATCATTCGTGTTTTGAGATAGGTATGTTCTCTTCTATTGAGAAGGGTTTGGGGCAGACACACGTGGTATTATGTATACTGTATACCGTACAAAAACGAAAGTATTACCTACTACAAATGATAATCTGACATCATTAACATTCATTATCGTTAATTTTAAAAGCAAGTAAACGACCGCAATATAACGAAAGAGAAAAGACAAAAAATCATGTCACTCCGACGTCTTATGCTACTACGCGTCATCTATGCAACAATACTTCATTTTTTTATGTGCTCTGCCGTCGTTCGGACGATCTACTGGAGATAAAAATTGGTCCACGATCGTGTTACAATTTTATTTTTCATTAGAATAAAAATCTAATGTTGTCTGATATTGCATTAAACACCATGTCTGATTTTGAGCTCAGCGTATAAGCATGGTAGTCATTTTGATTATTATATTTTTGCATTAAGAAATTAATTTGTTTAAGTGGCGTTCAAAGCTCTATTCTGCTTTGGCTGCGTATAATCGGGTGTAAGACAAGTAACATTAATTGGCATATAATTAGATAACAATAAACTATACCAAACTTCTCATAGCAAATCTGCATTTCCTTGCGATCAATAAGGACACCTGTTCATTCTTGTTCGTATCCGGGACCTATAATTAACAGTTGCATTTCTATTTTTAATTTTTTAATTTCTATAATATTTTTGCCTCCAGCTTCCTGTGTTCTAGCTCGGTCAACTTGTTGGTCTAGTGGTCTTCATCAATTCGCTGTTGTGATTCCTCGTTATAACACAGCTCCCTATTTAAGTAACCGTTTTTTTTTTCTTCCAGAACTGCAGGCTTGTAGAACTCTCCTGCGCTGCTGACTGTGTATATCCATAAACATTTAAAGACTAATGTCACTAGGCATCACCTATTTTTGCAATAAATATATTCTGTTCTGTTTAACTTCTTACATAAAATAGCTTCATGTCATGTATGAAACGAGTTTCTAAAATAAAAATAAATATTAATACAAATAAAGTAAACATCTTGTTTTCTATTTTCTATTTTTAAATACTAAAGGTGCACAAAGATCCCCTAATAATATTTTACTTCTCTTAAATATACTAATCTAAATACGCTAGATAATGTTTCTTAAGAATATATATGGTTATGAGGGAAACGTCTTTAAACCCATAGTAGGAGTTGGTTAACAAACACACATCAACTACAAATTTTATATATAGATGTGACCATGACTCTTTATTTATATTATTAAAGATGCCGTCCCGTTTGTTGCTTTTCTTTTCGTATGTCATGCTTTAGTGTGAAGTAACATTTCTCTGCATGCTCGATCATGCTTTTTGTGGTAGTTCTTTTTATCTAGTCTGATTAAGTTTCAAATAGAATTTTCATCGGTCTGTCATGCTTAAATTCGAAAGACCATTTGTGTCGGTCTGTAAAGCTTATGTATGTTCGAAAAAGTAAAGCATTTTAGAAGTATCTTTACTTTTTCAACCTACTTTTTGAAGAAATATTTTTTGCCTATAGTGTTTACGTTGTGAATAGTATTTTCTTCGGATTTTCCCGCTTAAGTCTAAAATGAGAGGTGACGGGAGCTAAGTGGTTAACGACACCAACTGACAACCTGTGTGACAAGGTTGAATCCAGTTTCTTCCACATAAACACTTTAACTTTGGATCTTAGTAACGTTCATATTGTTTTTCCCGTATATATCCAATGTATTTCTAGTAAATGTTCTCACTAGAAAGATATCGGGGAAACCAATGCAACGAATATAATCATCTTATTTACACAAAATGAATGAATAAAGTCGAAAATAGCATTTTCATAGCAAAAGAATTATTCAATATACGCAAGTTTTATTTTAAATATGTGTTACATAGTTATCTGTCCACTCCTAGCTCTATCACGCTCAAGTTCTTGTCGATATGTAATGCTTCCATGAAGTCGAAAATAGCATTTTTATAGCAAAAAATTATTCAATATACGCAAGTTTTATTTTAAATATGTGTTACATAGTTATCTGTCCACTCCTAGCTCTATCACGCTCAAGTTCTTGTCGATATGTAATGGTTCCATGAAGTAGTAAATAGCATTTTCATAGCAAAACACTTATTCAATATACGCAAGTTTTATTTTAAATATGTGTTACATAGGTATCTGTCCACTCCTAGCTCTATCACGCTCAAGTTCTTGTCGATATGTAATGGTTCCATGAAGTAGAAAATAGCATTTTCATAGCAAAACACTTATTCAATATACGCAAGTTTTATTTTACATATGTGTTACATAGGTATCTGTCCACTCCTAGCTCTATCACGCTCAAGTTCTTGTCGATATGTAATGCTTCCATGAAGTAGAAAATAGCATTTTCATAGCAAAACACTTATTCAATATACGCAAGTTTTATTTTAAATATGTTTTACATAGGTCTCTGTCCACTCCTAGCTCTATCACGCTCAAGTTCTTGTCGATATGTAATGCTTCCATGAAGTAGAAAATAGCATTTTCATAGCAAAACACTTATTCAATATACGCAAGTTTTATTTTAAATATGTTTACATAGGTCTCTGTCCACTCCTAGCTCTATCACGCTCAAGTTCTTGTCGATATGTAATGGTTCAGGTCGAAATACCAGTTTCGTCTATTTCTATGCCTAAATTGTGAATCATACTTTAATTTTAAAACGGACAGATTGAATCTTAAGACATTTCTATAAGAAGTGCTGATCGTCTGTCAATATATCAGCTTAAAATTTAAATAGAATTGTTGTTAGTCTTTAATAACATTTTTGGTCTGTCACGCTAAACTTTAAACTTAAATTTAAAGATAAAGCCACATATGTCTATGAACGACTTCCTCTACCCGTCGATTGATCTGTCACGTTAAATCTCCGAATTCATTTCCGCCACTTGTATTAAGTAGACGCATCTAACAAATACTTATCATTGCTTTTTTTCCACGCCATAAACATACCTTTTTATCGCACTTACAAAAATGAGAACCGCCCCATTTTCTTCAACCCTTCATGTCATAACAACTTTTTCTTTTACTCTGTGTTTTAAATCGATCCCTTGTTGATCGATCTCACGAAAATATTTATTCATTCTTTCTTTGATTTAATCTCTAATTTTATCACTATTTTCTTTCTTTTTCCACAGAACTATTTTTAAAAGAAACGTTTTTCTTTTTAAAACGTTGCTCAAACAATGGCCGACTTTGTTAACCACGCGATTACAGATCAGAAAATGTCGGGTTTTGTTTTCGATTTTTATTTCGCTTTAACGGCTTTACAAGACTTAAGTAGAAAATACAAAAAGAATAACGGATGATTTTTACATGCAACATAATCGAAAATGTGCCAAGTTTTTTTCGTTTTCGTTTATTCTTTAAAACTAGCAAAAATTGTGTGCACTTTAAGAAAGAGAAGATGTAAGATATGGTTCGGAACTTTTAAGTCGAGAATAAATAAGTTGTATTATTTAGGTTATTCGGACTATTATACATCTTGGTTGTAAGATTAACAACTTTTCGAACTATGTAATCCCGCTTCAAATAGTATTTAATCCACGGGAGGGCATGTCTCTGATATAGGGAGCTGTAAACCAGATGTTATTTCTCTGCCTTCTATTTTTATTTTTATTATAGTTTTTGATATCATATTGCTTACATAAGTCAATCATTCTGAATGGAAGTGTGTATTTCTGTTATACATATTAATTTATTTCTAAATAGTTTTAGTTTAGAATGTATTGTTTAACAACGCTTTTAAGCGTAGCACCATGGAACCATGTGGACAGTCATAGCTGACGGAATAAGAGGAATAAACATCCGTTAAGTTATTAATTCTGTATATATTTCTGGGTATATTGTTACATAACCCTTAAGCTAACTCTTAATCCTAACCCTACCCCCACTTTTACCCTAATCCTAACCCTAACTCTAACCATATATCCGAACGTTAACCTTAACCTTAACCCTAACCGTAACCATTATCCTAACCCCCACTTTGACCCTGACCCTTACGAAAGGGGTCAAAGTTAGCTCGTGTCCTAATGTAACAAGCACCGATTTATACGTTTGACATGAAGGTTTCAAATGTTCGATTACTATTTTAACAAGTTAGAAAAGATAAATGCGGAGGAAGTTTGGAGATAACATTGGATGAAACGTTTTGAATAAAACTAGCAGTAATAAAATAGAAATCCGAATGATCTAAATCATCTTATTTCGATAATAATAACCAAGAAGAGGAGACCAGCCTAAAAGTTGTTAATGATAATAGATATGCTTCATCCAAATAAACAAAACAGGCAATCAATTGCTTTCAATTATTTGTTTTTAAAAGACTGTAAAGAAAGGAAAATTAATTAAAAAGTGTAAGAAACAAAGTATTGATGGAAGAAAATCGAAGCTATGAAAAAAAGTAGGAATGAAAGAAGAAGAAATCAATCTGAAGGAATATATTAAATAATAAGAATAAATTATGAAAGAAATTTAAAAAAAAAGTAGAAATGAAACAACAGAAACATGAAATTAAAGGTGAAAAACAGAATGAATTAAAGAAAAAGTGAAAGAAAACAAAAGCAGATGAAAATATAGGAAATTAAAGAAGAATACATCAATCTGACGGAATATATTAAATAATGGAGATAAGTTATTAAAAATGAACAGTAAAGAAGAAGTGATGAAAAAAGAGAAACATGAAATTGAAAGTGAAAAAAACGAAGAAATGCAAGCAGAATAATGTAAAGATAAAAGTGAAAGAAATGAAAGCATAAGAAAATATGAGAAATTAAAGGAGAGAAATAGTAGAAATAAAAAATGGAGGGAATGAAGACGAAATAAGAACAACACAGAAAAATGATTTACTAGGAAGAACATATAAAATTAAAAAAGAAAAAGAACAAGATAAGAAGTAGAAGAAAACAAAACTTAAAAGAGGAGGTAGAATAAGAAAATGAGAGAAGAAGAAGAAAAAAGTAGATGAAGAAGTAAATAAAGTGAAAGAAGGAGAAAGTAACAGAAGTAGAAGAATACATATTTAAGGGCGAAATGGTGGAAAATAGTAGAAAAAATTCATTACCTAAAAAAGATTAGAAGGAGGAATTAAAGGAAGAAGAAGAAGAAGAAGAAGAAGAAGGAGAAGAATTAAAAAAAGAAAAACGAGAAAAAAAGAATAAAAAATCACGGAAAGAACCAAAAGAGGAACATTTAATAGGGAAATGGAAAAATAGTCGAAATACAAGAAGAGACAGACAATTAAAAGAAAGAATTTCAGAACAGAAAGTAATGAGAAGACGAAGAAGAAAAAACCGGAGAAAAAGAAGAAATAGAAAACTATGATAAAGAATGAGAATAGACGAAGAATATTCTTATGTTATTCTCTTAACGACATTGATTCTAAATTGGTTATAGCCAAGTATCCAGACGAACACTAAACAAATTAGAACATATATTATCATGCCAACATATTGCACGATGGACGAATAAAGGGAGTATGCTACACCGCGTGGCGGTTACGGTAACGAAAATTGATCTTTGCCAATAGAAACTTACTGGTCGGAGTTGAGAAAAAAAGACATGCAGATTTTCTGCTGAAAATTAAAAGTTTTCATAATAAAAAAATTACTTCTTACTCGCATCAATACTTAAATATTTCAAAAGGAGTAATAAGAAGCCAAGAGCTCTCCTTGTGTACTATAGAAGAAATAAAAGAAGAATTGAAATCCGAAGGAGTAATCGAGGTTAAGCAAATTTCTATAAAAAGAAAAAACAAGATCATCCAAATAAACATATACGTGATGACATTTGATATGCCGACGATACCACCAAAAATGAAGGTAGGATGCACCATTGAAAAGGTTGAACAATATATCCTTAATCCTCTTCGGTGTTACAAATGCCAGAAATTTGGGCATCACGAAAGCAAATGTAACGGAATAAACACACGGGGAAAATGTGGGGAAAAAGACCCTGACCACTCTATGGATGTGTGGAAAGGGAATCATTATTGCGCAAACTGTGGTGGTGACCACCCAGTTTATTCCAACACTTGTGAGAGATGGAAGAGGGAAAAGGAGATATTGACAGTAAAATACACAAGAAACATTTCCTTCCAAGAAGCAAGAAGGGTGGTTGAAACCACTAGTAGAGGAAAAACATATTCTCACGCTATGCCCCCAGTGGTGACTAATGACAGTAAATACAAAAAAATAATAGAACGGTTGCTTCAGCTTGGACCGGGAGACTGGCCAGCATTCCAAAATACAATTAGAAAATAATATGAGGCACCGAAAGCAAACGTTAGAAAGCAACAGATGCAACCAAGAGAGGAAAGTATTATTATTGTGCCTCCTACCCAACCGGTTGTCCCCATCCAAGATGAACTACCACAGTCAAATACAAGTGATGCAGCTGAATCTACTCTGAAAAAGAAAGTGATCCGAAAAGATCCAAATAAAAAATATCTCCATGCAAAGAGCCTCCAGGTAAAAATCCTGAACCTGAGTAAAAAGAAAAAAATCACCTCAAAAACTAAAACCAAATATCAGAGTGAACTTGACACAACACCGACTTGAGGCACTGACTATGATGGAAACAGAAGATGAAAACTCTGAAAAAAAACACAAACAAAGCAAAAATCACCCCCAATCAAAATATAAAGCATGGGACAAAAATAATCCAATGGAATTGTCGCGGTTTAAAAGCAAATCTTAATGAATTTCTCTTATTACTGACGCAGACATCTCCCATAATTATTTGTCTCCAGGAAACCTTCCTAAAACAAGAGGGCAATATCAAAATTATCAGATATTAAGCCACATCCATGATACTGGACACAGAGCCTCTGGAGGGGTATCAATTCTAATTAGAAATGATATACCCCTTAGCAAACGGAATATCCAAACCAATATCCAAGCGGTTGCCATTAAGGCGACATTACATAACACAATGAATATATGTTCAATATATATTCCACCAAACGAGGATATAAATTAAAGTGAGCTAAAGAATCTAATTTACCAATTACTCAAACCATTCATCCTATTGGTTGACTTTAATAGCCACCATACCCTCTGGTGGTACAAAAATACGACAACAAAGGGTAAACTAATACAAACGATTATTAATGAAAATGATCTGTGCATGCTAAACGAAGGAACACATACATATATGAACCTATTCAATGGAAGTAATTCTGCTATTGATTTAACCATATGCGACCCCGCAGTCTTTATGGACTTTACTTGGAGAATGTATGATGACACTTGTGCCAGTGATCATTTTCTAATCCTTTTCGAAAATATAGAACCTGGTGATGAAAATAAATCAGACCTCTAGAAACTAAACAAAGCCAATTGGTAAATGTTTAAAGAAAAATGTCAGGAGAAACTGACATGTGTGGAAACAAACTCTGACCCAGTGGAACACTCCACAGAGAGGCTTATTGAAATAGCAAAAGACTGCATCCCGATAAATTTTACACAAGACAAAGAGTACAGACCCTGGTTTAACAGTCAAGTCAACAAAGCCATTAGACTGCGAAGAGCACCCCTAAGAAAGTTTTAAAAACAGCCAACTACAACAAATCGTATAGAGTTCAAACAAAGCAGAGCAAGGGGCCCACAAGGTGATAAAAGCAGCAAAAAAAGAATGCTGGCAATGCGACCCTAGCCTGAAACGTGAAAGGATGGAAATTACAGTTGTTGATCAATATAAGTTCTTAGAGGAAATTTTCGATAGAAAATGTACCTTTATTCCCTACCTGAAATATATAAGGGCTAAATGTAATAGAACATTACAACTACTACGTGGGGTAGCCCACACTGAGTCTGGTGCAGACCCAAACACTCTATTATAATTATATAGATCGTTTATTAGATTCAAATTGGACTATGGTATTTGTATATATCGATCAGTCAGAAAGACCTATCTAAAAATGTTTGATTTCGATTTACCATGGATGACTAAGGTTAGTCCTTTGACCTTCGGAACATCGCCTGTTGACAGTCTCTATATAGAAGCTGACGAGGCACTTCAGAGATCAGAGGTAAAAAATTAGCTCTGCAGTCTTATGTAAAACTGAAATGCTGTTCATCAAATCCTGCATATGATAGTACATTCAAAGGGAATGAAAGAGCTTTAATACCTTTTGGTCTTCAAATGGAAATGATCAACAAAGAAGCAGGATTGGACCTGACAAAAATACATGATACGATAATACCAAATAACCCACCTTGGACCATAAGGATCCCAAAGATCATACTAACCTTAACCAGACTACACAAGCAAAAAATCCACCCTCTATTTTTCCACGAGGAATTAGAGAAAGTCAAAGACAATTATCTAAGACATATGCACATCTTCACAGATGGATCAAAACATGAAGAAGCAACAGGTTTTGCTGCAATTTACAACAATAATGTAAATAAGAAGCGTCTCTACAATGACACTTCCATTTTTAACGCAGAAGCATGTGCAGTAGATTTGGCGCTTAATTTTATTTTAACATCCAAAAATCCCAAAATAATTATTATTTCGGACTCTTTGTCTGTATTAATATCACTACAAAACAGGAAATTTGACAATCCATTGGTGACTAAATGACGTTGTAAAATTGAATATTTGTCAAAGGATAATGAAATATTACTGTATTAGATCCCAAGTCATATCGGAATCAGAGGAAACGACAAGGCTGATAGCACGGCCAGGTCTGCCTTAGGCATGGCTCAGGAGACCATTTTTAAGATTCCATATACTGATTTTAAAACGAAGATCAACAAATATATCCAACAACAAAGACAACAACGTTAGAGTAGCAATACACATAACCCACTCCTAGCGATCAAAACTACAATAGGAGAATGGAAAAAAAGCTCATGAAGTAGTGTTATCAAGACTTCGCATAGGTCACACAGGGATTACGCATTCCTACTTACTTGAAAATGAACAGCAACTAATGTGCTATGCATGCCAGACTGCATACACAATCAAGCATATTCTTACTGAATGCATCGATCTGGTCCCTATAAGAGCAGGTACAATGAAGGAACTGATAAAGAAAAATAAAGTAGAGACACTAATGAGCTTTTTGAAAGCTGTCGATCTATACAAAAAATATAATTGTCTGAAGATATATAAACTAATTGATTTCGTGTTAAATTAATTAGAAAAAATGATATGTTTAAAAAAAAAAGGTTAAAGAATTTTTTCAAAATATTTATTTATTTATTTATTTTTAATTATATTTTATTTTCTTTCTTCAAAAACAATTTTTTAAATAAACAATTGATTCGGCATTAAATAACCTGAAAAAGGTTGATATGCCGTAAAACAAAACAAAAATTAAAAAAAACATCACCGATTTTTATTCTCTAATGAAAAGAATTGATATTTAAAAATCAATGGATTAAAAAACCGAGACCCTCCTTGATTCTAAACATCTGATGTTTTAATAAATACTGGTTTTGTACAAGTTTTATTTACATTACTCATTTTCTGAGTTTATTGTTCTATCGAATATATTGAGCTTTCTATTATCATGGTAGATTATAATGATAATTTAAAGATACATATATAATCTTTAAATTCTATTTCAACGTTATATATATATATATATATATATATATATTTAATCAAACTAGTTATAGTTAAATACCCGTTTAAAGATGTAAAAGTCTTGAGCGTCGAGCAGCGTGGGATTGAGAAAATGGTGTTGGCATTTGCGACGAAGCGAGTTCCGCGTAAGTGTTGAAAACTGTGGACAAAAGAAGCGCTTCCTCTTACTTCCTCCGCTAAGTGTATTTTAATTTCAATTACTGTTTGTACTGATTATCGATAGATGTGTGATCCTGAGCGATTGTCTTGTAATTCTGACCTGAATCTACGAAGTTCGTTCGATCCTATGCGACTGCCTGCAACCACCATTCCTGCACAGATGATGGTAAAGAGCTCGAAACAATATAATATCTAGGTAAAAAACACTTTAATATTTAATAAAAAATATATATTATACAAAAGCCCTTTTAAAAATGTAATAGTCTCTAAAGTAGAGCACTGTGAAATTTAGAAAAGTGTGTTGTCATTTGCAACTAAGCGATTTCGGCACTAGCGTTAGACACTGTAAGCAGCAATAGCACTTCCCCCTGCCTTCGAGGATATGTGTATCTGAATATCAGTTATTGTATGTGCTGGTTGCCGGTAGCCGTGTGGTTCTGTGTGTTTGCCTCGTTATTTTAGGCTGCGTTCCATCCCATGCGATAGCCTACAACTACCACTCTTGCACTGATGAGGTTAAAAAAGCACGAAACTATATCGTCTGTAGGTATAAAACACTCATATATATATATATATATATATATATATATATATATATATATATATATATATATATATAAAGTGTGAACAATGACAAACGGAAAACAGGTTCCTATTTGTTGTTTACCCTGGCCAGCTCCTTTGTCTTCTTCCCTCTTATCGCCTGTCTCATTTCCCCATACTAGCTCAGTAGGTGTGAAAGTGAAAACGAAAAAGGAAATAAATAAAAATATAAAAAGAAGAATAAGAAACAAAGAAGAATGTGTCACCCACTTGTCATATTTCAACGTCACTTAAAATCTTCTCATATGGTCAATCGGATTATCCTTTCCTAATCCCATGTGTGTACTTTCAAAATAAAATTATTTCCAAATCTTCACTTTTTCTGAAGACGTTCGCCAACACGAACGAAACCGGTCAATTTTCTTTTTTTTGTTTTTCTCCTGCACTTTAACCTGTTTTCCGTTTGTCATTTTTCACACATGTTGCCCACCACGGCATTTCATTTTCATGAATTATCGTGTACCTAACCCTATATATATATATATATATATATATATATATATATATATATATATATATATATATATATATATATATATATATATATATATATATAAACTGTACATAACTAGCACATTATAGACAATAATTATTTCTGGCGACCAAACCTTTGTAAAGTCTGAATAAAACTAAAAACATACATCACTGAAATTTACGGTTGCAGACAGAGATGAAGGTAACTAAAGGTTAAGAAGATAGCAGCTTGAAGGATGCAAATCAAATACATATACTCGACTATACTAGCGAGATAGTTACCAGAAAACGGAAGTAAATTTAGTTTTTTCCCAGCATTAATCAGGACTAAAGAATTGTTGATAATTAAGGTTTTCGGCTAAGGCGAATGTAGGGGATACACTAAGTTCTAAACAACGTTCGTAAGTAATTAATTATATTATCCATATAGTTATCATATACAATTATGTGTTCATTATCTATCCATACAGGCGGTTTGAAGAGCAATGTGTAGAACGACCGAATGGGTTTCGATGCCACCTCTTCATCAGCGGCTGTTTAGAAGATGGAACGAAGGGGGAGAATTAAATGATCAGTCCAAATTGATATTTCCATCCCATATTTTCAAAAAGATTGCCTTAGTGTTAATTATTTTATAAGAGTAGTAGTAGTAGTAGTAGTAGTAGTAGTAGTAGTAGTAGTAATAGTTGTAGTAGTGGTCGGTAGCGTAGCCTCGTGACTTTCGATTCCCTTAGGTTATCCTTTAGTCCTCCTATTCCATGAGCGATGTTCTTGACAAAGGGGGAATACTTGCTGTTTTCTGGGTCAGGATCTATCTATCTTACACTTAGCGTGGCTATTTTTGACCGTATCGTTTAGCTCTTTACATCAAGTGGCTTCATGCCTTGTCTGTAGCGACTTCTAAAAAAATATTTTAAGTTTACTCTTTATTGTCAAGTGGCTATAAAAACAATAGTTCTCTCGTCCAACCGAATCAATTTAAATCGGATTTAATCGGGAGGAAAACCGTAACCAGAGGCGTTGTGAAAGACGTTTCACCTTAACTTTACAATTTATTAAAAGGTCACGAAATCTACTCTGAGATAAAAATCGGTATTTGTGCTGCAGACGCACACAGACGACGCCTGGCCTTGACAACACATACGTTTACTCATCTTTATTGAAGCTACATTTATAAATATATATATATATATAAGGAACACAGATTTAAGTAAACACAAGATGTATATCAATGTGTGGTATCGATTTAAGTTGTTTGTCAACTGATAACCCATCCACCTTCGCTTTCTCCCTATCTCTATTTGTCTCTCTCTATCTCTCCCTATATATAAATATATATATATATATATATATATATATATATATAATAAATATTTGTTATTGTTTATTATCTATGTACGTATACGTTTCGTCCTTTTTCAATCGGGACTCATCAGCATAGAGATATGACTATTCACTACCGGTCATGCGATCCGAAACTCAAGTATTTTTCAACTCCAGTCCGACGTCGCTAATCGCTGGGCCAATTGTAAACAGCGAATAAACTATGATAATTTTAACACTTTAACGGCGGCTTTGACGTCGAGGCATTCGACTTCTATTAAGGGAAGGAATGATGCATTATAAGCAAGTGACGTCATGCTGTGTTAATACTACCAATTACAGTGCTCTACTTTCAAGGAGCGACAAATATTTATGTATATATATATATATATATATATATATATATATATATATATATATATATATATATATAATAAAACGGAATGTACGTGTGCCAGGTCCGATTCGCGGAATGAAAAGGTAGAAGTAATAAGTGAGCAACGATTAAGAATGTGAAAAAAGTAGCAGGCAGAGTAATAGCGGTTGCTGATACTTCATACAAAGCTGTGTACCGGTCAACGATTCTGAATTACGTTTCTAAGCTATCGGCGTCGGCTGCTATGGATTCCGCTTTGAATTATCAACATTTCTATAATTAATATTTCTTCAGTTCTACAAAAATGTAACATTCTCTATAACTAATGTATTTGTGTGTATGTGAATGAATGTGAGAGAAGGAAAGAGAGAAGGATTTACAGAGAGAGAGACAGAGATAGAGAGAGAGAAGGATTACGGTTTAAGTAATAATAGCACTTGTTCTGTCGTCTTTTTTCATCGATTAGTGTTTGTTTCATACATTACACGTAGTCGAGAGAAATTGAATGTGAAGCGATAACAAACAGACTACTAAACCAGCTAATATATATATAATATATATATATATATATATATATATATATATATATATATATATATATATATATATATAGAGAGAGAGAGAGAGAGAGAGAGATAGAGAGAGAAAGATAGAGAGAGAGATTTCAACCCCGTTTGTTGTTGTTGAATCACTGTCTTCTGTTCGCTGTACTCGCCCGCCGATTTGGCGTTTATAGGTTTAAATCTCTCATTTCCATGCTGGTTGACGCCGGCCAAGGTGTAAAGAGACTCGACTACGAATCAGTGTCGATTTGTAAACCGGGCATGAGCCCTTCAACTGACGTGAATTAACATTCCCTACACTGAAACATCGATGTCTGTAGGTAAACATAATTAATATTTAGTTTTAAAATATAATAATAGCGAACTCTACAAGGATATGTGCAGGCTGAGAGAATTTATAAACGAGCAGTAATACTATGGCTTAAAGCGTGTGTTGTTGTTGTTTGTTGTTGAATCACTGTCACCGATTTGGTGTTTATAGATTTAGATATCTACTAATTTCTATGCTGGTTGACGCGGGCCGAACGGTAAAGAGTCTCAACTACGAATCAGTGGCGATTTGTAAACCGGGTTTGAGCCCTCCAAACGAAGTTACTTAGCATCTCCTACACTGAAGATCGCGTAAGCATGAAACATCGATGTGTGTATGTCAAAATAATTAATATTTACTTTAAAATATAATATATATATATATATATATATATATATATATATATATATATATATATATATATATATATATATATATATATATATCATGACAACTATTTCGTTCATGGTTAAAAGCAAACAAGAAGCCAGCCGACCGTTTTCACTTTTCCTCAATAAAGCTTAATTTAAAGATTTTAGAAGTGAAAATAAAAATGATGTTTATATTTAAAATGAAAATAAAGTTATGCTATATATACAATATGGGGGTCTTAGAATCTAATCACGCCTAATACCAGGAGACACCCCCACCATTTACAAAGGGAGGGTTGTTTCAAACGTACATAGATATTTTTTAATACTTTCAGATAGAATATCGATTGGCACCAACTCAATATAGTAAATGAATCAATACTAAAATCTATTGTACACGTTTGTTTTTTTAATAAAAATGTCCCGTTTGATAACCCATATATAGTGTTTAGAACGTTCGTTGAACGGAATGTGTCAATCTTAATTTGCTATGTGTGTGTAGTTGAATTATGTTGCCTAATATGAACGTCGTTCTACTACGTAGTCAGCTCGGCAACCAGATTTAAAATGATAAATTACATTTGTATTATGCTGGTGGTAAAACGTCTTTTCGAGAGGACGCCGAAAGCGGATTTGTATAGAACACAGCACGCACGTTGAGAAATGGAACCTTCCGTTCAACTGACGTTCCAAAACAGACGGGCTCTATATGACATACACCCATGTTTATTTTAAATATATACAGTTGTTTTTATTTTCCATATAAAAATCTTGCCATTATACAAGTTTTGCGCTTTCACGCCCCTATTTCGAATTCGTGGCCATAGGCCGACATCAAAAGATTACTTCTCCTGCACCAAACGCTCACAATTTACACACAAAAGTCACATAAAATGTTTCCCATGGACAAAAATGAAATTAAAATGTGCTGACATAATTTTAAAAATGAAAATTAACTATCAAGGACCGATGGAGTCTTTACTTGATTACAGAAAACCATAAAATAATTCAATGTGTAATAATTTCTATCGGTTTTACACCGTCTAAATTATACTAAAAACGTTGTTTAGGACCACTTGGTACAGGAGAGACGGTCACGAATTAGGAATAGGGGCGTCAAAGCGTAAAACTGGAATCATGCCAACATCATTCAGTTCATCTCTGTTGAGTGAGGTTGACTTTTAATCATGAACGATAAATAATGTCTTCTTTTTATAATTGCAGTACGGAAGTTATGTACTCCCCCCCCCCCCCAAAAAAAAATATATATATATATATATATACTAGGAATATTTTAATTAAATATATAACTCGCTTTGTCGCAACTGACAACAAACTATCTCACTTTCACAGTGCTGTACTTTCCAGATTACCACATATTAAAAGGAGCATTTAACTATAAATATGTATTTATTAAATATTAAAGTTTTTCTTTTACCTACAGACGATATCGTTTCGGGCTTTTTACTCTAATTAGCGCAGGAGTGGTGGTTGCAGGCGGTCGCATGGGGTCGAACGCAATTCGTAAACTCAGGCAAGAATTACGAAACAAACGCAGCATAGACTGTAATTGTAATTAAAATACACTTACTTGCGAAGCCAGCGGGAAGCGTTATTTTAGTAGACAGTGTTCAACGTTCGTGCGGAACTCGCTTTGTCGCAAATGACAGTAAACTATCTCAATTTCACATGGATATACTTTCAAGACTATTACATCATTAAAGGTGCATTGAACTATAACGAATTTTTATTAAAAATTAGTTATAGTTCAATGTTTATTAACTACAGACAATATCGAAAAAGATTTACAACTGTGAAAGTTCCGTGCCGTTCAACAACACTTGCTTGGATATATATATATATATATATATATATATATATATATATATATATATATATATATATATATATATATATGCGCACTATTGTCCCAGAACTCTAATATGTTGGGCTCAACGTCTATGTCAAAAAAACTAGATTAATTGTAGTTGACACATTTGTATATCTTGGTAGCACTTTCTCCCGAGATAGATCCATCAACCCTAAGAAACCTCTACGAATTGCAAACGCGAGTCAAGCTTTATGTTTGCTTCAAAAACACATGTGGGTAAACGGGGCCATTTCCATCAAAAAGAAACTTTGTGTGTACGAGTCATGTCTGTTTCCCTGTATTCTCCGAAGACATGAACTACATATCGCAGACACATCCGGGATTGGGGGAGGTTCCACAAAACGTGTCTTAGGGGGATCCAAAATATTAAGTTGTAATCATATACACCAGACAACAATGTTTTAGAGAAAGCTCGAGTGCCGAGCATTGAAATGCATATTATACCTAGTCAGATGCACTAGGCAGAGAACTTAGTTAAGATGGGAGATCAAAGGCTACCTAAGCACCTGTTATACGGAATACTGCTGCATAGAAAACGTCCGAAACACAAAGGTAAGTAAGGTTTAAAAGATGTAATAAAAATACACCCCGGAAACCCTTGATATGAACATGTAGAACAGGGAGAGGATAGATCTGGAGCGATTGGTCTAACGCCAGTGTATCTATGATCGATGTGGCAAACTTCAGGCAAAGCCTATAGATTATTCCATCTTTAAACGTACTTTGCGGAAGCAATAAGTGCAAAACATCCATACCACATTTCACCTTACCATAAATGTGGTTTATGTGGCAGAGTCTGTCTGTCAAGGGCTTGTGTAGTTAGTCACAGGAGATCCCATAGTCTGAACCAAATAAACAAGTCGCAAACAGGAGTTTTATATAGGGTATAAACAGACACTAGTGGCCTTGTATGTCATATCTGGAGCAATACTTGTAAAATAAGTCGGATCTGCTGAGCTAACTGCATATGCGTGCCCACAACCGGTCACTGCAATGTTTTACAGATAGCCTTCTCTGTAAAGAATGGGCAATTATATATATATATATATATATATATATATAATATATATATAAATATATATATATATATAGGTGTGTATATATGTATATAGGAATATGTGCATACATACGTTTACGGTTTGTATGGAGCATATACATTATTCAATATAATTGAAAGCATAGGCAATGGAATTAAAAAAATAATCAGATGATATATATCTATGCACCTGACATCTTTTAGTAGAGCACTGAAGTCACTTTAATCGCCAGCTACCATTAGCGATAAAACAACGCTATACGTAAACGAATAGAACACTATCGGTATCAGATATTGTTTATATAAATTATAGGAGTACATTTCCCTACAGATTATGCTAATGGTGTAGCAGTTAAAATTTCTCGATTGTTGAAGAAACGGTTTAGTTTTGATCTAAGTTTTTACCATTTTCCGATCTTGATATATTAAAGTAGTCTATCTGCGGATTAATATATATATATATATATATATATATATATATATATATATATATATATATATATATATATATATATATATATTGTTTATAGATAAAATAGTTATCCATGGACACATGTTTTCTGTTACTGCAACTTATCAGCATAGCTGACTATGACATGTTTGAAACTCGCGATAGCAGGAGCTGTAACCGACTGAGCCCACAACCAAACCACAAGCGCCTGTCTAAAATTACGTGATTATTTATCGCATATATATATATACATATATACATGTATATATATATATATATATATATATATATATATATATTTATATATATATACATAAACAGATATGTATACATATACATATATATATATGTTTCTATATATATATATATAGAAAGAGATATGTATACATATACATATATATATATATATATATATGTGTGTATATATATATATATATATATATATCATCTAAAGAGTATACACAAGTATTATCTTACTATTTATTTATACTATATTGCTTAATTATTTAATATGATTTTAGTATTCATTGTGTGTTACTGTCAAAGAGTAACTATTAATTGTTCATGTAAATAGAATTGTAGTATTTCTGTGAGTTTAGAGAGTCTGTTCAAGTTCTACAATAAAGAGTAATTTCTCGTAAAAATATACTAATAAGTTTTAGTAAGAAAAATTAATAAAAACAAGTCTGAGCTTCAAATTTCAAAAGACCTACAAAGGGATTAGTATGACAGTATATCGTAATCGAATTAAACTGAGAAAAAATCGTGAGTTAAATTCAGAAATCTAACCAATGTATACAACCCTAACCCAAACCAAGGTGTCAGAAGTAAAATTATCATTACAAATCGAGTTGCCAGTAGTTCATAAATATGTTGTACTGATGGAGCTCCTAGGATTTCAAGAGTAACAAGAATCAAAAATCTTGATGATGTAGAGTGTCCAAGCATAAAACACATCATCATCATCATCATCATCATCATCATCATCATCTAGTCGTGGTAGTGTCACGACTCTTCCTGACTCTCTCACGCCACGTGGCTCCATTTTCCATTACACCTGGTTCTTATCAAGTCGAGAACGGTGTTAAGATGTACTCTAAATTTAGAGAAATTACATATCGAGAGGTTAAATAACCAACCTTTCGCAAAGCTTTAATCGTTGGCATTAATGCAGAGAAACACACACCAGTTCAAATGTAAAACTAGAGATTTGTAGGGGGTTATGCTAATAGCTGTGAGTTTAATCCAATCATGAATATAACGAATTAAGAAATATATTTATTCCAGTGGTAGAGGTTTACGAGCTAGGATAACCACACGTAAACAGTAGACATTGCTGCATATAACTTAGCCATTGATACCGTTGGAAATTGAACATTAGCTGTTGATAAGAGACTATTATAAAGTTATTCAAAACTAAAGAGCATCGCGGCAGTTTATGATGCAACATTTTCCTTTGTATTTATGTTAGTTTGCCTTTTGTTTTTTGCTCGATTGTTAATTCGGTTATATTCTTGTTGTTTAAAACAGGGCAGTTTGTTATTTATATTGTTTTATATATTCTTTCAGAATTAACAAATAAGTAAATTTCACTGAAAAAAACACTCCTTACAAATAAAACATTGATAGCAAAATTATGCGACGAAATAGTTACTGTAGGTGAATATATATATATATATATATATATATATATATATATATATATATATATATATATATATATATATATATATGGGAAAATGAAAAAGTAAAAACCAAAAAATGGATGTTTTTTATGTGTACATCAACGTTTCGTCTTTATTTATAAGACTTCATCAGGATGATAAAATAGAGAAAAAATGTCATGCAAGTACAGATACATGTAGGGTAGACATATTGGGAGGAAAAATAGAATGAAATAATGGCCACTGCTGGATGGACGTTCGTATTTGTTGGAGAAATAGAAATGAATGTTGAAGAAAATGAGTGGGGAAAAATGGAAGGATGGGGTGAGCAAGGACTACTGTGGCTGGTGGTAAGAGAAAGAGGTGGGGGATGAGCAGGGGTAAAGTGGATGGCAGAGAGGGAGTGGAGGAAGAGAGGGGAGGGAGGTGTTTGACCAGATGGCTGCGGTCAAGATTGAAGGGGAAAGGTAAGTTGGAAGTAGAAGTCTTATAAATAAAGACGAAACGTTTATGTACACATAAAAAACATCCATTTTTTGGTTTTTCCTTTTTCATTTTCGCATCACGTCGGATTACCTTTATCCTTCTCTTCCCATATATATATATATATATATATATATATATATATATATATATATATATATATATATATATATATATATATATATATATATATATATATATATTTCCGATTAGGTTAGAATATTATTTTCATTATTCATGAAAACAATCGTACTTAGCTAAAGATTATGTTGTATTTTCAGGTCATTACGGATCGTTAAAAGTATAACTAACCTTTATGTATATAAATATATGGAAATCTTTATGAATGGATATATATATATATATATATATATATATATATATATATATATATATATATATATATATATATATATTCTATGAAGTTTTTAAAATTATATATTAAATTGTTTATTACCTGCAGACGATATCGTTTCGAGCTTTATATCTTTATCATTGCAGGAGTTGTATTTGACGGCAGTCGCATAGGATCGAACGTAGTTCATAAATGACGGCTAGAATTACGTGACAGATGCTCGAGACCACACCGCTACCGAAAATCAAGCGAGGTAATGATTGAAATTGAGATTTACACTTATTCGGCGACGCACAGAAAGCGTTTTTATTGTCGAACAATGTTGAACGCTCGTGCGGTGTGTATTTATCCAATCAACGCACCAACTGCGAGACACGAATCCCACTGACTGCAACAATCCAATCTCTTTTCTGTGTCATCCGGATTTTTAATTCAACATTTTTAGTTTTAAAATGTGCTTTTGTGGTCATAATATCCACGTAGTACTTTTTGTTATCTGGTCTTTGCTTAGTAAATACCAAGTCACAATATTTGTCAAGGAAAGAAAGAATAACAAGAGAGACTACGTGGGTATAACCCCTCTAGATTTTAAAACCATATATTATGAACACAAAATCACAGTTAAAAACAGAGAACGTCGAATTAAAACACCACTAGCTAACAACTATTAAGAGCTCAAATAAAATATACGCTCACCAATAAATAAATGGAAAATAATACGACAGACCAGTACATGTAGAAATTTAGACGACCAGTGTAGATTATGTCTGAATGAAAAATTTGAAGTCCTAAACTTTAAAGACCCCCAAAATCTATTAAACTGTAGAAATGAGACAACTAACAGCTGCCTGCACAGAATTAAATTTACCTCAGGCTAACAATACATAAAACACTAAATAAACAAACAAATAAGTTTTAAAAAAACTAAACAAAACTAAAACCTAACAATTTAAAAACTAAAACATGAAATAGAAATACAAGGAACCACGTGTTGAAATAAGTGTACCCATTATATTGACACAACAAAGAAACAATGTGTAGGCCACTCTATAGTAAAACAGAATAGAACAGGATATAGGAAGTAAAACTAATCGGACCTTGGTTCTTGGGTAGACTAACGATTGACTAAAAGAACAACAAAGAATCTGATTGGTTAACTAGCTAAACGTGTATATGAAAACACCCAGCAAAACAAACTCCATACATTTTAGCATGAAGATTTCCCCGGGAATGAAACGCGGCAGCCTCCTTGTAACTAAATTGCCATAAATATATTGTCACAGCTAACTACTATATATATATATATATATATATATATATATATATATATATATATATATATATATATATATATATATATATATATATATATGCATATATATATATATATGCATATATATATATAATTCTAGTTATTTGGAAAATAATTTCATATTTCATATTTCATCTAAAAACATTTATTAAGACACAATTGTTGCCGCCCATTTCGAAAATACACATATGTATGTATACAACATTCAAAAACATCATCAGTGTACAGTATAACTAGACACAATCAGGGTGAAAGTCAAGATGCGTATAATATTTAATTCATGCATATTTAATTTCTATATTTATTATTTTTATTTTTTCACTCTGTGAATTTATTTAAGAACTTAACCAACATTATTATAAAATGTAGGATATCCGTGTATATCTATAATAATGAGTAATTAATCAACACGAAAATAGCAAACGCCTTTGATTTGATCATAGATTTTCATAGAGATGGTGGGTTTGATATAATAAGAGATCTCAACAACTATTTGATGTTAATTTAAATTTAAATTAAAATACATACGGTCCATATCTAAAGGATAACGCGAATCCAATATACGTAAATCCAAAGTCCACTTACTATCAATCATAAAAAAATGTTACTTGTGCTATTGTACGTACATTAAGAAATAACTCTAGTAATGAAAATGTATTTAATAAGTGAACCAACACAGCTCTAAAAATAGTTAGTACCATAATACCGAGATCAAATATAAGAAACCCCGATAAATATACCTATAATAAAAATAAAAAGAAGACATAGAAATATCACTAGATGTGGACCCCCTTTAAGATGCCAAAAACTAAACTTGGTAAGAAACGGTAATGAAGCCATGTATTTTTTTTTTCGTGAGAATGTTGAATCTTTTCATGTTAGAATGTCTTATAAATTTAAAGTTAAGGTTTTAGACTGTTACATTTTTAATAATTTTGTTTATTTCTGCTGAATGAGGAGTTGAATCTTTTCGAAGTAAGCAACATCTTTTGGCGGGAATTAGCAGTACGACTTGAAAGAGCAATCTACGTTACCTTAACCGCCACCCGGTGTAGAATAATCCCCATGTATTCGGCCATGGAGCATCACTTAACGGATTGACGTTAGCGTGCAATATGTTGGCATGATAATATCGCTTCTAATTTGAGTAGTATTCCTCTGGATACTTGGCTGTAACAAATTATAATTAATGTCGTTAAAAGAATGGCAAATATATATATATATATATATATATATATATATATTTTATTTTTTATTTTATTCCATTAGTTGCGACAAAACAAGTTCTGTTTCATTGGCGCAAATAGCGTCCAACTCATCAGGCTAACGATGGAATCCGAATGGTATACGTTTTAACTTCACCTCAACGGGAGATTGAAAATTGAAAATACATTGGAGGGGGAGGGGGACAGAGTTGGGGCGTTGTCTATAACGGTGACATGGGACATGAGAGGGGAGGGGGGACCATTATTTTAATCAATGAAACAGACGAGTGGAAAAAAAATGAAAATTGTTAAAATTACCTTAATGCCTCATCGTCTGACCCTCTGAGAGGAAACGTAATAAGGGTAAATTAAAAACTAAAAGTCGAATGAGATATGAGGGGAAAAACTTATTTCAGTTGGAGGAAACAATTGATTCCCCTCATATCTCATTCGACTTTTAGTTTCTAATTTACCATTCTGACGTTTCCTCTCAGAGGGTCAGACGATAAGGCCTTAAGGTAATTTTAACAATTTTCCTTTTTTCCCACTCGTCTGTTTCATTGATTAAAATAATGCTTCCTCTAATATATATATATATATATATATATATATATATATATATATATATATATATATATATAGTTATTCCCTACAGACTGTATCGCTGTATAACATCTCTTCAGTGCGGCTAGACCAGATAGTGCCTCAAGCCATGATCAAAACTCAACCGTCGGACTGACAGTCGTCTCTTCTACGCCTACATTATCACGCGACACTGGCTGAATGTAGGTGAATTCTCAATGTAAATATGGTTATGGTCAAGGGAGCTCGATTAGGTTTCACCATATGATATCTTCCTCATAACTAATGGCAGATTTCCTCACGAAAAGCCCTAGCCAAGAAATAGAGCGTATATACTCATCCACATACAGATAGTTTCGCTTCATCACAGCTTGGATTTGATGACATATATGTATACACACACACACACACACACACACACACACATATATATATATATATATATATATGTATATATATATATATGTATATACATATCATCAATTCTAACTCACCATACTGCTCATCATTAATTCTATCCAATCCGAACGCTGCGTATGTTAGCAATATCTTAATTAATTAATTATCGAATCATGCTCTGAGCCTTCCCGGAAAACAGAACGGAAAATACTCGTCGATTGCCCGAGAGGAGGGGACGACCAGCTAGGTATAGGAAAAGATGGGGAAAATACGAACAGAAAACAAACCCAATAAATAAGTATCATCAATTAATAACCGTATGATTAATACAATCGAAGGCAGAAAGAAATATAAATCTGCTAAACCCCCGTGGGATACTAGCGGACCACATGGGGACCAGACTCGGGTAGCCGAGGGCTGTGTGGGCAAGGCGAATGCCGGAGGGGGTGAATCGCAGTGAGATAACTAGCGGGTAGTCTCCATTCTTTACCAGTATCAGGCAGGCATTTTCAGATCTCCTACAGCGACATAATTAATAGTTTCAAACCGGTGAAAATTGTAGTTTATTATAAATTAACATTTCCAAAATTATCTCGACACTGCATATGTCTTCTGTCTGACAATAACTTACATAACTTTTCTCAGGCTGAAAACTATTCCTTCGAAATATTGTAACATTTTTAGTTTCTCTCTTCTATATTTAATATATGAAGATATCTTGTCGTGTTTTCAGAGTTGCATTTAAATAGCTGTTAATTGACAAAGAAACTTTTATTCCGACTAACCAATTTTCATATTTCATTGTTAAACAATGTTATTGGTAATATATAAACGTAATTTGCTATACTATATTTAAAAAAGTAAGCTTTAAAGAGTATTAATTAAACTTTACTTCGGACTAGACAATTTTCATTCTTTATTGTTGTACCATGTTATTAACAATATAATAACGCACTTAAGTACAATTTATTCTTTAAAATACTTAGTCCGCTTAAAAAAAATGATTATATGAAACATTTTTACCAATCAGCGAATAGTTTAAATCAGCAAATGTAATAACTTATATTTTAATTGAAGAATATGATAAGAGTTTTCTTTCTTACGACTAAAAAATAATATTTTGTCTGTGTAAGTTTTCAACTGGGAAAACAAATAGAAATTAAAAACTAACCCAACTTCACAATACCCCAAGCCACGCCACGTCAGTAAAGCTTGTGTATGATCAAATTATCAGTTGTGTTACTTGCTATATTTATAACGAGAGAGTGATCAATGCCAGGGATAGAGCATGTATCCATGTGTTTGAAGAGTGTAGAATTCTAATTAAAGCTGATGGTTATTGCCAGTTTCTCCCCTTACGTGTGTGTCAAAAACGAAATGTTCATATAGACCCATAGTAGAACAATCTGAAAATTACATTAGTATTTCAAAAGTAAAACTAGCGGTTCGTTGTCTGGATGTTGCGTCACCAATAGAAAGTAACAAGCGACACATAGCTGATAAGCTGATACAATTGTTCTACTGTTTCTGAACTTCGAAGGAGATCCTTCGTGTTTAGGACAGCTTCTCGATCTCTTTATTAAATAAGGGTTGGGGAAATACCCACAGGTTATTATGCATTAGTAATACATATTTTAAAAGACAAACACACACCTATTGTAAGCATTATTAATTACTTTTACAACCGCTGTTATTAAAAGATAGATATTGTATCAAAGAAAAAAGCAACAGAAAGACAGAGAATGATTTTCTGCTATATCTCCAATACGATGACTCGTACAACTTTACGTTATACAGATTGAGCTCACTACTTATAACGTGTCATCGAGATTACGTTGGGCAGCTGTTTATAATGTATTAAAAATGGTCTACCATATTATTAAATACAAAGTTGGGTGATTGTTGTATATTAAGATATGTCAACAATTTTCATGATATTTTTTCGAAATTTCAGGTATGTGTTTTAGACGAATGGTGTGCAAATTCATTGATCTGTTTGTTTATCACTGTTTAATAAACCGTCTGTAAAGTATAATGTTATTTAACGAATTCATATACAGACAGATACAACCATTCCGTATCGAAATCGAGTTTGAGGAAAAACCTAATGGCGTATATCTCTACACTTCTCAAAAATCCATTAGGTTGGTCTTACGGTTTTATGTCGAAGCCAGAAACGGTGTATGTTTACCCAACAAGTAACACACCAAAATCGACTTTAAGGTAATTCCAACTTAGTGGTAGCTCTACACGTTCAAAAGCTCCATAAGATTCAGTTTAATGGGATATTCATAGGTAATTCTTTTAAACCTATAGATTGGACTCTAGCATGGTACTACCACCCCGGCTTAGATTGAACCTGGTAGTAATAGTTATTAAAATGTGACTTTAAAAGAGAAGCCTGAGAAATATGGAGGTATTCGCGAATACAGTTTCATATCATAACTGTTATTCAGTAGAAGTACTATTTATCATAGCTAGAAAACAGACATATACTATAACCTCGAGTCACAATTAACCGGGAATAAGTTAAGACAATTAAGAGGTGACTATATAATATAAAACTATCACATTATGACCTAACATCTGAATATGGTTTAATGTTATATACAGGTTATTATGAGGAGAGTGCTCAATATCAGGGACAGAACATCATTTTTTTCGTAATCCTATCAATCATTCTGATAATATATTTGTCTCATAATCGGAATGACTAGTAAATGTTCTAAATGTATAGAGTTCACTTTCGATTCTTCGACAAATCATCTTCAGGTGACATTAAAAACGATGCTTACAAATTTAACAAAGGAAACTTTCACTCTGATGTAGATCAATGCGTGTTCTACGTAACTTTCAAGGGCATAGACATAGAATCAACAGCACATTGTGACTGCCGTTTTCTCGCTTTGCGGTCGTCACTTTTGGTTTGACGTAAACATCTGTGTGTGTGTCTGCTTTTCTATTGAGGAATATATATTGTGCTACTGTAGGTCCTTTGAATAATTTGACATTTCATATTCTGGTGAATGGAAATTCACTAACGCCTTAAGCAAGAGACTATGAAAACGATTTTCTATTGATTTCCCCTTTCTGTCATCTACATCCCAAAATCAGTCACAGACCATTACATTTCTAACTTTCGACAAATTAAATCAAGCTGGGATCCATTTCATCTATAAGCATCGTATCAGTTGGATATGTCATAATATAATACAATACTTGACAAACTAGACTTGATTTTCGTTTAAACATATATACTATGTAACGATTGACTTTACTTTCAAATAGTCAGCAATATATTAGAACACTTCCGAAGATTGCATAATCCACATGAATCCAGTAAACCGTTGTAATAAGCAACTTATTATTTATTAATCTCATTGTAATTCGATTTCAAGAGATATAAATCCATGTCATGTGTTAATTTGCTCTATTTTGCTCTATTCATTCGATTTGGTGTCGGATTATCAAAACGGTTGATATTGAAGCTGAGTTTAATATAAATATATATGTAAAAAAATATCTGATGGTACTTAGAAACAGTATTACTATTACTGCTACTACTTATAATACTATTACTACTACTACTACTGCTACTATTTGTAATAATAATGAGGCAATTAGTATCATTCGGACTACTGTCCTCATAACGGATGTAAGTATCACAACGTTTCGGCCGATGCAACTTCCGACCTTCTCCAGCTGCATCTTGCTGAACTCGGGTATCTTTCTGTCGAACTTGTAAATCTGTACTGAATTACGAACGGAACCATTTATTTAATCCACATGGGTAGCTTGCTCTAGTTCCCTCAGTAATGGCTGGGTCGAAGACTTAAGTAATGTGTGATTGATTTACAGTATCGCCTGCACTGAGAATTGAACCTTCAACCCTGAAAAGAATGTACCTCTAAGGTATCTGAGAATCGCTGAATCTGTGAGTACCGCTGTCTAGACTAAGACGTAGGTCAAGCTATACTCAGACGTATGCGTATCGGTGATAAACATGTGTGAATACACCAACTCCTATGCATTATCATCGACAGCACATACTTCCTCTTTCCAGCAACATACATTTACGCAAATCGCTACCCCCATGGGCTCTAGCCTTTCTGGTCCCCTACCGATCAATTACATGGATCGTATAGAACAACGAGCACTAAGAACCTGCCACTACCACATGTTATTCACATGATATATAGATGCCATAAGTATCCCCGCATTATCTCGTGATGAAGCCATTCAAATATTCAACAATTTCAACAACAGACCCCTACATACAATTCACCATCGAACACTCCCACAATTCAAGCTCACTCTCACTGCTAGACTTCAACCTCAACATCACTTGAAATGGTCTCATACATATCTACTTCTATATAAAACCAGTCTGAAAAGATATATTCATACATTGTAAGTCTGCCTTGTCACTTAAAGCTAAATTAGGTCACGCCCACACTTAAATTATCCGCATACAGTACTGCCAGCAAAATAGCACACACTAATGACTACCATAAAATCCTACAAACTTACGGCTACCCTGCCTTCACTATAGAAAACCCCAATAATACTAAAACACACATACACTACACACTCTCCAATACCTGCTTCTTAAAGCTCCATTTCCTGATCGATAGATAAGTGCTGTCATTCGCAAGGCCATACACAAAGAAAACCTTGGCATCCATTTGACACTAATACCTCCTTGCGCCGGCATCTATCCAGAAAACGCACTAACCATACCCTCGAACCTTGCTCCTGGTCAATTGCCTTATCCCTATGACGGGAATGTGCTACCGCACAAATTGTGTATAATACCTACAATGCGCGAAATGCAATAGCTTCTATATAAAAAGCACTACCAGATCTTTGCAACCATGGACCAAACAAAACATGAACGCCCGAATATACTCCTTCTACAAGTACACCACCTTATGCAAAACTACACAACACGATATCAGAGTCTCTATTATTGGCTCTGTTAGAATTATTGGAGACCTAAGATGCACGGAATCAATCCTTATTTCAAGAGTTAGACCTTCGACTAATCTCCGTCACAGACTCAATCCACCCGTTTATTATATAACTTACCATTTCACTGACTAACTCTGATATTCAACACACCTTTGTATTCTGATTTCACTTTTCGCATACTCTCTCTAATACTTAGCTGTTGATCTTCTATACTGGGCCACTTCCCACTACCATACCTCTTCTCTACTGTAGACATAAATAACGCAGATATCTTACACATACTCACTGACACTCACCATTATTTTACTTATTTTACTTTTGTATATATATTGCACACATTTAAACCTGTTTTCCATGAATACTTTATTCAATGTAATAACTACTTCATCTCAGTATATCCTCTTTTTAACGGTCTGACATGATATTAAATTTATTTTTTATTTAAAAGAAGTCTCAATCTAAGTTATTTCCTCTGCACTTTTTCATTCAGCCGACACATTTGACAATTGAAATTTTAATTTTAAATGTAATTCGATTTCACCTACTTCGAATAAATTAAATATAGACTACAACTTCTTTATTGGTTAGAACTTTATAAATCACAAATGTATCATAGTTATTTAATTAGTAACATAATTCATTAATCCAATAATTAAATATGAGAAAACCAGCAAAAAATAAACTTACTTAAACATACGATCATAACATAAATGAATATATAAAGGAAATAAAAAATAGTATAAGCAAATTATTAATTACTGACCATATAATACCCAGTTAATTAATTTAATATTACACACTTATTTTTAGCACTTTATCTTTGTGTTAAACGGAATTTTAAATTCATCAATTTATTATTTTCTACAGAACTTTCCACCCCATTTGCGAGCGTGATTCTGTTGTACTTTCCTCCTTATCAGTCGATAGCCGAACTTTTCTTTTGTGTTTATTTTTGACAAGGGGTTTTGAATTCGAAATATCAAATTATTTCCAATCATCCGAACACTATACACAACATATACCATACTTGCTCTTGAATTATGTGAGATGTGTATCATGTAAGATTTAAAAAATGGAACGCATTATGTAAATAAGGAACAACAACTCCGAAATGCTTATGAAACAAAAGTACCTATAACTTAAACGAGGCCATTAACCGCTAACAATGACATCCAATGACGACATGCATTCATAGGCTATAAAATATCGCGTAATTGTAGACATGACCTCGTAGTTTGGTGGTAGCACACTCAATTAGAGTATTTGTGATCCGCTGATCAGCCGCAGTAACGGCGAGCACCTGTAGATAACTATTTAATCTATAAAATAAAATAATATATATACACACACATATATATATATATATGAATACGTTTTTATATGGTACAAAACTTTTAAATTGATTTTAATAATAATGGCGAGGTAGCCATTATTACCAATGGGGGAGAGGCCTATTATACTAAAGCGAGAAAGAAAAAAGAATAAATTATTCATTCCTTACTCTACTAAAACGGTTAAAATATTAAAACATGTGAATGAGGGCGAAAAAAGAAAAAAAAAGATGGTGGTGAAATCGAGACGTCTTTCGAGTCGACTCATTTTCAAGATATTACGTCGACTAAAATAGGGTGTTTGAATAGCGAATTAAAATCGTGGTGAATACATGGATTATCGAACAGGTAAAAAAAAAAATTAAATTAAAAAAAATGATGTACCCATCAGTTCCAAACTGTGAGTGTACTCCTTCTGCTTGCACAGAGACGGTTTTCGTAAATTGATGGTGACCGCTTCGAGAATCTTAAGGTGATTCTTCGAGTGAACCCTGTGAAAGACAGTAAAGGGCTCATCCGAATATCCCTCAGTGCATAAATGGCACTCCAATAAATGGTCGCCGATGGCCGACTCATGAGCTTGTAAACGCCCGGATGTCGGCCACTGTCTGTGCCTACGTATCGAGAGGGGGTGTGTTGGGAAACTCTGACCTCTAATCGCTGAATGGTACGCCCACGTAGTCAGCCTCACACTGGCCACGAAAATGGTAAACAACTAAATTGTATTGAATGGTGGGGATACCATCCTTGCGAAAAGAAGGGAAAACACTGCGGATCCCAAACACCGTTCTCACATTAGTCGCAAAAAAGCAACGAGACACGACTGAAACAATTTTATGTGAAAGTTCCTGACTAGCGGTGCCAATCCATGGTAATTTACCATAAACAGGGCAGTATTGGAGGCCGAAATATTTTTCTCTTTTAAATGTGGCAATTTTGTCATTTATGCATCTTTCAATGGTGTCTAATGGATAGCCATTAGAAGATAGGATTTCAGTTATTTTGTTAAGTTCTGCATCTAATTTGGAATTAGAGCAGATCACCAACGCCCGATGCACCAGGTTTTTTATCAAATTTATTTTTCTGAATTTAGGGGAGAATGAGTCCCAGTTTATATATTGGGCTGAGAATGTGGGCTTTTTATATACACTTGTTACAAGGCATTCATCAGTTCTCTCAACCAATACGTCCAAGAATGGCAACTAGTTCTTACTCTCTCCCTCCATTGTAAACCCAACTGCCGGGTGAAGGAAATCATTTGCGTCTATGTGGGATTTGAATGTGGCAAAAGTGTCATCCACATAGCAGAAAATAACAAAGAGGCTTCGGCAACCGTTGGAACAAAAGCTGATCCTGAAACCCGACAAAAATGTTAGCCAACACCGGACCCAAATGGCTGCCCATTGCTACTCCATCAATTTGGTGATACATGTCCCCGTTGAAACTGAATTCAACCGACTTATTCGCCAAATCCATATTTCAAAATATATATTTACTGGAAATGGCGGCTTAGTTAGGGAACTACGATAAAAGCTATCGACACAAATCCAGACAGTCTCATCGAGAGGCACATTAGTGAATAGACTGGATATATCAAAAGAGCAAAGGTATTCTGTGTCAGAAACACACTTAAGCTCACGAATAAAACCTGCAAACCGATAAGAGTCGGGAATGCAGCATCCAGAATATGTCTCTAAGACAGGTGCGAGGATTCCAGCTAACCATTTAGCCAACTCTTGCTGGGATGAGCCCAGCATAGATAAAATGGGTCTCATAGGGGCATTGTCCTTATGAACTTTGGGTAATTCATACATGCTGGGTCGTTGGGATCCTACAAAACGTATTCTATCGTAAATCTCTTTAGTAAGCCATCTTCATTTGTGTAACTTAAGGTAGCGGCATGGCAGTTTGGTGTCAGTCTTAGCTGTCTTGTTATTTGTATTGGCATTATCAGAAATTAGGAAACACCGTGTTTCCTAATTTCCTATAGAATCATACGAACAGTATATTAGGTAGAAAAGTTTGACAGCAAATTCCACGTCGTCAGCCTGATATTTTAACCACTCAGTTATTAATATATATATATATATATATATATATATATATATATATATATATTAATACTAATAAATGATGATTATATATAAATTGATTTAAATATGGAACGTGTAGTAAACAAGGCTTTAAATCCATTATTGTGCAACATATTTAAAAAGGCTTGTAACTGCCTTATATGACATGTACAGTCCTAGGTCTAAATTTATTATGTTGATAGGGATATTCCGAACTTGTATAAACTTTAATATTTTTGTAACCGTGTCTAGTCGCCATTCTATCAACGGACAGACGCATATACATCATCTTTTATTATATATATATATATATATATATATATATATATATATATATATATATATATATATATATTGATTGTCAGACTAACAAAATTTAAGCTCGGTAAATGTAAGCTATTAACTCTAGAGCATGTATAAATAAACAATAGAAAGTAAGATTTTTAAAACGATGCCTTTATTCACTTTTAACAGATCCGTTTTTTCATTTATAAAAAAAAAGAGATCCGTTTAGAATTGGGACTTGTTTCAAATAAATAAAGACAAATTAATGAAATCTAACTTTCAATTGTTTGTATATATATATATATATATATATATATATATTTCTCATATTATTGTAAGCCCCTTTTGAGCGGAATTGAAAGTAGAGCACTGTTGGAAGGATTAAAAAAAAATATTCACCTAATAGCCTCAGTGCAATGGTCCGACTCTGTCGTTGAGTACTATCGAATGTTTTGATATTCATGCTCGCCGCTTTTAGTGTAAATATCACTCAATTAATCCGTTATCATGTGATTATCCCTCGTGGGTCAATGGGACTATCTGAATGCTTACATATTCAAGGTGTCTCTGTGCACCGGGTTTGCGCCCTATGAGAGGGTTACTCCTCTGAGCTGATGAGAGCTATCAGCTGAAAACGTCTTCGTACGTAGGTAAAATATTTAATAAATAATTTAATGATATATATATATATATATATATATATATATATATATATATATATATATATATATATATATATATTGGTTGGATGATATTTGAATATTGAAAGATATCAACCCATTTTTATACACATATGTGTTATTTTATTTTGTAGTATCTGTTCCGATGAATACTGCACCCCACAGACTGGTATTGTATTGGCCTTCGGGCTTGATTTACGCCGGTCTATGGGACTGTCCTGTGCAGTTCTAGGAGGTCCACCCTCCCAGGGTTCGCCTCCCCTCTTTGAGGAGGAGTAAGTTTATTGCTTACTGCCTGAGGCGCCCTTACCGGGAAATGTCGACGGGGCTGCCCAGGCAATTTTTAAACCTCATTTTCCCGACCCGATATTGGGTCACATCTTACTTGTGGGAGTAAGATAAAAACTGGCCTTGTGCCTAACTCCTGGAGAGGAGTAAATCAATACTCACCTTTGCATGACGACTTCTCCACTTTTTTTTTTTGATAACATAAATCTGAACTTGTAGGAGCGTTTAAAAGTTTTTAAAAAAAAACGGATTTTTCGTCGACAAAACATACACAGTTGGTACGACACAGAGTCCTTTATTCACTGCACCAGTCTATCGCCTCCGGCCAAAACGTAGGTTTCGCCGAACCTGATTATTAAGATGAAGAGAACATCACAACGAAACCGGATATTGTTAAGATACGTCCGGTCAATTTACAAGGTTAGCGGTTTACAATGCTATGTCACACTAACGCATGACAGACCAATACAAACACATACCGTAACTAAATAAAATAGTATATCAAAATAGTATATCAAAATAGTATATCAAAATAGTATAACGAACGAAGAGAGAACTGCTGAAAAAAAAACTTAGACTCAGAAATAATAAAATGCTTCTATTTAATCTACAGTTTAGCGATGAATATATTTCAAACGTAAGCGTGAACGATCAACGACAATTTGATTAAAACTGTTTTGACACAGCGGAAAAATCGCTATGAAAAACATAAGCCTGGCAAACCAAAAAGAAAGTTATTTTAAAATAAAGCGTGACAGACCAACGGAAATGATATTCTAAACTTAAACGTGACAGACCAACGTAAACGTTATGCAAAACTTAAGCGTAATAGACCAACGAATATGTTATCTCAAACTTAAGCGGGACAAGCCAACGGAAATGCTACATCAAAATTAAACATAGCAGACCAACGGAAATGCTGTTTCACACGAAAGCGTGACAGATCAACGAAAATGCTATTTTTAACTTAAGCGTTACGCACAAACAAAGATGTTACTTTAAAATTAAGGGTAACAGACCAAGGAAAAAGGATTTTCAAAATAATTTAAAAAATCTAAAATGAAGTGTTCATTCAATCTGCGCGTTTTACGCTGAAAATAATATTTAAAATTTCAAACTACAGCGTGACCGATTGACGAGAATGCTATTTCAAACATGAACGTAAGATACAGAATAACGGACAGAAGTTAAATTATATATGTAAAAAATATATGTCCATATGAAGTCCGCATTTAGGGCCTTAAGAACTATTAAAACCGTAGCGTGATCGGCCGACAGACAAATCCCTGTCTTTCAGTACGTTGACGACGTTGATAAAATCACAATAAAAGCAGTGGCGCCATACTGACTGAGCGATTCAGGTCTGCTTTTAAGTGTCCAAATAGAACCATTTCGCCGCAGGTACTGTGTCTATTTTGATTTCTTTAAAAGGTTTCTGTGATTGTCCCGAACATTGCAGATTCTCTCTCGATATTAAACGCTTTCACGAGTGCAAGAATGGCCCGATAGGCATTCATGACATCGTGTGTAGGCAAAGATCTCCATACGTATTGGCTGGAATCCACCAACTGTTTACATCATGTTTTGTAGTTTTCGTATCTTTATTTAAGGAAAAAAAACCAACAATTTTAACCTTTAATTAAAAATACATATTTCACGAAAACCAGTGTGATACTATAAGACATCCCCATCCCCGCAAATATCATTCCGGATTACCCCCGCTTCATTAAATGTTAGCTATTTATACAAGTCGCTGTGGCTTCCTCATTTCATGTAGCTGTGCAAAACTTGATAGAAAATGGGTTTTGATTGAGTGTGTGAAAAGTAATTAGCCATCAGGACTGAAAACAGCAGAGAGCAATGTGTGTTTGGGAAGTGTCCGACAGGAAGTCCAAAAGCGAACATCCGGTTATAACTTGAGTTATATATTGAGGAGAGGGAACTGGCTAAACGTCTCCGTGAGACAGCGAACGTAAGCTCAGCTGAAAAGTCAGCTGAAATTAATAAAATAAACAGATAACAGCGGAAATCAGTAGATTCACGACAGTATCACACACACACACACACACACACACACTCTGTCTCCCTCTCTCTCTATAAACACAACACATCGCATTCTATACGATTACCGTGTTTAGGTTTGATTTATTTAATCCAGCTATGATCATATACATCCACACAAATAACAAGATAAATAAGTGCATCTATTATCAAATGTTTATGATAGAATTGGCGTTCGTAAGGTGAAATGCCGTTATTTAGAAAACTACTGTTCGGTTGATCAAGGCCCATTGACACTTTTCTAAGTAATACCTGCAAGATAATATACACTACTTATTTAATACGGCATATAATATTTTAGGTTATCAAGTATCGAAACACAGTGTCTATTGTCAATAATGAATTGTATATGATTAGTTGACCGCTAGATAGAAGATTAATTACTTGTTAATATATCGCTACATGATGTAAATAATATTAAATCCATACATTTAGCGTCTGGATCATGCTAATTTGTCGGTTTCCGTCCGACTAGAGATAATTCAGCCATTTTACTTTAGGATTTGTGTTTCGGCTGTGAAGACTGAGTGGCTTTCTGAATTAATTAATGTAGTCATTCACTGAATGTCACAAACTGATTTTTAGAGAAAGAATACTAACCAAATAATTGACCATTTGCCGAAATGTGAAACGTTGGAAGACAAAAAGAAAGAGAGAGAGAGAGAGAGAGAGAGAGAGAGAGGGGGAGAGAGAGAGTTGATTACGTATTAAGTGCCTATTCGAATTATATTACTGTCTTTGTTGAGCATATTTATTACGCGTTGTCCGCCTGCTTGAACGGCTTCCTGTTTCGGTTATTGGCTTTTATCATAATGCCAGACTCCTTCGTGAGCCTTGTCTGAAACACTGTTTTAAACAATAACGCATGTATATATATATATATATATATATATATATATATATATATATATATATATATATATATGTATATATATATATATATATATATATATATATATATATATATATATATATATCAGCTGATATGTATTAGCTGAAATGTACTAGTTAACAAACCCACCTCAATATTAAACAATGATATTAATGCATAATTAAATAAGAATACTATGCATGTTTCATTATATTGGGCCCCGTTAAAACAGTTTTATATCGACGTATGTCTTGACATGCTTCACTACATTAGGTCAAAGGGGTGGGCGCATGGTTGGCGAAGCTTCTTTGAAATTCCCCTGTTTTCAATTATTTGTTTGAATCTTCTACTAAATGTGTTTACGCTTCTCATGTACTCTCTCCTTTTCACTATCGTTTCAGCATCCCTTAACCTGTTTTAAGTAGATGAAATATTTCATCTGGTGTAATTAGTGTCTCTTCTGAACAAATAGAGTACAGTAGAGAAAGGTTTCGCAAAAACGGCGTTCAGGAGCACTTCATTTTCTCACTGTATAATCTGTTTATTTATGTCATATAATAATCAATAATAATGGAATAAACATTTTTATTTCTCGTAATTACATTTTAGTTAGAGCAAAATATATTTGATTTATGTCGATTTTTAACATGTTATTGAGTTTTATAAACTGAAATATTTAAAAACCTGGAAAACTGTTAATTCTAAAAAGATTGTATTTATTCTATTTTTACTTGAAGCTTTTAGCAGATTAAGTAACAAATATATAAATGTTTTAATGTATAGAGTTGTAAAAATAAAGGTAACACCCATAGTGTCGAGACTCATAAATGCAACACGTCAAAAATACGGCGTCAATAATTGTTCACCTAAGCAAAGGAGGGTGAACAAATTAAATGAACAAACCAATCGATTTGATCCCCAGCGGCTGGGTGCTAATATGTTTGACCTGTAATCGGTTGCTAGTTTGTTTATTTTTATTATAATTTTTATAAATATTATTGTTTTAGAAAGAGTTTCCTATTCCTTAGTTCATTTCTATGTTTGATTCAAGGTTTATGAAGAAGTAGTAGTCAATGATTCTAATTATTTTAAAACATTTTCCATACATATATTTGTCGACGGCATTTTATGAATGTTAGTATTGCGACCCTTCTTTTTGTTAAACCGAGAAAAGCGTTACCCTGTATATGTATTATGTACATATATAAAGTTGACTGTTTTTCCTGTACTTTTGACGAGTGTAAAAAAATGCATCATACAATACTTAAATACCATTACAATACTCCTATTCACTCAAGCGTTTTTGCAGAAACTTTCGCATAATTTCTTCAACATATAATAATCACTTAATTATTTATTCCTAGATAATTCACCTTTTCTTCTACATCAACACAGACAGTTGTCACTATAGTTACTCAATGCAAATTATCTACTAAACCCACAACTCAAACGCCGCCAGACTTGTATTTCATTCGGAATTGTTAACCAGAAACACAACCAAGTACAGATTACGGGAATATCATTCCGCTATTCCAAACACATACAATCTATACGTTAGGGAATAACGGTTTACGTTAAAATAAACACATCACGCGCTGCATTACAAAATAACACAACTACACTTCCACGAGAAGTAAGTACACATCTTAATTGTATCACATTAAAACATTACATTATAAGAAGTATAGTAATATTTTAATTAAAACTAACTAATAGTTTTTTTCATTCATCAACATTAAAAAGAGATAAATTTAAATAACATTTCCTTCACGCTTATTCCATGATTTTGAAACACAGCCAATTACCGATTACGGGAACCCATTACGCTATTCCGAACACATAACATCTATAAAATATAAACATTACATTGTAAGAATCATCGGAAGGTGACGGTGGTGAGGAAAATAACGACGCAGACTGACAATATGTGGGTGCCAAGTTGCAAGAGAAATAGGATATTCACAAAACAAAACCTGTTTTTATTATTTTATATATATCAAACTTACTCCCACAAAGGAAAATCAAAAACTATTTCCACATTTTATTTAATGGTCAATACGTAATAATCATTTGCTTACTACATATTATTAGGGTACTCATGGGTTGTTGGGTCACGGGATTAATTTGGGTCACAAACTCATTTAGACAGTGTGGTGCCCCGTCCTTATTAATTGCATAAACAATTGCACCAATTAGACTGACTTTTATTGAAAAGTCAAGTTCCTTGACCTTGGTAAACTTCAAGCATATCCTTGGATTACTTTTTTTTTGGGGGGGGGCAGTGGTTTTCCTTTTACAAACAACCCGCTACTTACTATCGTAGGGCGAAAGAACCCGACACATAGAAAAACATTTGGTTTGATTAAAACATGCATAAACCCTATTTTAATCACCTAAATTACTTACAGGGTTCTTCTGAACTTTTTTTCTTACGAAATTATACTCGAATACTTCCATATTTTCAAAATTTAATTCATATCTTTCCTGGGCAACATCGGGGCACGGGTCCTGTTAGTTAAATGTATGACGCTTACAGAAGAAAAAACGTGTATCATTTAAATTCGACTTAAGATTCACGCATTGGGAGATTATAGCCAAACGGTGAAGAATGAAAGAAGTATTGTAGACTGTATTTTAGCAATATTTTTTTAGTACCCAATTACTGATCTAGAAAACAAAATCATAGCTTGTTATTGCTTTGATGAAAGCAAACAAATATAAGTCATTGTATTCAAGATGGCGGTCTTGAATCGTTAATGATAATAAAATCGGAAATTACTTAAATACAACACTGAAAAAAATGTACACAATACAGCATATAATACAAACAACCGTTTTAGTGGAAATTGATAAAAAAAACTGTTATTAAATATATGAAATAAATGTTTTAAATGTTATTATATCAACATGTCATAAGTTATCAAATAGGCGAAATCTGAAC
>OY744525.1:32539768-32584768 GCA_963556195.1 Sepiola atlantica
GTCAGCAAATGTTACACCAGCAGAATATCACATGAACTAGTTACATAATATTAGTAATATCGAGAATACGTGGTAAGAAAAGGGATAACATTTTATATATATATATATAGAGAGAGAGATCTTATATATATATATATATATATATATATATATATATATATATATATATATATATATATATATGTGTGTGTGTGTATATATATTAATATATAAGATGGAAACTGGATAACCATTATTATATTCTTAAAATTGTAATATGAGTGTTTACTGTAGCATTTAATAACCATGTCTAGTGATTAAGACAATCTTTATCAATGATCAACCAAGTTATGTATCACCTGAAAGAAATATTTATTGCAGGAGAAAACTAGTTAAATTAATTAATGGTTCCTTCCATTACTTATTTAATTTGGAAAGATACGTCATTATTAATCTTAATCAATATTATTATGTCTTATATTCTAAAAGATAATCGATACTCCTAACCCTAACCTTGACCCATACTCATTATATTATACAGTTTAATACGGGTCCGATGCGGTGAGCTTTTTAACATACTAGATGAAGTGACAGGAAATATTCCTACAGTCCTAATTTTGATAACGAGGCATCTCATACAGCCTCCCACTCTTGTTAAATAGTAAATAATTGGTGGGGCTGATCATATGTATGTTTTCGAGGGAGAAACATCCGCCAGAAAACAATGGTGGCCATCGCACTTCCGGTAAAAAAAAAGTGTTAGCGAAAGATATGTACTTTCTAATGGTGTTACCTGTTGTAAATGATACTTATTGACCTACTTCATGTTCTAGAAAAAGATTTCCTTATCAAATGTGATGAACGGAATAAGTAGACAAACACAATGGGTAAATAAACTAATTGTACAGCCCAAAAGAGCAATGGATGATGATGCTTTCATTTACGTTTAATAAGCTGGGAGTAAATATTCTTACATGCCTTTATTTGAAAAATTGCTTATCATATGTGTTGTGGTTGCAAGGTTGAACAATAATTAGTGAGGAATACAATGAAGACGCAAACAACAAGGAGAATGCAATAATAAGTGTATTAAAGAAAAGGTATAGTTACAGTATGTACAAATGAAGGTGTCGAGTCAGAGAGTCTTGGTGGGAGGACATGTACGCTCTTCGGCGTCACTTCCGGTGGCATTTAGGTAACACACACTAAGGCCAACCTATGCTTGCCATTTATAGTGTAACGTTATTCGTATATGCAAATGAGTGGTTGCCACCACAACACCCCTCTCCCAAGATTTGAAGTCACACAGATTTCAATATCTTTTTGTTTACGTATACGGTGGGGGCTGCCCACTCGCTGTGTTCTATTTTTGATAGAATTCCTGTCTGTTTCAATCTATCTAATTCTTTATTAATCTTTTCCAACCCAGCGAACGGAACGTTTCGCTTTTTTCTAAAAATTGGGCTGGCGTTTTCTTTACGTTCAAGCGAGGCCTTGAATTTATTACAGCGACCTAAGTTAGTCGTGAATGCTTCAGGAAATACTTATTTTAAATCGTCTTTTATATTTACTGTTGTTGGAGAAGAACATTCTATTTTTTTACAGAATGTATTGATTGGCTTATCCCATAGTCCAAATTTCTCAATTAAATCTATTCCAAACAGATTTTCACTATTTTTCAGTACGAATATTTTAAATTTCTTCGTAATCCCTTTTAATTTTATCGGAAGGACAACTTCTCCTTCAAATGTTATACCACCACCAGTTACCGTCCGGGCTGATTTACTCGTTTTCATCATGGTTGGTTTTTTACCCAACTTTTTTCATGTATTCAGGTTTATAATAGAAATATCGGAGCCGGAGTCGAGTTGTAACTTTATTGGTGTTTTAAATATTTCCACTTTCACGTATTTTCGCCATCTTTGTCTAATTTTGTATTTGATTTTGTTTGCTGTACTCTCTTTCTCGTGTAATCTTTATATCTGCAGCAATCGCTTTTGTGTCCCATCTTCTTACAAATGTAGCATTTTTTTCCTTTTATAAGGACAATCTGATTCCCAATGCTTTTCTGCACATCTCTTACAGTTATATCTAGGAAGAGGCTTGTTATAATCTGTCCTATATTTATGGTTATTAGGATTGTAATATCCCGTTCCATTTCGATTGCTTTTCTTTGTAAAGTTCTTGGTTGGTGTGTATGGTTTTCTAACTTTTCTTACATATGCCACTCCGGATTCTTCTATATTTTTTGAATCCTTTTTTAGTGTAATGGCCCTTTCACAGTCTGCTAGTTTCTGGAGGGTTAAATCTTGCTCAGATTCCAGCTTAGACAACACTCGTCTGCGTATTTCTGTATTTTTCGTGGAAACTAACCCTTGTGCGAAGATTAGACATTTAAAATCTTCTACCGTTAGTTCCGCAAGCTTAAAATTATCGCAGTTTTTATTGACAATTGATGCGTATGTCAAATAATCTTGGTTGTCCATCTTTCTTAGATTCATGCACAGCCATCTTTTATGAAAAAGAGATATATTTGGATTAAATAATTCTTTTAGTAATTTCACAGCTTCCATGAACTCTAATTCCGCAGTTTTTTTAGGTAATATGTAATCTATGAATTTGCTGTGTTCTGATGTACCCAATTTCCTGAGTAAGAGGCTCACTTTCTGGCTATTTGGCCAATTTTTGCAGTCCAGTTGAAAGACATCCTCGTATCTTGTATAGTATGCTTCAAAAGTCTTTCCTTCCTCCGGCACATAATTAAATGTGTCCATACTATTAAAGATAGTTGTATGGGAGAAATTAACACTGTCGACATTTTCTCGATTACTCTTTAGTAGTTCCAGTGTTTTAGCAAAACGTTCATTTTGTCTTTCCTCGCGGTCAGCTTGTGCCTGTAAAAATTGCATGAACATTTTTGATAAGTCTTCCATTTTTTTTTTTTTTTTTTTTTCGTGACGTTTTACTGTATTATCCGTTATCCAGTGACAACTTAAAAAAAAAAAAAATCCATTTCCTTAAGCTTTAATTTCTAGCTATGGTATTTCCTTTTAGTACCGCCGCCAAACAAATTATTAATTAAAAGATTCCTTTAGTTGTTGTTTTGCTAACAGGGAGCAGTAATTAGAATCCACTGGTGAATTTTTTTTTTTTTTCGTAGGTTACTTCCTTGCTTTTCGTAATACGAGTCTGACCTGTCGTTTTGCGACAGAACAAAATCCGCTTTTCGTTTGCAAGTTGGTCCTTTAGTAATACAAAGCAGATTTGTCGTTTAGCGACAAAACAAAAATTCACTTTTACATCCGTTTGCAAGTCGGATTCCCAGAAAACGGCGTAAATTGTCGCTTTTGCCACGTTCGAGTTTTTTTTTCACTTAAGTTGAAACTTTTCTTTAGCGTAAAATCCGTTTGCTCGTCAACACTTTGCATTGTACTTTTCTCTTTTTTTTAATAGTTCTTCGTCAAACTGTTATAATTGACGCTTCATATCTCGTCGCCAACTGTTGTGGTTGCAAGGTTGAACAATAATTAGTGAGGAATACAATGAAGACGCAAACAACAAGGAGAATGCAATAATAAGTGTATTAAAGAAAAGGTATAGTTACAGTATGTACAAATGAAGGTGTCGAGCCAGAGAGTCTTGGTGGGAGGACATGTACGCTCTTCGGCGTCACTTCCGGTGGCATTTAGGTAACACACACTAAGGCCAACCTATGCTTGCCATTTATAGTGTAACGTTATTCGTATATGCAAATGAGTGGTTGCCACCACAACAATATGAATAAAGCTAACCCATCCAATATAACTTACCGCTTCACCAATTAGTGAACAGGTTGTAAAATTATCTATTAACAAATTTGAAAAGGAATCCCAACAGTCCTCAATGATTAAGACATTTACCTGGTTTAAGATATTTCGCTGGTGAATATTTCTTGCATAAAACATATGAATTTCTCTTGATTCAAGAATGAACAAATAGACGAAACCCTGGTATCCAAACGGACACAGTAATGCACATATTTTTTTCATAAAACTATTAATATTAACTGTTCAAGTTAAGCACTACAATTGCTCGTCTGTACATCTCTCTCTCTCTCTCTCTCTCTCTCTTTTAAAAGGTGTATTTATCGCTGATTTACTGAGTTGCTGACAACTGCCGTGTGGGATAAGACGTTGGAATTGGAATTTAGAATATAGCTCGTGTTCCGAGGTTTGAGTCCGGCGACCAGTGTAAATAATTGTTTTCAACACTGATGATTCCCGAAATATATATGTCTTTGTTGTGTGTGTATTACAATTTTGTATCTTTTTTGGATCTTTCAGATCTTCGCCTCGACATTATTTTTTTGGCTCAGCAGGAAGCATTCCTCCAAATTATGTCTTTCATATTTCGTCGATCTCAACTCAGCAAATGTTTTGAAATAATCATCATCATCATTCCAAAAAAAAATAAACGAAACAACAGACGAAAAAGAAATAACAAACACTACGGAATAACAAACACAGTTCTATTATAATAAATCGCAAACTTCAAAAGGATGGAAAATGTCCATTTTTATTTTCATCTGAACATTTTCCGAAATCGGAAAGCCGGTGGGCGTTAATTTCACATGCGGATAAGAAATAATAGACCATGCCATCGGACATAATTACATACAAAAAAGAGATTAAATTACGGCATGTTATGTATGTTCCGTCATGCAACCTATTTTCTATAGCTCATACACGTATCAGAATAAACACACGCAGGTATATATATATATATATATATATATATATATATATATATATATATATATATAGATATATATATATAGATATATAGAGAGAGATACAAGTATATATATATATATATATATATATATATATATATATATATATATATATATAGAAAGAGAGAGGTGTGTGTGTGTGTGTGTGCGTGAGTATATGTGTGAAAAAGACAAACGGGGAAAAAATAAATATGGGGAAACATTATCAAGGAACGAGAGATTTTACCGGTTTCGTTCGGATCAACGTTCGTCTTCAGAAATAGTAAATATTCTAAATTGATGCGATAACGGTAAAAACATTGTTCTCGATGATTAGTTCCTGTATTTTATTTTTTGATCGGATAAATATATATGTGTGTGAAAAATAATATAAATATATATATATATATATATATATATATATATATATATATATATATATATATAATTACATAAACAAATATTACTGCATTACGTCCATTAACCAACGTTTTCACATCCCCAAAAGCTGACTATATATATATATATATATATATATATATATATATGTATATATTAGTATTTCATGTATCCACATACAATTTTATAAGGAGACATCATTTTTTATGTATCAATTTCAGTATTTACTTCAACAGTGCTCGATATGTATGTAGATTTAAGTAGTAAGCTATGAAAATATATTTATGGCAATTTAGCTACACAGAGGCTCTCGCGTTTCATCCCCGGGGAGAATCTTCAGGCTAAAATGTATTTTAGTCTGAAACGCGGGAGCCTCTGTGTAGCTTAATTGCCATAAATAAATTATCATAGCTTACTATATATGTATATATATATATATATATATATATATATATATATATATATATATATATATATATATATATATATATACTAAAAGTACTGTGATATATAAGTATTAGTCTAAAGAAGTGTAGAAGTACTCTTAAAATACTTAATGTTAGTAAAATAGGATTTATCCATATGTTGAGTCAAATAAAATTGATCTATCTATGTATTCGTGACTGCTTTTAGTTTGACTTACAATCGTAGGGAGGGGCCCTACGATTGTAAGTCAAACTAAAACACTTCCCTCTACCCACCCACAAAAAACTAAGGAAATGTGATCCAAAAATTTGTGTCAAGCTTACCAAGGTAAGTGAAGAGAAAATCTTGTTAAATTGAGGCAATTCTTATCCCAATCCTGAGTGCCTATTCTGGATGGACAGTGAATTTAGCAAAATTAAAAACAAAATGGTGATGTTTAATCCATCTCCTGTGGGGAAAAATAAAAACGTCCGCGTTATAGAAGGATTTCTTGTTCATTACCATTAGAGAATATAGCATCATAACACTTATTAAAAAATAAAAATAAACAAAAAAAATGTAGAAATGAATTGTAAAATCGGCAAATAGTGAAATAGACTGAAAGTAATCGATAAAAATAACATTGCTGCGGTCTAGAAAGATTTCTCCTTCACTAACCGAGAAAATAAAAGATAAAGTGAATAAACCTTTATGTTTATTGCAGTAAGTAAATATAGAGAGATAGAAAGTAAAGGGTCCCAAATCCATCGCTTTTGTGAAAAAAATTAAAATTTACGCAGTCTAGAAGGATCTTTTTTCACTGCCAGAGAGAATATAGTAATTATAGTACCATAACACTTAGTAAAAAATTAAAAATGAATCAAAAATATTTTTTGTAAAATCGACAAATAGTAAATAGAGGAAACATGATGAAAAAATAAAAATTGCCGCAGTCTAGAAAGATGGACTTCCACTGACCTGTGAAGAAAAGAGATTAAGTAACATGTACTACACTGTAATTTTAAGTATACTTCTAAACATAAAAACAAATAAGTAAAAATACACCGCATTAAATAAATCGTTTTGTAGTAAGTGAATAAAGAATTAAAGAGAGATAGAGAGATAGAGTGGGGGGGGTGCCAAATGAATCTCTTACGTTTAATAAAAAATTCCTAAGTCGAGAAGGATTTCTTCTTTACTTAGTAAAAAAATTAAAATACATAATGGAAGGAATTATAACATCGACAAATAGTTATGTAAACGAATAAATTGCCGCAGTCTAGAAAGATTCATCTATCACTGACCGAGAAGATATATGATTAAGTAACATATACTGCAATTCAAGGTTAAGTATAATTTTAAAATTAATAATAATTAAATAAAAGTTATCCGAATTGTATTGTAATAAGTAAATAACGAAATAAATAGAGAGATAGACACATACAGCGAGAAAGAGAGAGGGAAAGAAAGAGCGGCTCTCAAACGTAGAGAGCGGTTGTTTATAAATGGTTATAAATGGTTGAAGTTTAAATGAAAAAGAAAAAGCAAGAGTGGAAGACGTATCAAGTAGAAATACAATTCTGAAAAATAGCGTTGTTTCGATAATTGTAAAGTAAAAGCAGCATTGGAATGAAAAGATAATAATAATAATACTATTTTCTGGAGAAAAAAAAATTCAGTGGTTTTGCGATTACTTGAGTAATGTTCGATAAGTATGGATGGTAAAACTCAGAACAGTTTACCTGTGTTGTGTGCGAATTATTATTGGCAGCGTCGTATATAAAAAATAGTATAGGCCGCCATAAGATATCTATGAGCAATTGGATGTTTTTTAACTGAATCCATCCGTTTGTTTTACGCTGTGTGTTGTTTCAACTTGAGTTAAAATCCTTAAAAGTGTTATGTATATAAAGGCCTCAGTGCTTATGGCAAAAATTATTAGGTAAAGAAGAAATGATAAATGTAAAAATAGAAGATTTGTAACTGAATGCATTTAATCGATGAGACTGATAGTTACGTGGCACCATTTTGAATCAATGTACATAAGAACTTAATCCGTGTGTTTATTTAATTCTTAAATTCCGAAATGAATTGAAGTGCATTGATAATTGATATGAGTAAAGGACACTACATCATTTTATGTAATTTGATATTCTGAAATTTACAAGGAATATGAGGGGGGTGTATTGTTTGATTTATGAATCCGGTATATTATGTATGCATTTTTTAAAACGAATGAAATGAAACAATTACGGTGATCATTGTATAAACTCTCCGCTAAGTAAAAGTAGAACAATGTTTGAGAGAAAACTGTTTTCTACAATCTGTATGGAGTATGTGTTTGTGAGAGTATGTGATGCTGTTCTAAAAGTAATATTTATGGTAAGATGGTGAAAATAATCATAAATTTCTTGAAACATGGAGTGGATAAGCTGAATGTAGTGGTGAGTGTATAATGCACATGATTATATTCTTACCCTCCTCAAAGTTACAGGGGAAAACTTCTTCACTTTATATCTAAGATACACACACACACACATATATATATATATATATATATATATATATATATATATATATATATATATATATATATGTATAAATGGATAATATATAAAAACAATATTTATATTAGATCTTATTGAAATACGGTAAGGCTCAATATAGTAGATAGAGCATATGTATAAGGACAATGAAGTGATGAAATACATAAGATTTGCATAATGTTCAAGTTTATTAACTCATCAAGTGTTCAAGAAAGGAGTATTATAGGAATACACATTTTTTATTGTTTATTTATATTCCTATTATACTCTTTGCTTGAACACTTGATGAGTTTATAAACTTGTAAATTATGCAAATTTTATCGATTACATGACTTTATTATTCTTATATATATATATATATATATATATATATATATATATATATATATATATATATATATATATATATATATATATTGGCTAAAAGGAGACAATATTTATCAATCATGATGAATTAAGAATTTAAAAAATGAAAGGGCAGCTGACCGGTTTCGTACTTCGCTCAACAGAGCCAAATATCGAGTTATCGTGTAAAAATGTAATAAAGATGCTATGAGAATTATAGCAGGGTAAGGGGTAAAAAAAAATCAATAAAATAGAAACAACATTAAGCCCGAGGAAATGTTCTCTTTGCTTGCAAAGAGAAGGCCTCAAGGACTTAATATAGATTGTTTCTAGGATCTTGCGATGGTAGCGAGAGTGCAGCTTACTAAACATGGATAATAAGTCGACACTGAAATTAGAGGCACGGGTGTGGTTATTATATATATATATATATATATATATATATATATATATATATAGTGTATAAAGGTATACTCAAAAAAGAATAAAATGGAAATACCAGCAGAGTGCTCAATTTAAATTAAATTAAGAGTGTAATAATTTTTTATTTTTAAATACAGATTTTAATCAGACATGGACTAGTGGTTTCTGACAAGAAAAGGGTTTAAATCCCCAATTTCAGTCTTCGTCAGCATAGTCTGAAATAGTCTATTTCAGACTATGCTGACGAAGACGGAATTGGGGATTTAAACCCTTTTCTTGTCAGAAACCACTAGTCCATGTCTGATTAAAATCTGTATTTAAAAATAAAAAATATATATATGTATATATATATATATGTATATATATATATATATGGGTGTGTGTGTGGGGTGTGTGTCTGTGTAAGCTTATGTGGGTATATGTCTTGTGCATACTCATTTAAGAGTATTAGGTAATATAATATATTGTGCATATATTATTTCAGTATTAACTTCAACAGAACTGAATTCTTGAGTAGAGTTATTGATAGCCTGCGGGAATGAATGACGAACACGTCTGTGTAGCTTACTTGCAAAATGTATACTGTTATATTACTATATATCACTATCATTATGTGTGCGTGTGTATGTCTGTGTGTGAGGTGTATTTAATGACAGACACTCTGAGAGGATGTATGGGTGAAATCAAATTTAAATAAAAGATAAAACATATCTGTTAATAATGGAGAGTATTATTTGCTTGTCTGTCTATATGGAGTCGAAACTCCATCAGAGTAATATTACTATTTACTTAGTCTGCCAGCTTCTATACTACAAAAACCGCCGTAAACATATAAATAAAGTAGAAAGAAATTTCAAGACGAGACTGCGATTAGAACAGAAAACGTATCAAGAATCTTACTTAAACTACTACTTTTTCAACTTCCTTATATACTGTTACAAAAAGTCGCTGAGCCACTAGACGGGTTTTGCCATTTTCATGATTCATTCCTTTTAAACTTCCATTAAATTCGTATTTACAAATATACACTTATAACTGTTATTATCAAATTTACATATGTATTTACAATATTTTCCGATGAGGATATATTAATAAAAATTATTCATACAATAAATTAAACACATTTCATTAAGAAACCAGCATGTGTTTTAAACCATAGTTTGAATGGCAAGTACTGTTAAAATTGCAAAGTCATCCTTTCGGTAGTGACGTCATTTTGAGAGTATTTTTTTCACATTACAATTCTTTATTTTCATTACAAGGTGTTTTATTGTAAAATAAAGTTAAGCAAGGCATATCCCAGCCATTAGTAAATGGGTGACCATTTTTGAAAAATAAATTGCTGACTCATCCTTCCGGTCTTTCCGGAAGTGACGCCATTGTGAGAGGATGTTTTCACATTATAATTCTTTATTTTCATTACGTTGTTAAGACAAGGTGTTTCGTAATTAAAGTTAAGCAATACATAGCCCGGCCATTACTAAATGGGTGACCATTTTTGAAGATTTACTTGTTGACTCATTGTTTCGGAAGTGACGTCATTGTGAGAGGATTTTTTCACATTATCATACTTTATTTTCATTACGTTGTTAAGACTAGGTGTTTGTTGTAAAGTGAAGTTAAGCAACAAATATCTCGACCATTACTAAATGGGTAACTATTTTGGAAGAATAACACAACGGATTCTTTGATATGACGTAGGCGTCTTCAATAGCATATTTAAACATGAGTTCTTTGATATGACCGAGGCGCCTCCTAATTTCTTTTCCTTTTCTTAACTATGTATTGGGGAGGGTAAAAAATAATGTTATGGGGGGGGCGAGTCAAATTTTTTTTTTAACTAAAAATATTCTTATGTGTGGGGGAGGGTAAAACAAAAATTAGGGGTGTAAATTTTTTTTTTTTAACTTAAAATATCACTATGTATCGGGGAGGGTAAAAACAAAAAAATGGGGGGGTTAAACATTTTTTCTTTTTTTTTCTTTTTGATTATAAATATTTATAGCCCCTTACGTTTACAGTGGCGGCCTGCCTTCTTTGGGGTGAATCATGTTAAAAAAAATAAAAATATATATGTATGGGGAGGATAAAAACAAAATTGAGGTGGGTCAAACAATTGTTTTCTTTTGTTAACTAAAAATATTTCTATGTATGGGGGAGGGTGAAAAAATTGGGAGGGGGGCCTAAATTTCTTCTTTTTTTAACTAAAAAAATTTCTATTCATGGGAGAGGGTAAAAAAACAATTAGAGTGATGTCGAAATTTTTTTTTTCTTCACTTTTAACTAAAAATATTCTTGGTCGGAAACAAAGAAAATCAGCGTCTAACTACCCAAGAAATATGACTGGGGTTCCATCGGTTTACGGGTGATCGTTCACTTCTGACGCGGCAGCCTAGCAAAAATATGCGACCGGAGGGAGGATATATTTGCTAGTCTATGTAATCCAGATGAAGTTGAATCACAAGAATATGCGGATCAATGTTTCTCAAAAAATATTTTGAGTGGATTACAATATCTATAACAAATGGAAACATGTGTTTTATTAAATTCAAGTTTACATGTGACACATACGAATTCGTGTACATCAAAAATAGATTTCATCATGTTTGTCACAGGGATATTATTCGGCGAAACCGAAAATAATAATTGGTATTGTTTATAGCATATACACTCTAGTGAATTATGTAATGTCGGCCAACAGTTAAAATTAGAATAATTATAATTTGTAATTATTCTGTTTGGTAAAAGGTCTGGTTTTATCAGCATTCTTTGTATATGAATAGTTTGTAAAAAATAAGTGGAGTATTGATATATTTCTGTGCACCTTATGTTCTTCAGGAATTCAAAACAATTTCCCCTAATTATCCTGCTAATATATAGAAAATAATTTCATTGGTATAAATACATTTTATCAATACATGTTCCACTATAAATGTGTTAAATATTTGTGGGTATTTTAGCTAGTATAAATAGTAATTAAATTATATTTGTTCGGTTTGATCTAGTCTCATATGTAAACACGATATATTTTACATGAACACATCAAAAAGTTACGACATATGACGTTCTCGCATACGCAAAATTGTGGGAAAGATGAGCTGATGATATCTATCCGAATATTACGCCAAACAGATTATTGCGTCTGTGATGAGGACACTGGATAGACATTACAATAGTTTGAAGGTGTTTTAACATGGTTGAATACACGTAACAATAATTCAGGTATGCTCGTAAAGTAATTGACTCTCTCTTTCCCTCTGATTCGTCCTTCTTACCTACACACTGTTTTAATCACACATCATATAGACAATCAACACGCTGATAAATAAGCCACCCTTCTTTTAAAATATAGCGTGTCGTTTTAATGAATTAAATAAATCACTTCATATGCACGAGATTGATTTGATTACAGATTAAGATCTATCGTCGGTTCTTTAGGAACAATAGCAACACATACGCGCCAAATGAAACATCGTCGTAGAAGACGGTATTTAGATAAACATGAGTGTAACTGTCAAATCTTTATTGACCATTTAATCATCAAATGGGCCCCTATACAGCAAATAGTACACAACAGCTAACACAGTGTTGGAGACTTTATCGATTAAGCAGAAATGAGTGGGGGTAGGGTTAACCTTAAACCTATGCTCGGTTAGTGTATTGTGTTTCTTCTTTTTTGTTTAGTTTTACTTCAGTCGAAGTTCACAGAATTAAAGAGGCATCTACCGGGGGCTAACATTTGCTCTCTATGTGAGATGCATAGATATTCGAATATCCTTTTGAAGTTATTTTTAACTGTCAAACGTTTTGTTAGTAAATAAATGAAGACCACTAATTTTGATCTGCCCAATTGACCAGTTAACTATATTTCTACTGGTCTATTGGTTTTTCGGATTCTAGGAAAATAATCATCTAGTCTGGTAGATTATCCAGCTATGTGCTGTTACTTGAAGTAGCACTACTTGGAGAAGGTGCACCATTCTCTGTATTGGCTTAGTGTATAGATGTGTTGAATGGATATGTGTGCGGGCAGATGTGCGTGACAAAAGGTTATTCCAGTTATTCTATGGAAGATAATAAGCACCACGATGAGAACACAGATGAAAAAAAGCTTACTTCGTTCTTTTTATCCGATAAACAAAATCTTTGGCTCTAGAATTGCATGTTTGTCATATTTTTTTTTAATCTGACAAAACTATAAACTGCGCTATTTTGATATCCGTTGCCTCTTCTTATTCGATTAGTTAAACATAAGTTATCAGTATTTTTGGCAACACACACGCATACAGAAGTGAGAAGCACACACACACACATACATATCTATCTATCTATCTATCTATCTATCTATCTATCTATCTATCTATATATATATATATATATATATATATATATATATATATAACGTATACATATAGAATTATATATATATAATATTTTATAAATAGATATTAATTATTTATTGCCTACAGATATCGCAATCGTCAGTGCAGGAAGTTAATTCCTGACGGTCACAAATCGCCATTGATTCGCAGACAAATTAGCTTGGAAGTTATGAGGAATTTAACTTTGTAAATGGCAAGTCGCCGAGTATTTACAACAAGCAGCGAAGAGTGATCAACAACAACATATAGTGTTTAATCTCGCAATGAAGCTAGTAGTGTTATTAAACACTCTCAGAGTGCCCGGCCATAGTAAAGGGGACTCTATTACAATATTTTATAAATAAATATTAATTATTTATTACCTACATACATATATGTTTTATGCTTACGTAGTCTTCAGTGCAGGAAGTTTATTCCCGGCGCTCGGTGGACGCGAACTCCGATCACAAATCGCCACTGATTCGCAGTCAATAGTGTTACCGGTTGGCCACCACAAATTAGCTTGGAGGTTAGGAGGAATTTAACTTTGAAGATGCCAAGTAGGCGGGTATTTACAACAAGCATCGACAATTGATCGACAACAAAAAATCGTGTTGGATCTGGCAATATATATATACGAATTGAAGTATATACAGTTATAAACCATAAAATGTATAAATATTTAGGCATAAATATGTCAACATTTGTGTCGGGAAAACTAGACCTACCTATATACAAAAGATTGTATACGTACGTATTTATATATATATATATATATATATATATATATATATATATATATATATATATATACAGGGTGGGCCAAAATAAGGGTCCTATCTTTAAATTTGAATAACTTGAATTTGAATAACTTCCACAAAATAAAAGTTAAACTCACCAAACTTTATGTGTGTGTAGACTGACCCTTCCGAGATTTTTTGAAATAAACAAAACAAATTTTAGCCGAAAAACACTTCTTAAAACTTACAAAAACTAAAGTATTGTTTTTTACACTGTTTTGAGTTTTTTAAGCAAAAATAATGTTTTCTAAATGAGGGTACGTTCCTTAGGGCTAATACGGCTCATGCTTGCTTCGGAAGGGGTCCTTTACTTATTCTAAAAAAAAAAATTTTTTAAAATCAATAAATAAAAAAGTTATGAATTTTTAAAAATAGGACCCTTATTTTTCCCCACCCTGTATATATATATATATATATATATATATATAGAGAGAGAGAGAGAGAGAGAGAGAGAGAGAGAGAGAGAGAGAGAAAGAGAGAGAGAGAGAGAATAGCAAACAACATTGGGTTTCACAATATTGACTCGTTTGTATTGAAACTATTTTCTTGACAGAATTTTTAATTATAAACTCTTTGTGATCTAGATTTACTTGTAAGACTGACAAGGTGGAATGTGATAACAACTCTTTTATAAAATCGAGTTTCCATTGTGTCCATTGACGTCGGTATAATTAGTAAAATGATTTTAGATGGAATATTACCCTGTATTAAATCAAAAGTATACGATAAATTAAGGTTATCCTTTGCGATAGTACACAAATAGTTTATGTAATTACTGAAAGTAGAAACTCGTAGATTTATTATGTTTGACATTGACTCTTTTTACTCTTTAAGTTCTCCATCCCTACTAAATAAAATGGAACAAACGATTAACAATGAAACAATCATGACAAAGTCGGTAGTAAATATAATTCAATTACTTGAGAGATGTCTCATTAAAAAATCTCACCTTAATTAAGATGTATTTTTGCTTGCGGATTAAACCGTGAGAGTTTAGAATATAAAGATATAAAGAGTGTTATTCAATGAAGAAAAATAATATGATAAGACAATCAATTATGTACAAGGAAAAATAAGGAACTTAATTTTGGCATTACTTGTGGGTATTTAGACTCTGCACAAGTTAGAACTCTAGCTTGTAGTTGTATTCTAAAAGTAATGCATACACATATATAGCGTATGCGGGGAGGTTTATATATCGATGAGTCATTATTCCACGTCAATTTAAATCGTAGACATTTTGAGTAAATCCAAAAAGCTTTCCATCAGATTTTTAAGAAATTATATCTCAATATAACTATAGACATAAACAATAAAATAGTCAATATTTTGGACATAACATTAAATGGAAATGATAACACCATTAAATCTATCATTAACATAGTGACACGTTATAATATATCGACAACAATTCTAACCTTTAACGCCATTATTCCACCTATTTCAATAAGAATATCTGAATAGCGTGCAGTTATTCCATAATAATAAACCATTAAACATACATGGTTATGATAAAGAAATATATTTGGTAAAAATAAACTGGATAGAATTGCGGTAATACTTTTTTGAATATAAGACAACACGACACTGTAAGACACTATAAGATGACAATGGTGACATTTAAATTAAAAAAACATGATACCAATAACTCGCTATACATAATTAGGACCTCGAACATGCACGACATATGACAATACAACTAAGAAGAATAATAGGCAACGTATTTATAAATCGTTTATAACATCATACAGTACGCACATTTTTAACAATATCCCCAAAGAATTCTACCAGATTCGCGGAAACACATTCTTACAAGATAATAAATTAGGTAAGATTATTAATGAAAACACTGTCAAAATACTCAACATATAGAAACTTAAGTTCAATCATTATAGATTCTTATAATTGTAAATAAATCAGAAAATAAATAATAGAGGATGGAATTACGATATAAACATTCCAGATGAACTCCAATGTAATTGTGTAAATAATTTATTTTACTTTGTTACTTCAAATGTAGCGTATTAATGCAACATGACTAGCTAAATGTGTCAGAGAACTACATAAAATAACGGCAAAATTGAATTGAGGCAAATCAATACACATCTGGTAAAATAAATAAGTAACCTATGGACATTGGACTCTTATCATATTGTCTGGAAATAATTTAGTTTATAAGAAACAGGAAATACTCGAAGATTGCTTACACTTATCTAGATACATACATTTCTCAATTTAGTCTTCATTAACAAACTAATAGTGTAAACGCACATAATGCAACGAAAAGTATTATACCATATAGATGATTGCATTTTGTGATACATAAATTTACCCATAATATTATGAAAAAATAAGATAGAAAATATATCTGTAAAAAATGTTCATTAAGCATATATTTATGGTTAACTCGTGTGTTAAGGATATCTATTATTGTAAATTTAAGAAATTCTCATGAATAGACTTTAGTTATTTTCCGGTAAAATTGAAAGTAAAATATAAAAGAATGATACACCTTTTTATTATAAAACCTTTGGTACTAATATGCTCATAATTAATATTACAAAGTATTTACAGTAAGGATTGAAAATCGACGAAACTTTTTATTTACTAAATAAAAATATAGAAACAAAGAAAAAAGAAACAAACGTGGGACTATTGGAAATAGATATAATAAGATTAGCTAGTAGAAAAGTAATACGATATGATAATGAGCATAAAACTGTAATAGTGGTTAGTTACGTATCTTTTGGGAGTAGTCGAGCTTCTTAGTTAGTGGGTAATCTTCTTAATAAAACGGTATTTCTAAAATATTTTAGTGTTAAACAAAACTTGGCACATCAAAAAGTAGCTATATATATATTCGGAAAAAATAAAAATAAAATAAATAAGTAATTAAAATAATAAAAACAAATAAAACAATCAGTTATAGTTTTAGTTTTATTACATTTGCTGCGGATATTAATATGAAACACCCACCATTCAGAAAAAGGTATTCATCAAAATATATCATGGAACAGGGTCACGCAAATTACATCACAGTGTTGAAGTCTTGCCTAATCAAGTAAGATTTGCTATATAGGAAAGACAATTATTAAAACACAAATTGTTTGAAAAAAGATATCAATTAAACTTACTTGTTCTTTTCTTATTTCTCAACGCCGACATATTTCCGTTTCTTTCATATTCATTGCTTTCTAATACTCCTCTATATACGTATTACACACAATGCTTTAAACAAACTACTTCCTCTTATTATATATATATATATATATATATATATATATATATATTTGATTGCAGATAAATAGATTCTTAATGGCTAAAATGATACCAAATCTTAATAAGTTCTATGAAGCCAAGTATAATATGTAAAGACCGAAAGCATTATGATATTTATTTTGGCATTACGCACTGGCTAGTAATTATGTGGTTATTTTCATTAGGCATTCACAGCTAATTTAATGTTATTAAATGATCTAAAAATATATATTTTAAATATTATTTCTGTCATTTCCTTTAATTAACCTTTAATATTATTGAAATATATTTTAATTACTTTCACAAATAGTAATTCGCAACTTGCAAACCAATTCCTGTCTGAGACTGATATCTATTTAATAGTCTAGGAAGTTACAGCTCTTGGACTCATTGTCATTTGGTTGGGAATTTAAAATCTCGATTCGATTTGTGTTGTTTTTTTATGGATTGAATTTAGATAGCTATTCTTTCTGGACAATTATATCTATTAATCGTAGTTTTATACTTTTATTATCTGTTTATGTATTTTAAATTGAACTTTTAAATTTAAATTTTAAATTTTAAATTTTAAATTTTAAATTTTAAATTTTAAATTTTAAATTTAAATTTTAAATTTCAAATTTTAAATTTTAAATTTTAAATTTTAAATTTTAAATTTTAAATTTGAAATTTGAAATTTGAAATTTGAAATTTGAAATTTTAATTTTAATTTTTAAAGTTATTTCCATTAAAGTTCTCATTATCCTCCATATGTCTATCATAGTTGTTTCCTATCATTATATTTTATTTAGTTTTCTTTTATAATTTTAAGTTTACTACACTTATTCATTTTAGTTGTATACTTATGGAAATTCTCCAGTACATGTTATTTACAATTAGCTACTTTTACATGTCTCATAGGTCATTTTATATGTATTGTTAATGGCATAGTTAAGATAAAACATGGTGCTACACATCGATTAGACAGTAATCATCCCAATTTGAACGGTATTAAATGTTAGTATCTTTTTGTTTGTGTCTGCTCGATAATTTTACCTGGCACGATATTCGGACTTTTGCAGTGGTGCACATGTAAAAAAGTCAGGGGTGTATATGTCTATCGCTGCTTCTTTGCTATGTACAAAACGGACTGTAAAGTCATTGTATCTCTTGAATTTTTACAAATTAATAATAACTTAGGCATTAGAATTTTTTTAAATGTTTTTCTTTATGATATATATATATATATATATATATATATATATATATATATATATATGTATATATATATATATATATATATTTAAATTCCCGAAACAGTTTTTCATGGTAAACAACTGATGATTCCTTTAATAATGTTAAGACTAGCGTAAATTCTGGGGAGCAAAATAATATAGTAACTGTAAAGAAATTGACCTTTTTTCACCGTACGACCTCGGACTAAAATGTTTGTTTTTTTTCTTTATAAAGCTTTACTGGTTGAGAAACTCACGAGACTATATATATATATATATATATATATATATATATATATATATATATATATATATTAGGTATTAAATAATTAATATTTATATATATATATATATATATATATATATATATATATATATATATAGTTAGGAATCTTTATTATGTTGTGTACTTGTATGTAAAGGATGCACGCCTATACTAATAAACCAACTAATCGTAATTCTGGAACAGAGCTGCTAGGTTAAGGGGTTTATGAATCCACTAGATAAAACTTAATCAGGTGTTATGCAATTGGAGTTAACTGGCGTTGGAAGTGATTCGTAAAAGTGAAGATAGCTTGAATATTTGTAAAATTTTCACAATAAATTATAATCATAAATTAATAATTATTAATGAAATTATAGTTTCTTAGAATTTTAAACGTGTTCAAGAAAAAATATATGGACATGACCTTCAGTTAGAAAATTCGAATATATCAGCTGCATTCAATTTGATGTATAGTCATTAAACACAATTTAATAACGAATCTCTTAATTGTAATTTCTTCTGAAGACTCCTTAAGCTTCAGGCTATAAACCTTAACCTGTCCTAGAATCAGAATTATGAAATCAAATTTGATCAAAATATGAATACAGACTATAAACATACGGTTGAGACAGATATTTTTTTAGTATGAATATATATACATATATATATATATTTATAATTCATATATATATATACATTGTATATATATATATATATATATATATATATATACATAATTCTGAAAGAGGGATATGGGTTGTATCCACGACACATCTTCATACGCATGTATATACATATTTATGTGTGTGATTAGTATGCAAGTTGATATATACATATAATTACATAAATTATATGTATATTATGACTATACATGGATAAATATATATATATATATATATATATATATATACGTAGACATATATAATTATGTATAAATAGGTATACGTATGTCTGCATATATGTACATGTGTACCTGTTCATAAATGCATCGTATATGTGTATATATATTGTATGCACATACATACACACATACACATGTATACATATATATATATATATATATATATATATATATATATATATATATATATATATATATATATATATGGTAAGTCAATGAAAATAGATTAGACCTGAAATTGGAAGCAAATCAATATCTTCAGTTGTTCAGTTTTGACTTATCATATTTTGCTCTATCCAGTATATTGAGCTTTCCTTATTTCACAATAGGTCTAACTCTCTAAAAGTTTACCTGGTAGTTATAATTTACATATATATATATATATATATATATATATATATATATATATATATATATATATACACGTACACATATTTAGACATACATACACGAATAAATATATATTTATGACAATATATATATATATATATATACATATGCACACATTGTTAGAAATAACAGAATGTGTCTGTCTAATTATACTTTTTTGTTTTATCAATTTGATGGTGGTCCTATTTGTATTAAAATAAAAAGGTAATAAATGTTTCATAGGTTTCACAGGTTTCACGAACGTTTTCGATTTGTCATCGAATCATCCTCAGGTGTCAAAAGCAAATGAACAAAAAGGCTAGAGAAAGAAAATATTTTTTAAAGACGGCGAAGAAACGCGCAGAGAACGGTGTTTCGCATTGTTCTGGGAAGTCGTTTACGATTTAAATTCAGTAACGCTGAATGGCATCACAGAACAAAATTGGATTACGTTAATTTGGCAAGGTGTAATAGATTTTTAACAATAGCTATTTTATCGCAATAGGGGCACTCGCTCTTGAAATTTACAAGACTAAAATTTAAGCTGGTCGGTTTTTTATAAGTGGAAGTGTTAAACGATTTATTAGAGGAGTACTTAAGAACATCTGGGAATGGGATGTTATTATTTACGTTGTTAATATGCACGACATATTACACGGAAGAAAAGCCACGTATTATAATATAAAAAGGGGTTATATTCTGTTTAATTCATCTAAGCCCGACTCTAAAAAATTGAACTGACAATTGATTCATGCCTTACTTCTGAGATTGCTACTCTTTCCTATCTGTCGGCGTACGCACGGTGGTTACTGTCTCGGTATATGGTTTAAGCGTCAACTCATTAGTTAGCTTTTCTTGTGCACTGTCGTTCAGCATCCTTCTCTTTTGACTATCACGTCTGTCTTCTCATATATTTTACACTACTGTTTACGTAATCCAATTATGTCATGCATATTGACCATATTAATTATGATTCAATATTTTAGGGAATCATTTGTTTATCAAATGTCAAATAATTTATCCAACTTTGAAATTATGAATTGTTTTAATTGCATTTACAATTACCTATGTCATAACCAGAATCCTAATACATAATTTAATTTATAAAATTACTATAGGAATTATGTTTATATATATAATTCTTTCGATTTTTATATTTAAATTAATATAAGTTTGGTCAGAAATCTGTGCTTTACATAGAAATGATAATAGACACGACAACACAATTTATTTATGTGTTTAAAGTGTTGAAGCTATACCAATGTACGATGCTGAATAGTTTAAATACATGCAATGAGATCACTATTTTATAAGACGGAAAGAGCCCACCAAATAAATCGGTGATGTATTTGAAATAATAGCATTCTCTTGGATATGAAGTTCCATGTATTTACAATGACCCACTTCAGATTTTTCAAAAGGTATGTTCATACAAAATGGTGTAGTTCATTGTCCGGCTTTTTTGGTGTCAATAGATAAACAGCTGATAATTTCAAGTGCTCTCGCGGTGTTGTTCAAGTGGTATTTATATATATTCCGGCAGAGTAGCAGATGCGGGTCAGTTGTATTCCTGTTGTTCTCAGAGACATATGGGTCCTTTGGGCCTAAGCTGAGTGGCTTTGTGTGTTCGGTTGGATATATTTATTTATTCGATGAGGGTCAGAGTTCTGATTGCAAGTATGCCCTTCGATGGTGATATATCATTGTAGCCTCTAAAAATAAAACATCGTTACTTGCTTAAAATTGGAGTTGTGGTTTCATTTGGAAATATACTTGCTATATAGAAACTACTTGAGACAAGGCATGAGGTGAGTTGATTTAAGGAGCTAACAGGAACGAAAAATGATTATCGCAAAGAAAGGAGAAGCTTATTTGCCTTAATCTTGTAAAGACTAAGGCTATAGGTAGGAGGAACACTGTTAGCAGAAATATAGTTCCACAAGTCTGCAGTTATTGGCAATACACTACTAAGATAAGAAGCTGTATTACAATGAGTTATCAAAACAGCGAATTGATGAAGACGATTAGATCACCGAGTCAAACGAGCTGGATAATTTCAATCAAAGAAGAGATCATACAATTCTGAAGAACACATGACATAATAGTATTAATAGAAAAGACTGAGACTGGCAACGACAGTAGAAAGGATGGAGCCAATCCAATTACAGATACGGTCCTGCCTATTATCAAGAAATCTCACCTTTGTAGAATCTAACACTTACTCTGTACCCAGAAATAACTTACTTTATTTTGACTTGTATGGATTATGATTGTATACAAGAAATATCAAATGGGACAACGATTCAACTAGCTAAAAAGTGTTCTCATAGAAGTGAGATAATAATAGTTGAAACTACGACCTCTGTTGGAATGAAGTACCGAATTCGGACGAACGTAACGAGCGGACGAGCACGGCCTGTGTATTAAACATTCCCAGACGCACGTTTACAGAGGTGTCTATTTACTTCTGTCCTGTATCTGTTGATGCAACGTGCTGATTAATCCGGTTGTAGTTATTGCATTAAGCAAACATTGCTTCAAATACTTTATTTACTTCAATTATGTGGAGAAAAGCATCTATTCTTAGGTTGAAAACTCAAAGTTAAACACAGTTCTTTTAACCGAACAGTGTCCTCGAGGTATCATTATTATCGTTCCGAATGAAAGAAGCGAAAAAGAAAACAACGTGTTGATTCTTAATATAGATGTGTTGATGACTTCAGTAATTTTATGCTCAGCATGTCCCGACGCATCCACGCTGTAATTAAGAAAAAGTGAAAACATGTGAAATACTAAATCTTAAAAGAAGAAAATAATAGGCTAATAAAACAGACTTTTAAATTGTCTAACATTTGCAAGTCAAATAAAGTAGTTTATTTCTGGCTGCGGAGGAAGTGTTAGGTTATAGGAATGGGAACCGTACACGACAGGCATACGCGCTGTGTTAATAACCATACACATACGCGAGGTGTACGATCAAGTCCTGGGCCTTCATAATATTTTAAATGGTTCATTGTGGTTTTTTTAATGAAAAAAGCTAGCCTTTTTTTGCTCAGAATTGCCCAGGACAAAGTAAAATTGTGTTTGTTCATAGTATTTACAAATAATGTGGCAGGTAACATTATTTGACATCGATATAAAAGTAGTTTTCAAATATTACCTATTCTGTTTGGCAGCCAATTTCCGGATAGGCAAAAAAAAACAAGAAAATGTTATTTTTGTTAAAAGAACCATAACGAAAGATCTAAAAACTATCGGTAGTCTACAAAAGTATTTTTAAATTACTGGCGATATATATATATGCATATATATATGCATATATATATATGTATATATATATGCATATATATATATATATGCATATATATATATATATATATATGCATATATATGCATATATATGTATGCATATGTATATGTATATATGTATATATATATGTATATATATATGTGTGTATATATATATATATATCTATATATATATATATCTATATATATATATATATATATATATATATATATATATATATATATATATTAGTTTGTTATGTATAGATGTTTCCTATGACCAGTTGTCTGGTTCTGACTAAGTTATTTTTAAATAAATTCTTACCGAAGTACGTTATTCCATTACCAGTAAAACGGTACACGATTATTTAATGTAAATTCGCTGTCAGAACAAAAGCTATATGTGTCAGCTTACATGCTATATAGATATAACTTTTAAAATTTGACAAAATAACTGCTGTATGTTTAAAGAAAGTAATTATTCTCACTTGTAAGTTGGAAATAACAAAAATCATAATGTACTTACAATCGTGTATATAACATCTTTTAATATATATCACATGTCTTCTGTGGTTCGTATCTACGTGGAAAGCGGAATACAATACTTTTTTTCTTTCATAGAAAAAACAAATTTCGCATTATCCACGATAAATATACAAACACGATCATAAAACTATCGGTAGTTTTTATGTGAAATAATAAGCCAAAGTTCGTATTAGAAATACTGGTTATATATTGCTCTTTACTGCATATTAACAGTCGTTGATATATTTTATCACTAAATCTGTATACATAATGTTTACATGATCAATGTGTATATTGATTTGTTTTAAAATGTAAACTAGTCAGAGGGTGTTATTAAGTCGCCCCAGTGCGTCCATTTTGTCGACTGGGCCCGCTGGTTGTATTTCTGTATTCGCAGTGGTGATGTGGAAGCGGAACACTCCATCCTCGTCTGTCTGTTTATATAGATGTATTCTTCTTTTTCTTCTTCTTTTAATTTTTTTTCAATAAAAAAGTCACATAAACATTATTAATAAAAAAAACATCCCAAAATGCATTTGGGTTTCAAAACCCTTATACTTGTACACCCATGCTACATACACCCTAAAAGGGGGTGCAACTACTCAATACTCAATTGCTCTGTTCGCCGATTAAATAACAAAAAGAGAAATCTCTTAGCTTATTCATCACGTCTGATTGGCGCGACTTCCTGTCTTTGGCGTACTTGTCGGGACACCGATCTCTCACTCGACTTCTAATTACAAAAATGCACTCTATTTAATTTGAACCTTATGTTGAAAAATGCCCTTTAATCCTAATATTTTAAAATCCGCATCTAAATCTTGTAATAATGGAAAATACTTGAACTGATGTGTGAAACGATACTTTCGATTTGCCTATAAATGAGAACCTGACATCTACTACCACTCCGGGTCAGTTGACCCGGGAGTAGTAATTATTTCAGAGATAAATATCCATTCGTCAATGCTCGGACAGTGGATCCTCGGTCGATAGGTAGAATGCTAATAGTTAATAGGGTTGACAGAAGGTAAAACAAAGGAAAAACTTTCCCGGAAAGGTGGATTTCGGAGTGGAAGTAAAGTAGAAAAAACACTATGCGCATAAATGTTCTGGGCAGTTTCGTGTCCTATCTAAGATTAATGATATAAGCCCAAAATTAAACCTTTGTACCGGACCGATATTTTGGTAGCGACCTGAGGTAAGAAATGCACCGTTTTCTTAGCAAAAAAACAATCTAACTAGTCCACACATATTGAAAACTATAAGAGAGAAAGAAAATAGCTACTACAAGACCGGGGCAAAGTAGACTTGGGTGTGAGGGTAACAAATCGGTTACTGCACACTCCACAAAGCTCCCAAATTGGAGGCTACCCACCGGATGCACTTCAAAGCCATACCTAGAACCGTTGATGACTGGACAAAAATAACGACCTAGTTTGTGTTGTGGGACAAAACGAGTCGCAACCCGTGTAGAGACCAGTTAAAGGTGGTTTCCGGTATACTGTTGATAAAAAAAAACGGAGGTAGGTGTATTAACTAACACACTAAGAAATAGAAGTGAAGAATTGGCGTTCTTATAGCTGTGAAAGATCAAACGTTTATTTACGCTATGTTGACGACAACTTTTATTTGTTCAACAGTCAGACAGAAGCGGACGTATTTTTACGCCCCTCGAAAATATTCATCCAGTTCTAAAGTTTACTTTAGATAAAGAAGCCAGTTTTTTTCTGGAAAATAAGCTGGGACAATGTTTAAACGTGTGCAAGTTTAATGTGTATTATTATACTGTTATATACTGGGTATATACATGTACGATCGCTTACGATATATTATTATATGTTTACACTCGTTTTAATGGCCTGATGTTCTGATCCGCCACTGTATGGGGTGGGCTGAACTGCTTTATAAGCTGAAATATCGAAAATATTTCCTCATTAAACTAAACCGTATTTTGAAATGAATTAAACTGATTTAAATATAATGTGTCACTAGACAGTTGGTCCTTTACTCAGCAGTATAACATACAGCAAACATTGCGAGACAAAGAGAACGATTCTGATTCTGGTTTAGGAATCTATCTTTATAGCTCTTTTCTGAGTTACTCCCAGACCTTTTAGAAATCATGTTCCCCCTCCAGTAGAATCAGTAGAAGCTAACGGAAAAATAACCATGATTTTAGACTAGCTTGTATACGCGAGACCTAATAAAAGTTATATTACATTAATCCAATAAATTAAATAACTAACATTCTTTGACAAGTTTTTAAGTAATGAATACATTTTTGAATTATTGCACTTGTTTGAGTCTTAAAAAAAAAATTAAATTAAAATGTTATAGATCATTGCAATTTTTAAAGTTTTGAAAAAACACCCAACTAAATTGAACATTTTAAAATTATTGCAATTTTTAAAGTGTAAACAAGAAATTAAAACTGTACATTTTTAAATCATTGTAATATTTAAAGTTTAAAAAAAATTTTCAAATTGTTAAATTATTGCAATTTTTAAATAATATGAATTACAAATGACGCTTAAAATAAACATTTTATTATCTGGAATAGCTGTCAAAGATCGACATCATACGACTAAAAACACCTTGGGCATTTTAATTAAAGTAACAGTTTCTATCACCAAATACTTCAATAGAATTTGAAATACTGTTCTGCGGCAAATTAAGTGGCATTATGAGGTGGGAACTGCGTTTATTAAATGACCAACATTCGTCTAATTTTCAGAGTCACTTAATGTTGTTATAATTTAACTACCGCCTAAATTAGATTGAATCAGACGCAACACAATGTCTACATGTGTGGACGGGTCAAGCCCCTTCATACAGAGTAACAACAAAAGCAGTTTATCTTAATATAGGGTGAACCACAAACATTCCACAGATAGATTAACAACACTTTTGTCAATCCAAGTATATTTGTCTCAATTATCCACCATCCAACAGTCTATCTTTTATCGTCGTTTCAATGATATCTCGGGACACTTTGATGATCGTCTCATCAGTAAAAGGTTGGTTCCTGAATGGTACTCATACTTACTTGATCTTTACCACATCCTTATATATTTACGTTTTTTTTAACATAACATATATCAAAATAATCACCACACGAAACATTAACTGAAGAGCGCCACTACAGAAAACCATCCAGGTCTGCTTATAATGCTGAGGTATGCATTTGGAGTGTATTATTGGACTGCGATAAAACAAATACTGTTGGACATTAATGGATGAATCTTGGTGGGTAATTCAGATATATGCTGAAGTATTTTTGTTCGAAGTATGGTTGTATTGCAGAAAAAAAATTGAATGTTATTAACGATTCCATGGGTGGTGGCATTGTATTTGGGTCACTCTGAATATAACGAGAATATGTAGATCGTTAGAAATAAAAATTGCTAGCTAGCTAGCTATATATATATATATATATATATATATATATATATATATAGAGAGAGAGAGAGAGAGAGAGAGAGAGAGAGGGAGAGAGAGATCGATAGATAGATAGATAAATAGATAAATAGATATATAGATAGATAGAAAGATAAATAGATGGGTTGAGAGATAGATTGATAAATAGATAGATAGATAGATAGATAGATAGATAGATAGATAGATAAACAGGAACAGTTATTGTTTCTGAATGAAGACTGTGGAATTTAATTAATTGTTTAAGTGCTTGCAATTCCAGAAGATAAAACCCGTCTCACACTTAATTTATGTTACATTTTAATGTCTCCATTAATAGATTCCCGCCGTTACAGACTATGAATAAATAAATCAAGTAGATATCTTAAAATGATGATTACTCGCGATGGTTTACTCTGCGGACAATGGTTCCGTTTTTACACTGTTTTATGGCAAATCAACCCTTTGACGATTTATTTTACACAACGTGTTTTTGTACCCATAGCTGTTATGAAATTTGAATCTCAGACCTTTCCCAAACATATCAGTGCTTAAATAGCCGTAATACATCCGACGGGATTGTAAGTCGACATAGTAGATTCAAAATGTAGCTTCTCCTTAGGTATTAGTGTAAAAATGAGATTTGTGATACTGCTGTAGTTTGTTAAACGTTTTTTTCTTTATTTCCTCGTTTAGAACGTTACTTCTACCGCTATTTTGTTGTAGTTGTGTCTTAATTGCTTTGTTTATGGATTATTAATCAATGGTCTGTCGTTGGTCGTGGTTTGTCTACACCAGATAAACACTATACAGAAGAAAATACATTCGCGTATATCTTATAGAACTTATTTTCTTTCGTGTTGTACTCATGGGTGCTTTTTTTTAATATGTGATATTATTCTAATTTTAAATATATTACTCTTATTTTTAGTGGTAGTATTAGTTGTGATATTAGTAGTTATAGTTATAATAGTAGTAGTATTGGATGTAATAATAATAGTAATAGTGACAGTATCATTAGAGCAGTAATACCATAATAGTATGAGTGTTTATTTTCAACCGAAACATTGCTATATTAGTTCTACGATTACTACTACTACCACTACTATTACTACTATTACTACTTCTACTACTACTATTACAACTACTACTACTACTACTACTACTAATGATAATACTAATAATAACAATAATAAAAAGAGTACAAGGTGTGTTAGTTTATAGTTTAATTAGTGGCAAAGGGCTGCATTCCCAATGCGGTGCAATGATGGCAAACACATTTAGATACTATGTTTTGTTCCTATAGGTTTTATTAAATATATTTGCTTTATTTATGTGAGCAACAGTCAAATTTATTCCTGTCTTATTTGCAGGACTGCTACGCGTCGGTGTTCGTCAGCGAGCCTGCGGTTGACTGTTATGGTTGTACTTGGTTGAACGCACACTAATCCAGCCTTTTGAGCTTACTCTATGTCTTGTCAGGTTTGCATCAACGATTTATAATATACGTTTTCTTCGCGCATTAATCCTAATTTGTATCTAACATATAACATATTATTTGACTCCATTTAAATACCTATAATATTAAATAAGTTACTTACATTGTACTTTGACTTACGTCATAACGAAAGTTCTAATACGATATCGCACTTTAAATCTCTAAAAAACTCTCTTTTAATTATTATTTCAACATTTTGTGTTCTTTCGAGTCGTCGACTGATTCGTTGGCGTGCCGTGTTCTATTCTTATTTTAATCGATAGCATCTCTTTTACAAATAGACCCATTCTAAAAATAATTACTGAAACCATTGCTAAACGAATCAACAGGTACAATTCGGAAAACAGTTATAATGATGGAATGAATTGTAGCAACAAAAAAAGACGTAACATTAACTTTATTTACCATTGGGTGAAGACTACGTTATATTCAATTGAATTGGTAGAATAGTTTCCTAACTATAGAAGGTTTGTGACAAAAGGCTATCTTCTGCTTACTGCAATAATTACGCGCGCTTTATTCAAACTCATCGCAAGTTAGACACGCTTTATAAGTGACTCATTTTCGCGATGTTAAGATATGCACTCCTGCCAAGCATACACAGGAGCGGAATTTAATGATGTCAACAACACCAAAGTAGTCTCCACTGCCTAAGGGAACATTCAATTTAGACGCAGCACTATTTAATCATTTGTATTATTTCTACGTCGTAGGCGACGGAACCCTGTTTTATTTCCATTCTGAGTAAAATTCCGAATGTAAACTGTGTGGCTGCGAATAAGGATCCAAATCTATGGAAGTATATACAATGAAAGAAAATGATGAAGTGGTGTTAATGAAATATAATTCGACAAAGACATATAATTTAGCGTTTATTGTATACCTCCTCCTATCGAATCTATATCAACACTTTTACTAGGACTGGGGCAATGTTCATGCGTATACAACCATTGGAAAAATAAACAGGTAAAAATCGTAAAATAATCATAATTACAACGTAAAATGTTATCAAAAATAGAGAGACAGCATAATATTCGTTTATTTTCATTTATTTATTTGTAATCTCTGCATCTTTTGCGACGGACCAAGATTCAATTGCGAACTCGATGAAATGCCTGGTTGAAAACGTGTAGCCGCAGGCAGCACTCTAAATTAAAATCTGCTCCCATGAAAAAAGGGAACGCGGTAACGTAACACCGTCGCTTTCCAGCAGAATGATCGAGGCCTACATTTTCGATTTATGAAAGAAACCAAGTTGTATCCAAATTCTTTTAGACGATAACGTTTATTGTCGCATAACTCGAGTAGCGACTGACACGACGACAAAAAAAAAAGAGTGAAATGCAAAGCAAACACGTCAGTCGATTCTCTATATGTGCATCTTTGACGCTAACATAATCTTAGTCGAAGACGAATTTAAATTGATTGTTACGGTTCTTGAAGTTCTGCAAGACAAATCGTCTTCTGACGCCAAAACAAAATGGTTCACTAAAAACATAACAAAAAATGTTAAACTAAAGAAGGTGGAAATGCTGATTCTTCGACGGAGAATGATTGACTTCCATTCCATGACAGTCGCCAAAACCAATCAATGAATTCTTGGCTGTGCGCTCTCACTCCTTCTCCTCCTTCTGCTATTCCTCCTCCTACAGCAGATGATCACGAAAAGCGTTTCTGGCGGATTTCCATATCCTCACCGGAAGCTGTGACGAGAATAAGCATGCGCCATATTTGTTTCTTTATTTTGTTGTTTCAAAGTGCTGTTCCAGACGAAAAACGTTATTGTGAAGTGCAAAGAGAGAGAAAGGTGAAATGTCTTGTTGAGGTTAAGTAAACTTTTGATAAGTTATGAGAAACAAAGTGCAATGTTTTGAAAGCGATGTGTGGCCTGGTAACGTCTTGTTCTTCCTGCTTTTGATGTTGTTGGGAAAATTGCCAGGTTTAATATATGCTTTTTAAATTGTAACGCATGACTTAACACCTACACCACAAACAGAATAATCTAAATAGAACCCCCATCAGCATGTTAAAATTATGTATTTTTAAAAAGTAGTTTAATTTTCTATACATTCTATGACATAGAAAATATAGTTTTTTAGCTGTTATAATGGCTGACCCCAAGATCAATATAGGGCCACTTTGATAATCGTCTCCTCAGTATAAGGGTGGGATCTTTAATAAGCGTCACCCACTTGGCCTTAAACAACCATAGTTTTATATGTAGGATTGTTACAAAGATAAACCATCTCTAAACTCTTTCTGAACTAACGATGGCCATCACAGCAAAAATCAGAAAAATTAAAAGAGAGGCGCGTGTCAGAGTTATTTACAACTGTCTAAGTGGTATTCATGTCCTTTCATTATTGAACAACGATAAAAAAAACTGTTGGATATTCATGACTGAAACATGGTGGACAAGGTATGCATAGACTGAAGTTTTTTTGTACCAGATATACTTCGATTGTAGAGGGGATTGTGAATTTCATTAACGATTTAATGAGTTTAATTTTTAGGATTGTGCAGTTGTCTATATGTTGATATTTCGTACACACAAATTAGTTTCAATCAGGGTAAGGTTATTCAAAGAATTCTATAACATCATGTATATGTTCAACTGATTCACTCCAGGGTAATTAGTTTGCAATTATTGATTCAAATTTTCAGGAAACGGTGATGCAATTGATAATAAAGACCAATACGATTTTCAAACATATTTCTCGAGTAATTTCTTTCTAGAAATCCAAGTCTGGTTTAGTATATGCAAAATGTACGACACTTAGGCTATTGATTAAGCAGTAAGCAAAAACACTAAATACACAACGCAGGATTAGATGTAGATATTTGTTTTGCTTTTACGTCTATCATAATCTCGAAATAAAAAAAAAAGAATGTTAATTAAAGCATAACGGAAAAATAAATTAATTAATTAAAATAATCATAAACATATGAAGGTAAATAAAAAAAACGTACTTTGTTAGATTGTTACTCACGCTATAAGTCCTTCGGCGTCGGTACTTTCCGGCAGTTTCGTAAAACACCGGAAAAGCACGAGGAAATGAATAATTGATTAAAATGCATGAGCAGAAGACATCTAAACATAATAATTGTATTTTTGACGTCTGCCAAACCCCTAATTATTAACCCTGCCCAAACCCTAACTCTGTCATCACCCTAATTACTAACTCTGCCCTATCCATACTCTCGCTTTAACCCTAATTTCCAACCCTGCCCATATCCTAACCCTAACTTAACCTTAATTCATAACCCTGCCCAAACCCTGACATTAACCTAATCCTAATTTCTAATCTTACCTAAACCTATAAAATGCATGAACATAATTACATTCTTGAAATAATTAACCGATCAATCTGAATTTTAGAAAACACCTTCTGTATAGCTGAATTTAGTTGTATTCAAAGGTGTTAAAAGGGGATGATAGTCCTTCGTGAAATCTCAGGTACTTCCGATTTTTGCGAAATTTTTACAATAGGTATAAGACATAACTTAATAGATATTCCATAAATTGTAGTTTCACTGGAATAATTTTAGAGGTTTTAGGGAAAATAATCAGCACACCACGCTATTTATGAAATTAAAATACATCAGATTTTCATTGAATTTAATTCATCATAATTAGAAAGTAATTAAGCCGGATTTTCTAAATTTCAATGTTTACTTAACATTTCTTCAGCGTAGCAATCAATTTGATATATTTTCTAGAATCAAAATCATGTAATAGATTTTGAAAAACATTTGAATAAGTATTCTGGACATGAAGTTTATTAGCATCATTTCTTGCCTTTATTCTTTGATAGGGGGACATAAAAGTAGTGCAGAACTGTTTTGTTCGAGGAATTAATTCTATCCGTCCTGGGATGGGTATTCTTCTCGATATATATATATATATATATATATATATATATATATATATATATAGAGAGAGAGAGAGAGAGAGAGAGAGAGAGAGTTTGGTATTCAGAATGAGCGGTTAATTATTTCAAGAGTGTAATATATATATATATATATATATATATATATATACATATATATACATTATCAAATTATAAAATTATAAAATAACAAAATAATAAATAAATGTTGAAAAAAACCTTTTACAAATGTTGTAACCTTACTCCTTTACATATATACTTTTTTGTCGTTGGAACTGCACTAATACTGCACTGCCCTCTTTTTCTATATATATATATAAATATATATATATATATATATATATTCTTCCCGTATATATATTTTTCTCGTATATATATAAAGTTTTGCATTCAGAATGATCGGTTAATTATTTCAAGAGTATAATATATATATATATATATATATATATATATATATATATATATATATATATATATATATGTATATGTATATATATATATATGTATATGTATATATATATATATATATATATATATATATATATATATATATATATATATATATAGTAATCCAGGTAGGGTAAAAATCCACAAGGTAGAAATCCAAAGGAAATCAAACCGGGCTTATAAAAGAGTGCTCAATAAAAATATAGAGCTGTATTGTGAATGCTTTTATTCAAACATGTACAAGGTCTGCTACACTGGCATGTCGATGTTATCGATCTACAGCTCTCAAGAGCTGAGGTCTCATCAGGCAGATAATTTTTTTATGATCCAATCCGGTCGCTGAATTCCAGGAAGAATGAAGTCAAGCAAACAAGAAGAGGATAAAGAAATAAAGGTCATGTGACCGATTTTAATATATAAATGCCGTTAGAAATTAATATTTTAAATAAATTACAGATGACAAATATATTTCATCTTCGATTGTTCAATATAAGGTGTACTTGATAAAAACATGTGTTTCTTTCCTTAAGTCAGGCTTTTGAAAGATTAAAATATCATCATCAGAGGAATTACATAGATGGATAAGTTGGCAGTTGAATAGTTTACATTCAAAAGTTAACAGTAAAAACACTCCCTACTCCTCACATTGGTCAATATTAAAAATGTCTAAATCCTACACTCTAGGATCAGCTTTCTGCCAACTATGTACATCAGAAACATCTATGATAGCCACAGCAGCTAAAAGCAAAAATAGTATTAACTCTAAAAACGAACTTATCTCAAATTTCAGACACAAGGGAAAATGTAAATACATACATTTCATTACTCCGTCAAACACCCCTCCTCCTAACAACCCCACCCTAACATTAGACTAATACTTAAATTCTATTATTTGTTAATTTTTTAACTCTTAACTTTTACAACTTTACAAATAACCATCCCAATAGCATAGCACATCTTCCCCTGTTCACCTTATAATTATATTAATCCATAACACATGATGTAAATTGAGAACTAACATTATTCTTCTCCCCTAATGCTTAAACGTTTCTACTCCAACACTAATTCCTATTCAGTTTTTCAATTACTAGCCAACTCCCTTACATACTTATCTATTGCCTGTATGTTCGCCCTTTTGCATACAATCCATCGACTCTGTGGACGCAGCGCTGTACCGACACTCCTTTTCTCATAGATTCCGTAACTCTCGCCTTTAAACTGCGCTCCCAGGTTACAACTATAATAGCCATTTTGCGCCCTTTAAAATCTATCTGTAATTTCAATACTCCATGTCATCATTTCGGTGACATAATTCAACAAAATACTACCCTATAATATTTATACTAGAACTCAATTGTTGCAAACATATTAACGCTGACCCCTAATCCAAACTTCAGTGACATATTAATGTATCTTATTTAGTCATGCATCTAATATTTAACTACTTGCAAACTCTATAAAGTCTTCAAACATTAAACTTTGAAATACTATAATTGTCCTGATTATAACATGTTAAACACGTAAATTCCAGAGTTCCAATCGTCTGAGCCCTAATTTTCAAATTTTAACCCTGTTAGACTTTCTGAATAATATATAATTTTTTTATATACGTCCGTTTAAATACGGGAACCCTCCCCCAGACGAACTGTTTACTTACTGAACTGAACCGCTACCGTTTTTAGCTTACTGAAGTTAGCCCAGGCCTGTCATTATATTGTTGTGTACAAGCAATGAGCTTTGACTCAACAAACCCTTCCCCTACCCTACTCTCAGCATCAGCCATAGTTCCATCAACTAAACTAATACCTCCTCATCCACTCCCCTTTATCTCACACTCCTTTCCCCACTTTTTACTGGTTTCGTCCCCGACCAGAAATCTCTCACTCATTTCTTAGATTCGATCGAAGTTCTACTGAAATTCCCTACTGCCCGCTTATAATATACACAACATTTTAATCTCAATTCCTAAAAAACAATTTTCATTCCCGGTCCACGGAAGTATTTTAAAATGGACCTAATTCTCAAAATTACATCGGAATAAGTGATTCCCATCTACGGTTGAACTAAACATATTTCTATTGGATGTACTTCTTTTTGAACATTTTTAACGTTGTCTCAACTAAATCCCTTTTTCCATCTTAAAAACTTTCGTCACCGGACATTTTATCAACGGACATTCACCAACTGGACAGACTTCATATTTTGATAACATTTTTACACGCACACTCTTACTTTCCATTACATTATATAGTTTCTTAAATTTATCAAATTTAGAATTTTGGCTATCCCACTGCCAACTTATCCATCTATGTAAATGTAATTCCTCTGATGATAATATTTTAATCTTTGAAAAGCCTGCCTTAACGAAAGAAGACGAATATGTTTTTATCGAGTACACCTAGCATTGAACAATCGAAGATGAACTTTATTTGTCATACGTACACTTTGTCTCTCTTTAGATATATATATATATATATATATATATATATATATATATATATATAAATATATATTTGTTTCTATATTTCTGAAAGATAGTGCTCAATATTTTTTGTAGATCTATGTTTTGAGACACGGTATAATCAGTGCTGATGGTATAATAGTTCATTGACTTGCTGTCTTCAAACCAGGTGATTAACTCCTAATTCCGTACTACTGTACAAGCTGAGTGATAATCACGTAATTTTAATGTTTAACTATGTGCTATTGACCCCGTGTTTCAAAACTTAGATGTATTCCCTTCTCACACGCTGTCTCGTATCTCTGTCCCTATGTTTTATATCATTCTTTCTTTCTTTTTACTCTCTCTCTCTCTCTCTCTCTCTCTCTCTCTCTCTATATATATATATATATATATATATATATATATATATATATATATATGCACACACATATATATATATATATATATATATATATATATATATATATATATATATATATATATATATATGCACACATATTTATAATAATATGTATACTTATATAAACATATAAAGGATGTAAATTCAGTGTAACTTATTAGATCCCAGTTTTAATTAGCCGTGATCAATCTTCTTTCTATGTTCGTTTAAAAAGTGAGTATCTTTCTTGTTTTTTTTTTGTTTTTTTATAATATTAACACTTAGAAAACGGACATGTTTTATCGGCCTAATGATATTGCTGCTTACTAAAGCTGCGATTGAAACAGTTCCATTGGATGTGTAGCCTGGACATGTTTTTTTCTTCTCTCTCCCTCTCTCTCTCTCATATATATATATATATATATATATATATATATATATATATATATATATATATATATATATATATATATAACTATTATCATAAATAAATAGCTCTATTTATCATTGAACACTGTTATATAAAACAGTAGAGACTATCTTGATCTTTAACCCTGTGGATGCAAACTTAACCTGGATAACTATATATATATATATATATATATATATAAGATTATTTAATTAATTAGAACATTCCAATTGTTCAAAGAACAACAAGTATAGTATGGCGTACGGTCGTTTCAAAAACATTCTGGAAAATACTTTATTTTAAATTTTTTAAATCTTTTAATTAAAATTTTTTTTTACAAAGCCACTCCAGAGCGTCACTTCATCAGCGCATTTAGCAGCACATCTTACAGAAAATTCAAGGAACAAAATAACAAGTTCGTCTTAGAGAGACATATTTTTATGACGTACTTCGTGGTTGAAGTGTTTTCATGGGAAACGGGTTAATCAAGATGATATCAAATAAACAAAGGGATTTTAAATTGAATCCTTTCTAAGGCTTGATTAATTCTATCCGTAGTATTTCGGTCAGATCTTAGAATGCGTACAGATTGCCTGGGGGCACATTCATAAGACATGTTAAGGTGTCATGGCGGACATCGGAATATAAATACACACTACCATTAAGACATCAGGGGCTACTGTGAATTCGAGACCAGATTTATAGAGGTCACCCTAGGTGTTAGAACAGTCGTGGAAATAGAGACGAAAAAAGGATGGATTAGAGTAAAAAGCGTTCCCGCATATGATGAACTTTACAGTAAAGAGACGTGATTTCTTATTTGCCGGTTTTGTCGGAAGTGTTTACGTTGAGACGACACAAGGAACAAAAAGGTTTTCGGTGCACATGCCTTTGAAGTACTTGTAAAACAAGCACAGCTATGGAACGTTGTGGCGATGGGACAGTGGCTGGAGCTTGGTAGGCAGTATGGGACCTATTAGGTTAGATACTATTTTTTTAAATTCTGTTTAAGAGCGAGAGAGAGATGCAGACAAATAGAGAGAAATAGAGATAGAGAGCGAGACTAGTTGTGGTGCGACTGTCCAGATGTGACAACAATACTACATGCATGGGCGGATGGTGTATTTGTAGGTATATAGTATACTGGCAGGTGTGATAAATTTACTTACACGGTGGAGAGAGCCCACCTACCTTGCAGTAGCCTTGGCAGTATCTTATATGGATTTGTTCGAATTCATGTTACCTGTGAATGGTAGCATGAGGAGGTTGAATAGTGGAGTATCAAGAAAGGCGCTATCAGCCATGGCAATCGGTGGTTGCTAATGGGTCTTATATATATATATATATATATATATATATATATATATATAGATATATATATAGATGTTAAATCTGATGAAAATATAGCGAATATTTTATGATATTTGATTTGATTGACTTTTGTTGATTAGATATTTAGTCTCAACAGAAATATTGGGTAATTCTACTTTGTACATTCGTAGAGAAAGAATCGGCTTGAATTAATTTGACTATTTATATCTTTGACCAAAATATGTCTGCAACTATGTAGCCTAATAATGTTTGTGCAAAATAAAACATGCATAGTTTGGCAATTTTATATAATTATACAGTAGGGTGTAACTGGATGTTTACCGTGTTAACGTAAAATTATCTGGATTATTATATGTATATATATATATATATATATATATATATATATATATATATATATATATATATATATATACATATATATATATAATATATATATATATATATATATATAAAAAAAATTCATACCTTTTTAAAGCATCCAAATACATTTTAAAAACAAGGGGTTAGGTAAAAGAAAATACCTTTTAAAGCATATTAAGATGCGATAAATTTTATTAAAAAAGAAAATCGTAACCGATTTTTTTTTTATAAACTTTCATTTTTTTTTAGTTTATATTACAGATATATTTCGTCGAGTACAATCGACTTCATCAGTGAAGCTTGTAGATCCGATGTTAATCGTCTGCCGGTCTCCGATAGTGTAACCGGCCCATGAGGTGTTTTTTTTCACTTTCGGTACGAGAATCACGCCAGCACGTGAATATGGCTATATAAAAATGATTGAGGTAATATAAAATACCTTCGAAGCATGTTAAAGATGCAATATTAATTTTATTTTAATTTTCTTTTCATAATAAAATTACTATCGCATCTTTAACATGCTTCGAAGGTAGTTTATTTTACCTCAATCATTATTAAATTTCATTTGGGTGCTTTAAAAAAATGAACTTTTATTATATATATATATATATATATATATATATATATATATATAAAGAGGTGTACTAAAAGCGAACTTTTAGGAAAGGTAAAACTTATTGTGAAGAGTATACAGCTCAATATCCAGGATAGAGCAGGTAGATATGAAGAAGAATGGAAAGGAATTAGAGAAGCAAAAGCCAAATCAAAATTCAATTCAATTGTTCAGATGATAAGATTTTGATCTTTGAAAAGCCTGGCTTACGGAAAATTTAACTTGAATAAATTGCCTTTTTTCGGAATATACCTTGCTCTGAGCAATTGAATTGAATTTTGATTTGGCTTTTGCTTCTCTAATTCCTTTCCATTCTTCTTCATATATATATATATATATATATATATATATATATAATATATATATATATATATATATATATATAAGTACGCAGGACGATTACACTTTTAAAAAAAATTGAAATTCAGGGAAGACCAATTTCGATTGATCAATTCAGTAGAAATGTTTATTAATTGAATCTTTAAATGAGAGTTGTGCTTATATTTTTCCTCTAATAACTCTTAAAATATTCTAATGAAACTGAAGTGCGATGCATATTTATTTATATATGTCTTATAATTATTGTTACAATTGTATACGAATCGGAGGCAGCAGCATTTTCCACAAGCGCTTCCATTCTTTTTCTTCTAACTTTTTTATGAAACTAAATTAAATATAGATAACATTGCGACCTCTTACGACTGACATCTGTGTTTTTAATTCCATAATTATTCGTTAATTAACTAAGGAGTAAAGATTGTGCATGCAAATGTGTAAACAGATTAAATTATATCCATATATATTAGGTATTTAAATAATTAATATTTATTTATTAAACTATTATTGTTTATCAGCCCCCCTCCCCACAAGGGCTGTGTACTTTCGAGTAGCTTTAATAACAAGCAGTACAAATAGCTATATGCGCGATCCGAACACCGTTTCGTAAGATCACTCTCTAGCTGCCTGGTAAATAGCAGCCGCTTGTCGCTATTTACAGTTAAAGTTACTCTATATTTACTAACTAATTGACGATGGCTGTTTGGATAAGATCACGGACTACGAATCAGTGGCGATTTGTGTTCGGGGTTCGCGCCTACCGACCGTCGAGAATTAGTTCCTAGACTGAAGATTACGTTAGTTGAAACATCGATGTCTCTAGGTATTTAAATAATTAATATTTATTTATTAAAATATTATTGTGTATATATATATACATATATATATATATAATATATATATATATATATAATATTTATTTAAAATTATAATGGCTAAACGTCAGCATTTACTAATATAATTTATTTTTGTAATCGCAGAATTTATGATGGGCTTACGATTGCTCTTTAAAAAGCTCCTGAAAAACATTTATAAAAATTTTACATCTGGCAGAGACTTTCTACAAATACAAAAAACATAAGATAACATAAGATAACACTCAACCGTGATCCCTACCGATAAATGTATGACAGAATTCCAATCAACCGTCATTTGGAATGAGAAAACAATATAAAAGACAAATAGAATAGAAGATGAATAGAAAGTAGTTTATGAAGTTTGAAATTATTATTATTATTGGTACGTAAAATTAAAATCCTAAAAATACGGTTTATGGTTGTGAATTCAACATTCGTTTTATATAAATATGCAGTATTAGTCGCCCTTAACTTCATAGAACGTATTTTACGTTAATATATGTTTTTATTTATCTTATACGTACATAAAAGTAATCCATAGACACGTGTTTCTGGCTTACAGCCGTCATCAGCATGGCTAACTTTCTGCATCTTAATGACTTAGGAAAGTGAGACAATGGAAATAATAGTAAACAAAATAACAACGAACGCTACAATCACCAATAAAAATAATTACATAAAAATACATTAAATATTTAGGTGATAAGAATCGTACATATTTCTAGACGGAGCGTCTTGGTCCAATGGGAGAACGCTGGACTATAGACATCAATATCGAAGTTTCGATCTCTGTCTAAGTTAGCCATGCTGATGACAGCTGTGAGCCAGAAACACGTGTCCATGGATTACTTTTATGTACGCATGAAATAAATATATATATATATATATATATATTACACAACCGTTATCCTAGATTCAATGCAGGCTCCTTCATAAGTTGAACACTTTCTTGACGGCTGCCTTTATTAGGTTCAATCAATCGCTGAATTATAGGGTTGTTTATAGTGGCAGTGTGTAATAAAGCGTCGGAATTTTAGTTAAAACATGACTCGTGTTCTTGGGTTGGATTCAGTCGACCGGAATGAATTATCATCTCTACACTGACGATGCCTGTAAAGATGAAACAGATACTATGTAGAGTAAAAGAACTATCCATATATATATATATATGCATATATATATATATATATATATATATATATATATATATATATATATATATATGTGTGTGTGTGTGTGTGTATATATATTAAATAAATAAGTATATATATATATATATATATATATATATATATGTACATGAATATATTAATATTTTATGAACCTTAAGCCTTAATATAGTTTTCGTTTTAATGAAACAACTTTGCTAATTCTTAATATATTTCGAACTCGTTTTATTGTAAGCCATTATTTGTGAATGACATAATAGTCTTATTTCCTCATCACCTGCAGATGCGTCTCAAAGGAAATTATACGTAAGGATCTTTCGACAACATCTTAACTTTCAAGCGTCTTGCAAAAAGTTGAACCGCAGGTAAGTCTGATTCAAGAAAAGTTCCGACATCAGCTGCGAAGATGTTTAAGTTAAACGGAGACTATAATTTCATTACCTTTTCTTGCAAGAGAGATGTTCTACGAGATGAGTGGTTCAACTTCCTGTGCGATTTTGATTGTGTTCAGTGATACGCACCAGCGTTTCTGTGTTGTGCGCAAGGCTTTATGTTTTAGAAGCGAAAATGTGAAAGTGCCACGCTTCATAAAGAAGTGGATCGAACAAAATGTATATGTTGAAAAAAAACCTACATTAATAATTCGATCATGAGGTCGTTTGCTTCAGATTTCCAGTTACTATAGAAATGTTATTCATGTGCTGAAACTGTGTATCTATCTGTCTTTACATGTCTCTCAGTCTCTGTTTCAGTCTCGTTCTCTGTCTCTCTATCATATATATATTTATATATATATATATATATATATATATATATATATATATATATATATATAGTAATCCAGGTAGGGTAAAAATTCATAGGGTAGAAACCCAAAGGGAATCCAACCGGGCTTATAAAAGAGTGCTCAATAAAATATAGAGCTGTATTGTGAATACTTTTATTCAAACATGTACAAGATCTGCTACACTGGCATGTCGATGTTATCGATCTACAGATCTCAAGAGATGAGGTCTCATCAGGCAGAGAATTATTTTTTGATCCAACCTGGTTGCTGAATTTTAGAAAGAATGAAGTCAATCAAAAAAGAAGAGGAGAATAAATAAAAGTCATGTGACCGATTTTTAAAAATATGATGGCCGTTAGAAATTAATATTTTCATTTTTTTAATTTTTTAATTTTTATATCCAACGCTGAGCTGGGGTAGAAAGGGGGTGGGGCGAAGAAAAGAAAAAGAGAAGAGAAAGAAAAGGAAGAAAAATATAAATGCCGTTAGAAAAGTTTAATTTACAGCTATTTATATTTTTATTTTTATCCAACGCTTAGCTAGGGTAGGGGGGTTGAAGTAAACAGAACAAGAAAGGGAAAGGGGAGAGGGGTAGAGGGATGTTAGGGGTGGATGTCTATAGCCATTTAGGATTTGTTGCGGGCTGAGAATTGTTAATGTAAGATTCGAGTTAAATTCATATTTATTTTAATCCAGCGCTCGGCTTTTTGAATAAAAGCATTCACTATATACATATATATATGCATTTATATATATATATATATATATATATATATATATATATATATATATATATATGTATATTTATATATATATATACATATATTATATATATATATATATATATATATATATATATATATACATGTGTGTGTGTGAGTGAGTGTCAATTTAATTATATAAACGTTATAACAGTCTATGCGGATTAACCGACGTTTTGATGTCACTAAACGTACGGAATCGTCAACTCAACCCCGAGTTGATTTCACATAAATATTGTGGCCTTTTGTGTCACGCATACTACAGGTATTTCTTATATCTCTATTCGATTTGAAAATTTATTAACTGTTACATATTTTTATAATTCATTTATTCCAACTAATAACTCTCTTAAACTCTGGTATCGTCCTTGTTATTATTTAATAACAAGGTATTGTCATACCAGTACATGTGATTGTTCACCGATAAGAACAAGTGATGGTGTCTTTAGTATGAGTGACACCAAGACTCCCGAGATTCATGACAGTCTTTGTCTCTTTCGATGACTGCTGCATTATTGGAAAAGCCGTTTACCATTGATTTCTTGCTGGAACGACCGTTGGGTGTTCTTTGAAATGTTAGTGACAATAAGCTTTTACAAACGCTTAGTATTCCTTTTACATTTCCGGTAGAAGTCTGGATGGTGCTTTATCGACATGATTTATTCATAATTTTTCCAACTTCAATATCATATTGAGTAATGTTAGTAGAGGTGGTGACACCACGTGTGTTTCGATATAAGTGTATCTGTGTGTAGTTTCTGATATTTCTGGCAGTTGTATTTCCCTTGGACTCGTGGCATTATCTTTCCGTTTCACCCCTTTTCAGTTGCTAACGTTCGTCAGTCATGCGTTTTAGTATTTTCCATAAGATTTGTTTTCATGTTTGGCTTGAGTTGCATGGTCTCAATATTCCCTTTGATTCCAATTTCTCCTGGGCTTTTAGGAGTCTTCCTTGTGCTTATACAATTATTGGTACTATGGTGATGTTTGTAATGTTTTATATCTCTTTTAGTTCCTTCGAAAATTCCATTTATTTACTTAATGTTTCTATCCTCTTGATCTTCACCCATTGTCTGCTGGCACGATGAAATCTACAATGTGGTATCAAAATAGCGAATTGATGGAGACCACTACACCAACGATTGACTGACCACGGTTGATAACACTACTAGCCACATTATGTTTTTCATTCTCTGCTTGTTCACGTCAACAACCATGCCGAAGTCTGGACACTTTCTGACCGATCAAAATTAATATTCGGTATGATTGTTCTACATTGTTTTCTTCATCCCGAGGAAGTCTTTCAATAAAGACGAAACGTTGATGTATACATAACTCACTCAGATTTTGACTTTCCTTTTATTATTTCATATATATATATATATATATATATATATATATATATATATATATATATATATATATACAACAACAAAGATATCGTGATAAGTCAAGGTGTTATATACTAGATAGAGTGGGCATTTTCAGGGGGAGGGGAATTACCAATTACATGGTCCCACTGAGATCGTTCGAATACTTAATGAAAAAAAAAAATTAAGTGTTTAACTTATGCTAGAGTTATTGCTCATACCCGTCCTGATATTGACCCTAATTTCCGTGACTGTCCGGCAGCAGCAAGCCGACAGCTAACGGAAGCGTCCGAGACCTGCCGAGTCGGCAGACGACAACAATATAAAACGATGAATATACGCAAAGAAAAAGAAATGCATATATTTTTATACAAAAAATGAAATAAATGAACAAACCCATAGCTGAAACAAATAAACTTTTTTTTAATATTATTTAACCATTTTTTAAAAACTTTTGTAGAAACGCTAACATAATAAACTGTTTTTTTTTAACTTTAAAACGCGAAAATAATAGAAACTGTTTTTTTTTTTTTACATTAGATTCTTTTCCTAGAGGGGTAAGGGCTTGTTTTTTTTTTGGAGGGGGGCTTAGCGAAATACAGGCAGAAGAGGAGGAATGGGTCGTTGCGTGGTTCGAGACAGTACGCCGCATTCTTTTAGTAAGTTTTTCCCGGTCGCCATATCCTGGGACCACAGGTATATCATCTTCAAAATTGTTGCAATTTTTAGTTTTGACCGCGAAAAAAAAACGTCCCCAATCGCAACGAAATCCAAGCCCGACATTCCTGGGTGGGGCATCTCTAGCCATATTTCTCCCTCACAGTCTTTCGCGTTACTAGCCGGCAAAGTCGGCCGCCGCGCATCGCATACATCGGATAACTTTTGCCAGCAGAGCTTTCTGCTGGCAAAAGTTAATGCACTGCTCCGGAGAGGCAATTGTACGACACAGCACTTCGAAATTCATTTTCTACAATTGCCAAGCGTCTCTCCTTTAAATCGCTATCGTCTGCTTTTGACGCCAGCCTCGTTTTCGACTCGGCAGGTCTCGGACGCTTCCGTTAGCTGTCGGCTTGCTGCTGCCGG
>OY744525.1:32589768-32614768 GCA_963556195.1 Sepiola atlantica
TTATGTACATGTATGTATGAATAACAAATAATTATATATAAAAGCTCTATTTGACATTGAGAAATCTTTGAAATTGATATCGTGTAGAAGTTTATTTTACTTGAAGTACTATATATATATATATATATATATATATATATATATATATATATATATATATATATGACACAACAAACTAATACCCGTTAAATATGTAAAATCACTTAATAATAGTAATATTAAATAGTTCTGTGCTCGTGTGTCACTTTTATCAATCTGTCTGTGAACGGTTAAATGCACCTCGTAAATCGACACATCTGTGATTTTCAAGAAACTGTTTGGCATCAGTTGATTTCACGCCATACGAAGTGTTTGCCATCACATTTCCTCATACCAAAACAACGGAGGAAATTGCCTAAAAATACAGAATATTTATTCAGCGGTATTTAAAGACGGACGCAGCAGAACATCTGCTTCCCAAAAAAGAGAGGCGTTAAAATATTACAAAATCATTCATAGGTGTTGGAAAAATATATTCTTTACTTTTTTGGCGTGTAAATCTAAAATATAACAGACGCACATATTATTTTATGAATTACACGTTTATTGGTGTTTGTTGCCAAATACTATTTGTCTCCATTTTCTGAAATGGCATGTGATATATATCTATCTATCTATATATATATATATATATATATATATATATATATATATATATATATAGAGAGAGAGAGAGAGAGAGAGAGAGAGAGAGAGAGAGAAAACAAGGTAGTGCAGTATTAGTGCAGTTCCAACGAAAGAAAAGTATCCATGTAAAGGAGTAAGGCTACAAACATTTGTAAAAGTTTTTATTTTCAACATATATTTATAATTTTGTTATTTTAGCATTTTGTTATTTTATCATTTTATAATTTTATAATTTTATATAACGCGTTTCAAGCGGTGGTCCGCTTTCATCAGATATGTAAATCCATTTGAAGCAATGTCTTTCGATTTGAAAGGGTGTTGTTTCATTTTGAAATGGATTTACATAGCCGATGAAAGCGGACCACCGCTTGAAACGCGTTATATTAAATTATAAAATGATAAAATAACAAAATAATAAATGCATGTTGAAAAATAACTTTTACAAATGTTGGTAGCCTTAAACATCACATAATTCCTCAGCTTACTTATACCTTTTTATTTATTTTTCTATTTTTCTAATAATTGTTTTTTGTCCAAATAAAACAATAAATGAATGTTCTATATCTTTCATTGACATTTTTATTCTCCGTCGAATTATCTTCAGGTGACGAAAACGAATGAATAAAACAGCCGGAGTTATAAGAGCATTTCAAAAGGTAGCGAACTCAATTAGACGTCAAAATAACAGACCGGTGCAGTTCCAAGAGAAACGTTAACAATTTAATTTCCGTAACAGCAGAGATAGCATTAGAAGATCACATTGTTTTACGTTAAGTATTTTAAAATGGTGTTACAGTTTCATACGTGATGTTATTCATTGTAGTATGCTATGTTTTAATAAAGATAGATGCGAGTACTTCTAAATGTTTTAAATTGGTTTAAGAAAGTATTGTTTTTGTGTTATTAAAACAAAAGGTGTCTTACATGAGAGGAGGCTACAGTAATAGCTTTGTAAATGGTGATAAAATTAGCTAGGGTTTAGAAGATGCATTGTGAGTTGGCGAGAGTGGGTAATGTTAAACAACTTATGTAGCTATGAGATGTATTATTATTATTACTATTATTATTATTATTATTATTATTATTATTATTATTATTTTTATTATTATTATTATTATTATAGTTATTATTATTATTATTATTATTATTATTATTATTATTATTATTATTATTATTATTATTATTATTATTATTATGTCATAGTAGTCTCAACTTTTAAATGTTTTAATTGGAGTTTTCTTTTTTTGAACATCAAGTCAATTCCCTTGACCTTTGACATTCAAGTTGTACTTTAACACTTTCGCTGTTCTTAAGGGGCAGGCTATTTGCTGAATTGGAAAAGAAATTGTCTCGTCAATATGTTTAAGCAATTCATGGTGGCTTTCCGTTATGGTTCCAAGCGTTCCGATTACAACGGGAATCACCTTTACTCATTTACATTTCAATAGTCTATCTAATTTCCATTTTCCCATATTATATCTCTTTCTATTTCGTGTTCTTTCTTCTGCACTCTGGTATTGAAGGGGCAGGCTATATCAATGATTAAGCACATCCTCTTGTTGTTTTGCTTAGAACGATTAATTCGGGGTTTGAATGTTTATGAACCTTATCAGTCCGTATGCGCATGTCCCAAACAAGATTGACATTGTCGTTCTCCTGTACCACCTCTGTTTTATGCTCATACCACTTTTCATTGTGGTTCAATTCATTAAGTTTGCGTATATTCCAGTGTAGTACATGAGCGACTTTGTCGTGTCTCCATGTTTATACTGCTGTTGTGCTAGCATTGAGCATTCAGATACAATATGCGCTAAGGTTTTTTCCCTTTCAGTACACAATCGGCATATCGGTGATTCTGCAGTGTTGTCAATGTAATGTTTGCTGGGCCTAAGTGCGGGTGGCTTGTTCCTAGGCTGCCATTAAAATGTTCTGAGTAGATCTTTAGAGATCAGCCATGACCAACCAATTCCAACTGTCATTATCTCTAAATGCCGTATTCTTAAAGAATACAATGTGCATTTCCTTTCCAAATAATCTTTACCCTTTCTCTTGTTAATCCTTGATTCTTTCTCACCACAGTTCTTAGTATTTCCTCTCTTTTCACTTACGAAAATACTCTCATTACTTTTAGAAATATATTTACATAGACAACCTTGTTCTATATTCACAACATCTTCAACACTAAGTAGACCTCGACCACTTGCCTTTCCAAGTAGATACAATCGATTTGCATCTCCTGTCGTTTGAAAAAGCTCCATAAAGTGTAAGCATTTTCCGTGTGCTGGTATCCGAACATGTTAGTTCATCTACATTCCAGTCAAGTATACCGGCAGTATGTCGAATGATAGGTACTGCTCTGGCATTAGTAACATAGATTGTCTTTCGACTGTGGAGGTGTGATTTACGATTTATCATCATGATTATTATTATTATTATTATTATTATTATTATTATTATTATTATTATTATTATTATTATTATTATCATTTCCACTCACTAGGAGTTATCACATGAGTTATCGTCAGTGATTGCTCATTGACAAGAACTGGCGGGGTTTCCTGGAGTCAGAGTGACAACAAGTCCCTCCAGATTTCTAGAACTCTCCTATTCATTTTCGATCACCCCTGCAAAAACTTTGCGGTATTGCAACAATCGTTTACCATTGATTTCGCATTGGATTTGAGTACAAATAAGCATCTCAAATTCGCAGCACTCTTCGCACTTTTCCAGTGAAGGTCTGGTTAGTGCTGTCACTATCCGGTTGTCCAATCCTCCTTGCCACTTTACCACTTATTCTGTGGCGTAAGTTGAGGCTGATTTATTTTTTTTGGGGGGGGGGGCAACGTATGATATTTCTTGCAGTTTCTGTTCTGCTGTTCGTGTGGTGTCATTGTTTCGGTGGTTTTGTTTACTACATATTGTACCTTCCAGGTTACTGGTTAATGTTCGTAACTTATGCGGGTTGGTTTCCGCATTCGATTATGTCCTATAAAATTGCAGCTGTTTTGATGATTGTCGTCCTTTGTTCCAATTTCTTCCAGTCTTGTCTCTAGTTTTTCTTTTGGCTGCTAGTTCTCCTATCTTTATTGTTATTATTATTATTATTATTATTATTATTATTATTATTATTATTATTATTATTATTATTATTAGTTTCAACATTATTGTTATTATTATAATTGTTATTCGTATCATCATTATTATTATCATTATTATTATCAGTGTTATTTTTGTTATTAAAATTATTATTATAAGCATTATTATTATTGTAAGATAATGAAGAGTGTCAAAAATAAATCGTGGACGAGTCCATTGTGGGTGGGACGTCGAGAACGAAAAAACGGCGACTTGATAACTGATGAAAAGGAGAAGGTTCCGCAGTGCAAAGGGACTTGAAAAACGGCTGTTTACAAAACGCAAAGAGCCGAAAAACTTGGTGATCGGAATATCGATGTACCGGAAGAATGCGAGTTTACCGATATTTATGGCACCGATGAAGCTTTATTGGCTTTGGTACCCAAGTCCGTCTAGCTGTTAGATTGTTGTGTCCGCTGACTAAAAATGCGGCTGATAAACAAGTTGGTACGATGAAGGAATCTCCCGACTTGTACTTCACCAAAGTGCTTGTTAAACAATTGTTTCAGTTCGCGCTCGGATAGACAATGCAGAGCAAATTGCTTTCCAATCGGATGCATATATGAACGAGTTTCTAGCAGAAACCAAGTCTGTGACTTCAGCAAGAAAAAGACTTTAATGAGAAAAAAGTATGACAAAAGATTATTTAATATGTGTACGTAGCCGGCATAAACCATCCGGTAATGGCAAATAAAGAAAACCAAGCTTTTTTCATATACGTTCTGTTCTTTGTCATTCTTGTTGGATGTTACCGGGTACCCTGAAAGAACGGGTAATGCAACATTATCACTATTATTATTATTATTATTATTTACTCACTAGGAGTTATCACACTGGTCATCGTCAGTGGTCACCCACTGCCGACAACCTGTGGTATTCCCTGGAGTCTGAGTGACAACAAGTCTCCTCAGGCCTCCAGTATGCTCCACCTCTTTTCGTTCATCACCGCTGATGACCTTGCGGTAATCGCAACAGCCACCTACCAACGATTTCCCGCTGATAAGGGCCATTGGTCTCCTCTGGGGCCCGAGTGGCAACAAGCCTTCCCAAGGTCCCAGAGCTGTCCGCGCTCTTCCAGTGGAGGTCTGGTTTTGCGCTTTCCCTCCTCGACCCTCTGTCCATAATTTTCGTGGCGTCAGCCTATGCTTGCGCCTCTCTCGTGCGGTTGTATTTTCCCCGGTTCTGTTGTTTTGTGCTTCCATGTGTTTGTTCTCCATTCGTTGCTTATGTGGGTTGGTTTCCGCATTCGAGGACATTTCTCAGGATTGTAGCTGTTTTGATCATTACTGTCCTTTGTATGGTCTCAGTTATCCCTTTGATTCCTATTTCTCCTAGTCTTTTCTCCATGTTTTTGGGGACTGTTCCTAGTGCTCCTATGATTATTGGTGTTATACTGACTTTCTTCATGTTCCATATTCCTTTCAATTCTCGTGCAAGTTCAGTATATTTGCTTCTCTTTTCCGTCTCTTTGATCTTCACTCTGTGGTCTGCTGGAACGGCAAAGTCCACGATTTTGCAGGATTTTTCTTTCTTGTTGATTATTATCATATCCGGTCTCCTTGCTGTTATGGGTTTGTCTGTTTGTACATTCATATCCCATATAATTTTGTGTTTTTCGTTTTCTAGTACAGTTTCTGGTTTGTGTTTGTACCGTTTTCTTGCATATTCGAAATTCAGTTGTTTGCACATTTCCCGGTGTACTTCTTTCCCCATGCTGTCATGTCTGTTCTTGTATTCCCTTTGTGCTAGCTTGCTGCATTCACTTATTATATGATTTATCGTTTCGTCTCTTTGTCAACACAATCTGCATTTGCTGTTTTCCTGGGTTTTATCTATCTTTGCTTTAATAAAGTTTGTCCTAATCGCATTGTTCTGTGCGGCCGTCAGCAGAGATTCCGTTTCTCTGTTCAGGTGTCCTTTTCTTAGCCATGCCCAGCTGTTTTCATTGGCTTCATCGCTTGTGAGTCTTATAAAGCGTCCATGTAGTTGTTTTTCTTCTCACTTTTCCTTTCTTGTCTTTTTGTTTCTGGGTTCAGTGCTTCCGGGGTTGTTTGTTGGGCTGGTGTCTCTTGCTGTGGTGATCAGTCTTTCCGTGTTCTGGGTTACATATTTCTCCAACTCTTTTTTGGTGTCTTCCACACAGTCTTCTATACTTACCAGTTCTCTACCTCCTTCATTTCTTTTCACGTAGAGTCTGTCCGTGTCGTCTTTTGGGTGCAGTGCATTGTGCATAGTCATTAGTTTTCTAGTTCTTTGGTCAAGGTGCCTGAGTTCTTCTTTGGTCCAGCCTATGAATGGTCCAGAGTATCTTATTAGTGATGCAGCCCATGTGTTTATCCCTTTTACTAGGTTTCTTCTATATAGTTTAGTTTCTAAGAGTTTCCTTGTTCTTCGTAGATATTCTTTTCCAATCTTCTCTTTCATTTCTGTATATTTGATTGTGTCTGCTTCCAGAACTCCCAGGTATTTGTAACTATCTTGTTCTCCTAGCGCCCTCATCTCCTCTTGGTTGGGGAGTTCTATACCTTCTGTCTTTTCCAGTTTTCCTCTTTTGATCTCTAGCAGTGCACATTTTTCTATTCCAAACTCCATTTGGATATCCTGGCTGAATATCCTGGTTGTGTTTATCAGCTTTTCCAGTTCTGTTTTGTTTTTTGCAAACAGTTTAAGGTCATCCATGTACATCAGGTGGTTTATTCTTTGTTCTGTATCCGTAAACCTGTATCCGGCATCACACTTTCTGAGTATGTAGTTGAGTGGCATCATGGCTATTATAAACAGTAGTGGTGATAGAGAGTCTCCTTGAAAAATGCCTCTCTGTATTTTTATCTCAGACACGTATTGTCCTCCGGCCGTCAGTTTTAGTCTCCATGTTTCCATTGCTTTCTGGATGAGATTAATAATCCTGTCTGGTATCTTGTATATTTTTAAGCATTCAATTATCCATGTTTGGGGGATTCTGTCGTAGGCTTTCTTGTAGTCAAGCCATGCCATGGTTATGTTCTTTTGTCTGCTCTTCACCTCCTTCAGAGTCTTTTGATCAATGTATAGTAGATCATGTGCACATCTTTGTCCTTTCCAGCATCCTTTTTGTTCCTCGGGGAGCAGTCCACGTTTGTCCAGGGATTGGTAGATTTGTTCTCTCAGTTGTGCTGTGAGAATTTTCCACATTATTGGTAGACATGTTATCGGTCTGTAGTTGCTGGGGGTCGTTCCCTTTTTGGGGTCTTTTTGTATTAGTGTTGTTCTTCCTTCCGTCATCCATTCTGGTATGTCTGTTTTGCGGATACATCCGCTCAGTTTCTGCGCTATTCTTTCATGCAGGGTCGTGAATTTTTTAAACCAGTATGCATGTATTCCATCGTGGCCATTATTATTATTATTATTATTATTATTATTATTATTATTATTATTATTATTATTATTATTATTATTATTATTATTATTATTATTATCAGTATTATTATCATTATCAGTATTATTATCATTATTATTATTTAACATCATTATCATTATTATCATTATTGTCATCATCATTATTACTATTATTATCATAATAATTATATTAGTTCTTTCATAGATCATTTGAGCTCTAGCTCACTTTACTAGTATTTATAAAAGCATAACTGCCTCCCCTCTGATTTAATAAAATACAGTTGAGAGACACAAGACTAGTACATTGTGAAACAAAATTAAAAATACAACTTCTAATCGACTGGACTTTATTTGATAATCCGCAAAATGTAAACATTAAAAAGTAGTTGGCATTCATTCAAAACATATTATATCTGCTTAAAAAACAATGTATAATGTGGTGTTTCCCATTTAAACACCATATAAAAATATCAATCTTAGTTACTTACTCTCACAAGTAAATACTAAATAGCATATCTTTTTCACCAAATGTCATGAATAGTTGTCTTCGTATTAGTTATGAAGTGATGTAATCTAAATAAAGATGGATATTTACATATAATCAGGAATAGCACAATAACCGCTCAAGGAGCCGGTATAAACTAGTGATATATAAAAATATATATAAATGTGTGATTGATCAGTTTAAGTTAGAGTGTAGATGTAATGACACAGAAGAAAGGAATAACGACTACTTAACCTGTTTTGCAAAAAATATCCGTATTTATCTCTTTTAATGAAACAAGGCAGATTAGTATTTCGCCTCTACGAATGACTGGCGTTTGAATGAGACGACAAACTTCGAGAATATTTCGTCTACTCTTGTATTCTCGGTTAGAATAATTTTCACTTTGATGTGGAATTTATTTAAAATCTTCTAGAGGTATTTGATAATGGATATATTCTTGTGGTTTGGTTTTTTTTTTTGTCGAAATGCAATTCTCGGAGACATGGTTTCGGTTTGTTTTCTGGACACTTAAGACAATCCTGTTCTGGATAGATATCATGTTCTGGAATAAATGTATGTTTAATTATCTGACTTAATATTTATATTGCTTTGAAACAGCTGTTCTACTTTAGTGTACACTCTTTATTTAGTACATGATTTGAAAATTCACACACATATATATTAATCCAGACTCCACCAGACAAGATTACATATTGTCCTAGAATATGATAAGACCACAAGACCACAAGAAAAGTATACTATAATATAGTAAACTGGGCAAGTGGGGCGAGGTAAACAAAATGTTCTTAACTTCTTCACAAAGGCAACGTTTGAAGGAGAAAAGATACATTTAATGGAATATTCGAATATCTATGTATCTCATATAGAGATCAAGTGTTAGTCCCAAAAGGAGCCCCTTGATTTCTCAGAACTTTAACTGAAGTAAAAATGAAACAAAATGTGTGGGTATATATATATATATATATATATATATATATATATATATATATATATATATACACACATTCGAAAATGTTTTTATCTATTTAGCATAACTATACTACTATCCAAATGGGTTGTTCTTGCTAAATTCTATGATATGACTGAACGTTTTTGTAATACCATATAGTACACTGTCAACGCCAACAAACACAATACGGGCTTGTTAATTTGCATGATTATTTAATAAACAGCTTCTAATAAATAAATATTCTGTAATATACAGTCGTAATTTTGCCTTTTACTTATACATACGCAATGTTTTTTGTCGAGGGTAAAACGTCTAATGTCGTTGGAATGACGATAACATATACTTCACATTGATTTAAGTCCAAAGCCGAACGAACAATGAAAATAATATTTTATGGCTGCAAATTTCTAAATGAATGAACCCAACCGATTTATTCGATTATTGTATTTTCTATTAATGGGTGTGGGTAGTGTAGTATATGTTCTGTTATCATGATACCATATTCTCAGTGACTATATTCTCCTGTCTTGTGGTGGTGGTGGTGGTGGGGGTGGGGGGTTTATAAAGCATTTATGGTGTGTCCATGATACAATACTCACAGGCATTACCTTCTTAATTTGTGGGGAGATCCTTTTAGGTATTCTGTTTTTTTGTGGGAGAAGCTATATAGTATACGTTTATTCCTTACGATAATATCCTTCCATGGTACACTTCTTTAGTTTCTCTAGGATGGAATAGTGTACTTTCTGTTTTTTCATCATGATAGGCATAACCTCTTCTTTTTTTTTGGCGTTCGGTGTAGTATATGTTCGTTCACCATGATATATTCACAGGCTTGCAAAATGTGCTTCCGGGGAAGCACATATCTTTTTTTAACATATTTCATCTCAAACAAGGCAGCCCGCCATTGTTGACGTAAGGGGCTACTGAGACAAAAGGGTGAACATATTGGGGGAGTCAACCTAAATTAGGAGCTGCGCGGCGAGATGTCTGTTTACATTAGTTTTACATTTCTACATGTCAGTAACGTCAGAAAAGCAGGTAGCCGAGAGGGTGTTCCAGAGTCCAGCAGCAGGAGCAAGGAAGTTTTTGGAGTAGAAACCTCTTCGGCATCTGCGGACTCTACAGTGTATGAATGGGAATTGGCCGATTGTCGGGTTGGTCTAGTGAATTTCTGTCGTTGAGGTATCAAAGCAGCAAGTTCATCAGAGTACAATCCATTGAAGTACATGTAAAAGAGGCACAAGGAAGTAACATTGCGGCAATGGGACAGGGGATGGAACTTGGTGGATAGTGAATGGCCTATAAAGTTAGCAACTCTTTTTTGGACTTTGTCAAAGAGGGAGAGACTAGTAGATGATGCACCAGCTCAGAGGTGCCAACAATACTCCATGCATGGGCGGATGGTGGCTTTGTAGGGATATAAGATAACGTCACGTGTAAGAGGTTTACTGACACGATAGATGGAGCCCACCTACTTTGCAGCAGCCCTGGCAATGTTTTCAATGTATTTATTCCAATTCACGTTACCTTTGAAAGTCAGGCCGAGGAGTTGTAATGATGAACCTTCAGGTAGAGTACTATTTGCCATGACAATCGGTGGTTTAAGAGATTTCTTGTAGTTATTGAAGGAAAGTAACTTTGTCTTGACGGCATTTAAAGTTTCCATCCATTTTTTACCCAATTCCACTATAGACTAGAGGTCATTTTCGAAGAATTCAGCCATTGCCTCAGATATGTGCGCGTCGGTTTTGCCCACATGACGGAAATAGAGTGTGGTGTCGTCAGCGAATATTCCTATCTACGTCGCAATGACATCAGGGAGGTAATTTATGAAAATCAGAGACAGTAGTGGTCCAAGAATAGATTCCTGGGGTACACCAGCATTAATGCCATGTTGCTTAGAAGAACGCCCATCGAGAACAACCTGGATCTTTCGTTTTGTTAGGAAGGGTTCAATTTTATTAAATAGTTGTCCAGTAATACCATATGAGTGCAGTTTTATGAGAAGCCCTTCATGCCAGATCTTGTCAGAGGCTTTAGATATATCGAGCGCTACCGCCCTAGCTTCACCTCCCTTGTCCAGTGTATTGTATATGCGTTCATAGATGACCGTTAAAATATCTGCAGTAGATATTGCTTGTCTGGATCCGTATAGATGATCAGAAAGAAGTGCAGCATTAACTAGGTGGCTGACTATCGCAAGATTGATTAATGATACAAAGTTTTTTTTCAAAGATCGGGAGTAGATTGATTGGTCGTTAGTTTAGAGGACCAGTTCTATCTCCAAAATTAGCTCGATATATATATATATATATATGCATGTATATATATATATATATATGCATGTATATATATATATATATATATATATATATATATATAATTAAACAATAAGCCGATAGCAAGTGGGATACAAAGAGGTGTCTCTGTTACATCATATAAAGAACATATCAGTCTAAACAGACGTGTTTTCATTCTAAAGTCAAGTTAATTGTCACACTAATTTTAGCCCTTCATCCTCCTCTTGATTATTACCCTACCTACTTAATCCTGTATTCATCCAATAAGTTTTACCCATTTTAGCTCCATTAACGCATACAGTAAGAGACCCTCTACAACAAGCATGAATACGCATAAATATATAAGACGAGCGGAACACAGAGGAAAATAGACAGTCACACATTTTGTAACACACATTGAAAAACAGACAAAATACGCAAACATACTCACATACACAACGAGTAATACATACACACAGGGATAATAGACACACACACTAAACATTAAAAAAATTTCGCCTTTTAAAGTTTAAGAGTCATAATTTTAATAAATTTAATACTATTCTCCAAAAATGGCTGCTATCTTATTCTCACTTTCAGAAGGTCTGACGAGGATTAAGTAGAACTGAATCACACATGTTACATAAAATATGAAAAATAAAATACATTTAAAATATTCGTTGCTTCCTATTTCTTAATATACACATGTCTTTAATTGAAACTAAAATAATATCTGCTCTCCCTCTCGATCCCTTTCTCTTCACTTCTTTTTATCTCTACACACACACACACACACACACACACACATATATATATATATATTAGGAAGCTTAAAAAATAGGATCAAGAATGAAATGGTAAATATATGAAATTAGTGGAATAGTATATTAACAAACACAATAAAATAATAACACATGCATATCTCTAAAAACAACAGATACTTCGGTCGCGGAAGCGAACCTTGACTGTGGAGAATGGGGGAGAGAAGTCAAAATGAGAAAGAGCGAGTAGATATTATTGTAGATTCAATAAAAGTGTATATTTAAAATTTGGAGCAGTTTAAGGTCGATGCCAAGATCAAAATAGAACTTGGTTTTAGAGATCTGCTGTGTTATACATTATATTCGGATGTTTAATGTTAATGCACTAATTCCATATACAGTGTAACCCGGATATAAGCTCACCGGATATAAGAGAAACCCGAATATAAGAGACATTGTCTCTGGTCCCAAATTACAGCCCGTGTTAATGTCTATAAATTAGACCCGATATAAGAGATCCGGATATAAGAGAAACCCTGCTATAAGATACTTCTTCTCTGGTCCCGTCCTCCCCAATATAAGAGAGTTCGTTTTGAGTGACTGTGTGATGTCGTAAATCAGTCAAAAGACGTTGATAAATGTTCTCACCTCATTGGTGAGTCTTTCTATGACCTTCACTATAGCCATATCCGTTAAATATTCGTAAAAAGGTTTCTTTTTTTGTTGTTGTTAGAAGGCGAACTCGGATATAAGAGACTTATTCTCCGGTCCCGACAGCTCTTTTATATCCGGGTTTAACAAAGAGAGTTTGTGCAATCAAAAATGACTGCCTTTTTAAAGAAAATGTAATTTTTGACTGAATTATTTGTGAAAACTGATTGAAAAGTATTCTTTATGGCTATAACTGTTAAATAAACTAGTGTTCTGTGCGTAAAAAGCGTTATATGTGGTGTTTCCATACTTACATAAATAAAATAGACAATACCCGGATATAAGAGGAACCCGGATATAAGAGACTTATTCTGCGGTCCCGACGACTCTTTTATATCCGGGTTACACTGTATTAACAATACGACACACATCCACAAACACACACACACACATATATATATATATATATATATATATATATATATATATATATATATATATGGAAAAAGAAGGATGAAGGTAATCAAACGTTATGGGAAAATGAAAAAGGAAAACCAAAAAGGGATGTGTTTTATGTGTACATCAACGTTTCGTCTTTATTTTTAAGACTTCATCAGGATGATAATATAAAGAAAAATGTCATGCAAGTACGTGCACATATAGGGTTGACATCATGGGAAGAAGGGAGAAAAGTAGTAGCTCCTTCTTCCCATAATGTCAACACTATATGTGCAGTCTTATAAATAAAGACGAAACGTGTATGTACACATAAAAACATCCCTTTTTGGTTTTCCTTTTTCATATATATATATATATATATATATATATATATATATATATAAATTACTATGAAAAATATATAAATGTTTATATATGACATGATATTATTCCAATTCATTCAGAAAACCTATTATTTGCAACCAATTGTTCCTCCACATCTCGTAAATATACACATTTATTGTATATAACATTTTCCAAATATTTACAAACAGTATTTATCAGTGTATACCACACAACAGTAAGATTTTTGAGTTACTATATAAATATGTGTGCGTACTTAAATAAATGTATATATAATATATACAGATATTTTAATGGCCATAGGAACACTCACTCTATAACTGTAACTTTAACATGTCTCTCCAACTTCTTTATCTTTATATATTGTTGAGCGACCACAATCATAACTTTCATCTCTTCTTCCATCTTCTTTATTTTCGTATGTCAGGGAATATCTGTAATTTCTGTGTATTCTTACAGAAAAAATATACTTTTAATATATTTATTTTTCAATTATTTATTCATGTTTATTTTTTCTTCCCTGCGTTTCACAGCAACATCATTAGCAATACATAGTCTTCATTTTAACTTCGTTCATCGTCATTAATAGTAACGAAAAACGCACATCATTCCAATGACATGAGAAAGAATGATGGGAAAAGTTCAAAGTCATTTCTTGACAAGGGTAACGGCAAGTCAAAGTACATGAACAAAATTCACATTAATAATCGTTACAAAAATCAAGACACACCTTCAAAGAAAATCTTATTTCCACAACCTAGAACGGCTATTTTTATATACAGTAAAGGAACAACTATCAATAACATGCTGGATCCATATACATTATAATTTATTTTACTCTTGGAACGGAGCTCGTCAGATGCTTTCTGACGGCTTACCATTTGTTTTTGAGAAAACATCTGACGAGCCCGATCCAAGGGTGAACAAAATTATAATGCAAATGGTCTAAAATATTTCGTTGAGTTTTTTTCTTCTTAACTTTGTCTGGATCTGCATTGCATTGCGCTCTTTTACTCAAGATCTCTCATAAAAACACTATTCTTAACAAGACCAACATACTATGTGTGTGTGTATATATATATATATATATATATATATATATATATATATATATATATATATATTTATATATATATATATATATATATATATATATATATATATATATATAACTATTATGAAGCGAAACTTTACAAGTACAACGGGTGGGTATGTTATCTTTATAGAAGCAGGTACTTTGTAAAGTTTACCATCCTGTACATTAGAAGTTTACGGCGCTCAAATCTAACCGCCAGACACGCGTCGATCAATATAATTCAGTCAAGCCCCAATTCCCCACCCGAACGCATTGCATAAATCTAAAGTTTTCTCTCGCTCTTCGCATTCGCGCAGATTACAGGTAAGTTTTAACAAAAAAATGTTCGAAGAGGAATTCTATGCGAGAGAAAGAGAAACAGTTAGAAATATACAGCATATATCTAAGAGAGCGAGAGTGAGAGAAAGAGAGAAAGAGAGGGAAATAGATGGAAGAGAAAACAAAGAAAGAAAGACCAAGGCTACGTCTCTTCTGGTTCTATAATATTATTTTCGTTGTGGAGAGAAGAATTTACGTCATGTCATATCACGTACTGGCTTTCAGATTTCTCCAATTTCTCAGAGATGTTTGTGCACATGAGAAAATGTACTGGCATGGAAACCGTCTAAAAGATCGTAGTGAGTGAAAGCATTATTATTTATACTTGCACTTACATAGACCCTGTAGATGAATCAGTCTACATATTACATATGTGGAGGTGATTGAATAGTATTTTAAATATATATTAACCGCAGATAAAGTGTTAACGTGAACGTAGTTAACCCAAACTTTAAATTATTTTCGATGAATAACATAAATTTTGAGAGAAAGAATTTGTATTATTTTGATTATTCGGAATAAAATTTTCATGTTGGCTGTCATTCTCACAACGTTTCGGTCGATAAAACCTCTGACCTTTTTCAGGTGCGTCTTGTAATCTATATCCATCGCAGGAATTTGTACAGAATTTTGAACGTAACTCTTAATTTACTCCAGGGATGTAGATGGTCTTGTTCCGTAAGCCATGAACGAGTAAAAATCTTTAGTAATTCTTAATTGTTTTCTTAGTACTGCCCGTCGGGTATACATTATTATCTCTACTCACTTTTATCCGATGCGAAACTTTCATATTTCCACTATATTTTTCTACGAGTATTATCTCGTAAAATACATTTTCGGATTTGGAAAATAAATCCTTTAATAATTAGTAGTAAAATTACCCATCTAACGCAAGAATAAATTCACCTGAAATTCACGCACGAACTGTCCACAATAACCCATGGCGCAAGGATAAAAGTACTAAGTGAAATCAGTTTTAAGTTACATTCATCCTGATATTGACGGTTTACTCCTCAGTACGGTCGATACGAAGAATACTTTTTCTACTTCTAATTAACCCTTAACAAGGCACACTGCAACTGAGACGTACCGGGCTACAGAGAATTAAGGGCCAAATTCATAGTGGCATTTAATGTTGTGAGTTTTGCAGTGAGCTGGCTGTTCATATTACATTTAAATGTCTGTATGTTAGGACAATCGGGTAAACAGGGAGCAGAGAGGCAATTTCAAAGGCCAGCGATTTCACTATAACCCCTCCGGAATCTGAAAACATCTACAGTGAATAGGTGTTGTTTTACTGCTTGTCAGGTTTGTCGGGGATATTCACTTTGAGGAGAGGCACAAGTGCAGCATGTTTATCAGAGCTCCATTGAAGTACTTGTAAAACAAGCACAGTGATGCAACATTGCGGCGGTGGGGCAGGGGGACCTTGGTAGATAGTAGGAATCGATTAGGTTAGATACTATTTTTTGGACTCTGTCCAAGATGGATAGACTAGTGGTTGGTACACCAGCCCAGATGTTGTGACAATGCTGCATGCATAGGTGAATGGTGGCTTTGTAAAGATATAGGATAGTTTATTGTACACAGAGGTTTACTATTGTGTTTTGCATTGATAACAATTTTTTAACCTTGGTGATACAATTAGATCAGAGGGTAAAGCCGGTGCTAGTGTGATTGCAAGAGTCAGAAGTGGGGTAAATAAATTCAGGGAACTTCTGCCATTACTAAGCAGCAGGGTGTTAGCACTGTTGACCAAGAGAAGAGTCTATCAGGCATGCGTATGCATTGTAATGATGCATGGAAGTAAAACCTGGCCAGTGACGGTTGAGGATATGCTTTGCATTAAGAGAATGATTCGAATCATTTAATATGTTGAGCCACGAATTAAATAAAGGGTTTCGTTAGGAATTCCGTAAAAGTTCCCAAGTTTGACATAAAGATTCCCGAGTTCAATAAGACGCTTTTGAAGGCAGTTATAAGTAACATTGGCCGTAACATTGTGGGATAACATTCAACAGTAGTCCGAAACATACAAATAATTCAAATAAAATAAATTTCTCACCTGGCAGTTGATTGATCGTTTTAGAAGACGATATAATGACTGAATCCTTAGACAGTACCTCCAGTCTGTAGTAGAATTGGGTCATAAATGGATGATATCAGTAATACTGCAAAAAAAGCGCCCTTTCATTCAATAACTACAAGAAACCTCTTCAACTATCGATTGCCATGGACAAATTACACCCTACCTGAGAATCCAACGTTCAAACTCATCGGCCTATCATTCACATGTAACATGAATTGGAACAAATACATTGAAGACATTGCCAAGGCTGCTGTACAAAAGATGAGCACCCTCTACCGTGCTAGAAAATTTCTCACACCTCACATTATCCTATATCTCTACAAAACCACCGTCCGCCCATGCATGGAGTATTGTTGCCACAATGTTGCATTATCCACTAGTCACTCCTTCAAATGGTCAAAAAAAGAGTCGCTAACTTAATATGTCACGCACCAATAGCCAAGCTCCATACCCTGTCCCACCACCGCAATGTTGCATCTTTGTGCCTGTATTACAAGTACTCCAATTGGTTGTGCTCCGCTGCGTTAGTGCCCTCTCGACGTAAATACACTAGACTAATCTGACAATCAAATAAATCATTTCCGTTCACTGTGGAGGTCTCCAGATGCCGGAGAGCCTTCTACTCTAATAGGTTATTTCCTCGCGTTGCTGATCTCTGTAACTCCCTCCCTGCTCCCTGTTTCCCCGAATGCACCATCATTATAAAAGGACGAGCTATTTTCTTGATAATGACCGACACATTATATTTCCGATGTAGAATCTATTCGTTTGTTCGTCTTGATACCATTATACTAGTCCGTTCGACTTCCTATGAAGTAGACAGTATAGTATATGTTCTTCGTCATTATTTCATCTTCCCAGGCATTACTTCGGCATTTAAGGGGTTAATGTAGGCTGTTCTGTTACCATTATACTATCCCTCCTACAGATTAATTTCGTATTTGTTTGTCGAAAAGCTAAATATAGGGTTGCTAGTGTTCCGGTAAAGTGGCCGTTGTGTAATGTAGTAACTGATTTCCATAAATTACGGGCATGGAACAAACAGGATCCGAAGTTTTCTTCATGAAAATAACACAACGTAAGTAAACGAAGTTTTGTTATGTTTTAGTGGCAATATAACAGATATATTATTTTTATTAAACTAGATGCAGTTCTGAGATAATATGTAAAGGATCCTCAATCCGTTAAACATATATATATATATATATATATATATATATATATATATATATATATATATATATATGTATATAGTAAGCAATGAAAATATATATGGCAATCAAGCTACACAGAGGCTTTCGTGTTTCATCCCATTTAGCCTGATGATTCCCCCCGGGGATGAAACACGGGAGCCTCTGTGTAGCTTGATTGCCATATATATTTTCATTGCTTACTACCTAGCTCTACTTACGTATCGAGCACTGTTGAAGTAAATACTGAAAACTGACACATAAAAAAAGTATATCTCCTCATAATATTTTATGTGGATACATGAAGTACTAATATATATATATATATATATATATATATATATGTGTGTGTCTGTGTGTGTGTGTGTGTGTGTGTGTGTGTGTGTGTGTGTGTGTGTGTGTGTGTTCTAAGCTGTATCTACGAACGACGTTCGAGGACATGCAACAACGTGCAACCGACTCGGATTGTATCCCGCTCACTAGTGAGGCTAGAAAGCCCGATATGACGTCGTCTGTTTGGATATATACATTTAAATATCATTTTAATATATATATATATATATATATATATATATATATATATATATATATATATGAAGTTAATCCAACAAAAGATATGAGAAGAAACTAATATATTTTAATTAGTGAAACATCCGGATAATATACTGGACAGAGCATTAATAGGATGATATGAAATGAAATAATAAAATAAGGTTCGAATCATTTGAATCCTGAATTTTTAACTTTATGATTTCAACACAAAGTGAGTTTATTGAACTTTTATTTGATTTGGTTCATATATCATTGTATTAATTAACATAAACGTTGGATGCATTTTTCACTGTAATTTACTGCATCGATATCGGACGCTTTTCCCGATTGGATAACTTTTTGGTTTTTTTATTTCTTTCAATTTTTGCGCTTTTGGACTGTTATTCAATACCTGGATCAATGTTCAATCAACCTCTTGGATATCTTTCCTGAATATGTTTTAATTGTATGACTTGGATGGATTTTATAACTTTAACAAATAAGTATGTTTTGGGCTTGACATATTTGATGTGTTATGTACTCTTATGTATTTTTGTATATATTTTTATATATTTTCAAAGTGTCATTTTATCACTAACGTCACTGCGGTAATGGTCCTCTGAAGAGAAGAATTGTCTTTTAAAACTCCTTAGTTAAGGACGTTGAGATACTTTGCCTGAATTTTGAATTCTAATAAAATTTGATTCATTTATATATATATATATATATATATATATATATATATATATATATATATATATATATATATATATATATATATATATATACTACCGAAGCTACCTGGTGTTGCTCAGGTGAGAGTGTGGTATAGCATCATATGCAACATAATGGTAGGGAGAGTTCACTTTAAAAACAATCTTGATGATGTCAGCTAGATATCTTACGAGCTATTCAGATATATGTTAATACTCTTAAACTAACGCTAATAAATAGATTAATTTCATTGTGTAATATGTTTGAAAATTGTCATAAAAAATACTTACATTGTGTTCACATGCAAATTGTGCATGTGAATACAATTATATTGAAAGTACACTACCTAGTATTACTTTGTTTTTAGCGAAGACATGCACAGACAGAGAGGTGTTCTTGTTCGTTATAAATATATATATATATATATATATATATATATATATATATATATATATATATATATATATATCTTCTGCGAGAGTGTCAGGGTCCATTCGTAAGACATGGCCTTACATAGACTATCTTTGTTCAGCGACTTTTGTGGAGAGGGGTTTTTAGTTGCATAGCTCGTATAGTGCCTTGTTGCTGATAAATTTTTCGGCCAGCAGTGACCTGTGATGGAACGGAGGTGTCTGTTGTGGCCCACATAGTGCTTGTCAAGCATGGTTTTTGTTATTCCCGAGCTGTTGCTATTGTAGAGCATGATGGACACAGAATACGCGTTATAGAGGCGGGGTCTAGTCTTAAACGGGATCTTCGTTCCTCGGCTCAAGAGTTTATGTAATGAATGAAAAGCTACATTGTCATGTATACAGCGGGTTGTGACGTGTGTAGTGCTGCACAGCAGGGAGCACAGGGTCTTGTTCTTGCGCCAGCTCTCATTGCCGCGGAGGGTCTTGCCTTGTGAGCCCAACTCTGTGGCTTCTGAAAGGTTTACATGGCTAAACTCTGTTTTCATCTCGTTAATGAAGAGATTGCCCATTTTCAGTTGCTCTGCCGCTATTGGCTGGAGCTGATCCAGATGCTTCTTTTCTACGTCCAGGAAATCAACGTCGTCTGCGTATTTCATTTCTAATGGCAAACCGAGGCTAGAGACTGGTGGGTTGGGCCTGTTAGAGCTTTCACGGATGGATGACAGTGATGCAGCGAGGTAGTAGGTGAACAGTACCAGTGAGAGGCTGTCGCCCTGGGGGGAGCCTATGGTGGTCTCAAATTAGTCAGACAGCTCGTTTTTCACTCGGACTCTTAGCTTTGTCTCTGCTAAGAGATCTTACAAGTCTTAGTTCGTCATCATTGCAGCCTGCTTACAGTAGGACATCTAGGATGCGTTGTCGCTTGATGGTATCGAAGGCTCGCGACATATCAATGCCTATCTTGTGGAAGTCCCATTTCTTTGTCATCACTACTGAGATCAGCATACGTTGTGCCCATACAATGTCTGCGCAGCTTTAGGCCTCTTTTGAAACCACTTTGGTAAGGTCCCGTGAAGCACTCAATGTTGTCTCTGATGCGGCACACGGTAATGATAGACATGATCTTTCTTATGCTGTTCAGCAGGACTATTGACCGGAGATTGGCTGGTGACCAAGGGGACAACTTTGCCTTGGGTTAGGTGATAAGTGTGTCTTCTTCTAGTGTCTCTATGGTATGTGTGGTGTTCGAAATATGATTTGATGGTTTTAGCCAATTGGCGAGAAACGGTTCTCTGAGTGCTTAAACCGCTCGCTGTTCATACCATCTGGACCAGTGGCACGGCAATTTTGAAGTGCAGTGATGCCAGTTTTTACTTCCTCTTCTGTTATGGGGGTCTGGAGTGGCCTCGGGGTGCCCTCAAATGGCTGCAGTGGTTCATCGTCTTGGTCGGTGAACTGCTGCTGGAACCAGTCTTTGATGATTCTTGCTTTGCCTTCATCAGTTCCCATGAGGTTGCCGTCGGTGTCTTGGACAATGATGGGTGGGGTGGGTTTCATTGAACGAAGCTGTTCTGCTGCACGGAACATCTTTCTACAGTCATCAGTTTAGGTGATTTCATCTGCTATGGCGTCTGCCTCTTCTACTGCGACTTCCTTTAACCTTTTGGTTATGAGCCGTAGGATGTTGTTGCGGAGTGGGGTGCGGTTTTCACTTTTGCCATGGTTGTAGATCTTGAGCCTCAGTGCTTTTTTGATGTTCTGACAGCTTGGTGACTATGGGATGACTGTCTTTTTTGCTGAGGTCTTCATGCAGTCCATCAGGTCATTCAGTGCTCTATTGGGGCCCCAGCTTTGGTGGAGTTTAGTCAGTGTGTTTTTTAGTTGTTCCTGGTAGGACTGTTGCTCGAAAGGGTATTTGCAGAGCTTGTCAATGTCAATACATGCCTGGTATGTGCTTTGGAGTGATGCTTATGCACTAGATGTAATCTGTCGATCTTGAGTCGTGTAATGACAGGTTTGTGGTCAGAGTTCAAGTCAGTGCCTCCATAGGAGCGAGAATCTTTTAGTATTGCGGTTACATTCTTCTGGCATAGTACAAATTCGATTTGGTTGTATACTGCCTTGGTGACCTTGGAGCCTGTCACCGGGTGGCTGTCAGCGATATGACCCGTCTATGTTGTTCGATGTCTACATGGATGTTTGAAAGCTGTGTTTGTTAATATGAAGTCAAGAAGGACTTCATCGTTTTAGTTGCGTGTGTCCATACCGTAGGAGCCCATGTTTAGGTGAACGCCAGCTTCAGCATCTCTAGTGGTGAACTTTCCCAGCTTGGAGTTGAAGTCAGCACAGATGAAGAGCTTCCATCTGGCAGGGATAGTTATCACGGAACCCATTTCTGTGTAGAAGTTGTCTCGGAGGGTTTGATCCTCTGCTGCACGTTCGCTGGTGGGTGCATAGGCATTAACCACTCGGCATTTCAATGGTTGTTTACTTTCGGTGGGGAGCGTGAGGTCTATAGTGGAAACCCGATGACTAATGTACTTGTATGAGGTGATGTGGTTGAGAAGTCTTGGGCTTATGGCAAAGCCTAGGCCTCGATAGGAGGCTTCCTTCTGTTTCACGAGTATAAGCTTGTGTCCCGACTCGAGTGTCTGTTCTCAGTCGTCTTTAATCTTTGTCTCTTGGAAACACAAAATGTCGATGTTATAGTGTTCACAGTCTGTGTCTAGTGTCTCTCTTTTCTGAGCGGCGGACAGACCGAAGACGTTCCATGTACCAATGGCAAATTCCTACGGGGGAGGTTCTGCTCTTATGTGCCTGATACATGGGCTAGGTTTCACATGGAAGGTAGACATGGTTGCTGAGGGTCGAGTGTTTATCCTTTTTACCACCCAAAGCATATGCAGATGTCAGCCCGCAAACCTGACAGCGATTGGTTGCGCAGCGTAGCTGCTACTTACAGGGAAGGTCGAGTGATTATTCAGAGAATTCTTATGTCATCTATATATATATATATATATATATATATATATATATATATATATATATCATTTGCATTAAAGAGAAAAAAGGTTTCAGTTGAGGGGGCCATCTTAATATTATACCAAATTTGCTGGAATTTTGGGAATATACCTCATTTTTGGTCATTTACCTATAGCTTAAATTTGCTTTGAATCTAAGAGAAAACATGTTTCAGCGTGTGTATTGGGGGTTGTGCCAGTAGGGACCCTCTTAATATTATAACGATTCACTGAAATTCATGAAATATACATCATTTTCGGTCATTTACTTATGATTTTAATTTCATTTGAATATGAGAAAACAGTCTACTAGGTGGAGGAGGGAACCCTAGCGTTAAAATGCTATATTCATGAAATAACGTATAACCTTCACTAAGAGGTCAATAGTCCACATGCCAATTTGCAAGCAATTCTTGCCATTGGTTTGGGTTAACATAAAACACAAAAAATCTAGCCGCACACACAGAGACAGAGTTTCCGTTATATATATATATATATATATATATATATATATATATATATATATGTTTCCTAAATGTTTAATTGGTTATTATGTATTAAAAAAAAGTGTTAATAAAATGACTAGAATGAAAAGAGTTAAAGAGAAAGACAAATAGAGAGAGACTTTTCTTAGTTAACAGTATTTTTTAAGTAATATTTTAATTTATTGATAGTTTCTTAAAGACATAATATTTTTTGTAATAAGTAAGAGTACCCTGTACGGCATATCACGCACTTTCTTGCAAAACCACTCTCTTGATTTAATGCAAAGTTTGAGAACTTATAAAACAGGAATGCAAATCGTTATCATTAAAGCGCATACTTTCGCCACGGAAGTATATCACGTAGTGTCTGTCAAGAAAGGTTTATGTTGATTTATTGCCTGTGTATCTAATCATTTATTATTACGGATGTGCCGATAGCACGTTAGAGTATAGTCTACTATTTAACCTATAGCTAGAGGTGTAAGATATTAGGCGAGTAACACCACTAGTATATACAATGGTTTGTTCAGAATAACAGCAAATGGAAGGTCAGAAGGGGTCAAATTGCTTAACTCTATGTGAGAATACTAGACTGTGGGAATTAATTGAAACTGATATGACGTTACATAGATCAAAGAGAGAGCAAGAGTAGGAGAGAGAATACGATTATTCATTTTGAAGCACGTAACGTGTAGATACGAAAGTTTTAATGGGCTGACAATATATGGATAAACAGTGATTAGGGATCTATATATGTTTTCACCTAATCCTAACCCTAACCATAACCTTAACCCTAACCCTTGTAAGGCAATTTGTAGAAAGATCGAATAATAAGGAGTATATAAAGTTTATATTGGGTTTACTTTCTACAGTATTGTAACTCTCGCTCTATTATTTTATTCTTTAGTCATCATATTCCATGTGCGATGTTTCTGATACAGGAGGAAGAATTGTGGTTTTCTGGATCGGAACCAATCTATCTATCACTTATCGTTCGCTAGTCTTTTATCTTTAATATATTTTTTAACTCCTAACATCAAGTGGCTTCATGCATAGTCTGGAGCGATTTACATAAAACACTTTTCTCTCTTCCATCAGTTGTTTTCTCAAACTTTGTGAGGGTAGAAATAATGAGTTTTGATTGTAAGACGGCAATCCCTCAGTCTAGAAGTATCAGCTATCTCGTACCAAGAGAATATCCAGCTACCAAGGTATGGATATCATTTGTGAACTTAAATATTTCTTTAATGATAGCGGCAACTTGGTTTTCTGCATGTATTACATTAGGTTTAACTCAAAAGGGGGAGATAACTGAATTCATAGCTCGACCGAAATTTGAACACGGCCTGCTTAGTCCGTCATCCGCGACTTCACCACTGACCCCATTTCGCATCCGCAAAGAATTACATATATAGATGTTTATAGTCAATGACAAGTTTCCTCCTCAGTGTTTGCACCTTTGATGGCTGTTGGCAAAACTGGAGAGAAAATAAGAGACGGATAAAAAGAGGTTTTCTAAAATAAACATGCGATTTTAACGAACTGACAGTTGGTTCCCTCGGGAAATGAGCAAATTGTCAGATTCGATTTCCTAAAAATGGAAGGCTGAAGCCTCTCAGCCAAGGAAGACGTAACAATGCATAAAATGGATGCACAACTCCGGATAACTGACCTTGCATTTCGGGTCTGACAACCAGTAATACATTATACGGTCCTTGGATATCGAGATGAACAAGCCTTAAGATACAGAATAAAAAAAAGAAACAAACTATGCAGACATTGATAAGAAAACGCATGAAAAGAGAAACTGTAATTCAAGAGATAATTGTCCTGACAAAATACAGAGGAAATGTGAGAGTTGCGCAACAGATAAAAGTGCTAAGTTATATAATCAGTTCTAAGTGACAATCTACTGGAGGTTAAATGTTCAATTCTCAGTAGAGGCATATTAAAAATACGCTTACGAATTTAAGACTTCTACCTGGTCATAGTTGACGGAATGAGCACAATCTACCC
>OY744525.1:32619768-32624768 GCA_963556195.1 Sepiola atlantica
CATGGGGCATGCTCTGAATTTTCATTGAGCACTCTCATTAACCCGGTTTCAACTTCCTTCGGATTCATACCCCCTGGATATTTGTAACAAGTTAATTATATATATATATATATATATATATATATATATATATATATATATATATATATATATATATATATATATATATATATACTAGTGAACATATGCTTCCTCTGGTCGCATATTTTTGCTAGCCTGAGTTGTAGTATATGTTTGTTTATCATGATATACACATGATATCATGATAAACAAACATATACTACACCGACCCCGAAAAGAGGAGGTAATGACTGAAAAGATTGGTATCATGATAAATGCCCCTACCCTAAAAAGAACGATATGATATATAAGAAGATGGTATCATAACAGAAAGTACACTACCCCCACGGAGAGGATAATTATAAAATGATGGTATCATGAGTAACGAACATATACTATACTGGCCCCCATCCAAAAAGAGGAGGTAATACTTGGGAAGATCATCCTATTAAAAGAGCAGGTAATTTCTCTAAGCATGGCATTAAGACAACAGAACATGTACTGCCCCCTAAATAGGAGGTAATTCTTGGGAAGATGGTCCCATAACAACATAGTACTACTTACTATATTACCCCCTCCCGCTAAGGAAGTAGTAATATTTTGATTGAGTACTCCCACCCTTTAAAAAGGACGGGCTTATAACCACAGGGCAGATACCCACTCACATTAAAAGATAATACAATTATAGATCACATCAGTTTTTTTTCATTCATTTAAAAATGTCTATCAATAAAAACCATAGCCATTATCTTTATGGTTCCTTGGCATTTTGGCTAAGATAAAAGTGTAATATCTGTTCTCAGCATCCCGGCGGGATCAGACGTATCTTTTTCCCAGCATCCGAGCGGCATCAGACGTTTGACTATTGACGCAAATATTGCATGACTATCAGAAAATATGACAATGCAAAATTAAAATTGTATATCACAGAATATTAATTTATTAGGAGCTCTTTATAAAATAAGTATGCAAATTAAGAAGACGTAAAACTGTTGTTGGGCATTTGATGGCTATATATATGGTATTTCAACATCCTATTTTTTTATTTTCTATCATGGAATCAAATAAGCACAACGTCTTTTGACGTTAACATAGTAAAGATATGTAGAAAAAACTTTCAAATTTATTCATTTATATATATATATATATATATATATATATATATATATATATATATATATATATATTGAGATATTTTGAAAATCAACACACTGTGGCATTCAAACGAAAATAATATATGCTTTCGTTGTAAAACAACTTTGTCAGGTGATACTATCTGATTATTTTTATTTTCTTTTTTTCCTCATTTTGATGGTATTAACCCCGAGGGGTCGAATCACGGAGAAGGCAGAAAAGCACGTCAAGTTGTAAAAGACGTTAGGATAAGAAGGGTACAATCATTTCGTAAAATATGTAGATTTTCTCAAAATCAACCAGTGCACAGAAAGTAGGTGATGTTCTTACGTTTAAAGATTTTGATTAAATTTGACTGTGATTACCTTTAAAAGAGGGTATGTAGTTGGATATGCTGTTTTTTAGTTGGAAAGTACTGGTTCCTATGTAAGTCTGCAATTCATATGAAGTTGTCATGACATTAGGTGTGTTACTTATAGTAGCGTGTGTGTCTTTGGTCTATGTGCTTAAGTTCTGATTAGATGTTAAGTTGGAATTGTTTGATAAGGAAACTAAATGGACTAGAGAAGTTCAAACAAAATTGTTGTTAACTGGTAAAGAAAGGTGGTGTTTGTTTAGAGTAATATTTAGAGTTTTGTGATGCAGTGAGCGTTGAAAATGTATAGGGGTATCGTGTAAGGGAGTATACGTATAGATGTACTGGTGTTATCTTGTGGATTAGCGTATCGATGGAATTGCTTCGCAATGGAGGCATATATAACGTCACTATGTATACACTCATTGTTTAGCGGATATTTTCTAGATTTATGGAAGTTAAAATTATTGGAAGTGCCTATTGAGGGTATAGGTGACTCTGCAACTTCAATTTTCTTATTGCTATCATAAAGGTTTGCGCTATTATAGGCAGTGTAGAATGAGTCCTTTTTATCGAATGTGTGTTTATGGTCGTGCTTTATTTATGCGGATGCTAAGAAAATGTTTAAATAATGTTAAATAATTCTCTAGCATTGCTATTATACAATAGGTTATACCAACGCCTGTTCTTTTTCCTTAGGGTCAAATTGTTAACTATTGTAAGTAGGCTTCCTGACCCGGTTTTTGATAACCGTTATAATTCTTAGTAGCCGTTGTATTCTTCTGTTTTCTATTTTTTACTGCCATGTTATGCGTAATTATGCTCAAAAAAATGTTTCTTACCGGGTAATGGACTACCTTTTTATATGTGATGTTATCATTGTCACCTGAGTTAAGTAAGGCGTTCTTGTAGAAATTCTAATTTTGATCGAAACTTGATTTATTAGCAGATAGTTTTGATATTCTATTGGGGGCTGTGTTGACTATATATATATAATGATAGATGTATGGTAGTTAGATTATTAACGTAAAATAGTGTTATGTTGGGTTTATTAAAGGGCTGAATAATACACAATCTCTTCGCGTTTTTTTTGTTCTTGGATACGTTCTATGAACGTATTTACATTTAAAATAGTTTGTTTTAATTATACTTTTCCATAAAAAACTAATACACAACACAATGCCCGTCAGCTATTAAACACTTAAGTAATGTTCCATTTCGAATTAATGTTATTTTAATTTTATCAAGCGAAAACATCCCCCACCCCCAATAGAAATGTTATATTACATGTGAAAAATCCGACTATCACCACAAATTAAACATCGCTTTGCTCCGGAAGAATTTCTTCTTACGCGAATATATATAAAATATCTTCGAGATAATTCTTTTTTTTTATACGTTTCGTAAACTTATTTATATTTCTATTAGTTAGTTTACACAATGTATTTCATATATACTTTTTATGAACACAAATACACACTACAATCCCCGCCAAACATTAAACCACTTAAGTAACGTTCCATTTCGAGATTAAGTTTGTTGTATTTGTAAAGGGAACACCTCCCCTCACCCCCGATAGAAATGCTAAAAATGATACCAGAAACAAAGTTTCACGTGTACGACAAAACTTTTTATGACTTTAAGAATTTGAAATTAAATACGATACACAGTTAAGTTTAACTCCGTCAAATACGTAAATTTCAATTATTTGTCAATTACATGTAAACAACCGAAAAATATATCCACGAAAAAGGAAGAAAATACATATAAAATAAATATTTAGGACTATGCGGGAGGGGATCATTTTTCCATATAAATGTAACGTAATAGGAGTACCTACTTCTTCCCCAGTTAGCGGTTTAATACATATACTCGAATGCTTTCTAAACTTTTGGACGAGAAAACTGGTGGGGTTCAATTTTTTACTCATTCTAGTAAGTTTGTCTTTCAGTTTTCATGAGAAGATTTTACTTTTTAATAATTTTCATTTTTTTAGATTTTTGGTTGGGACAATTCTTAAATTCTGAAATTAGCGACAATTTGACAAATCGACCATATTACAAGTTAGACAGGTTTTAAAATGGTATGACCAATCCATAACCCAGTGAAGGGATCAAATATAAAAACTGGGACTAGGCGGTAATTCTGCTAGTTTTTATTGGGCTGTCTTATTTTGGTAAGAGCTTGAAACTAATCTCTTATTTTGGTTTGAATTGTTTATGAAATTAAGTAAATGTGATTACAGTACATCTTTATAGTGTGAACCAGGCTCAACTCTTCAATATCTTTAAACATCTTCTTCAACACATCCAGATCACTGGCAGTCTTTAGCCAATTTCTGTAATGTCAAATTTGGCTTTCTTTCTAACTTTTCCAGGATTCTACGTCTGATTTCTTCATCTTTGGTTGATATAAGTTCTTTCACGAATATTAGGAATTTAAATGTATCCGTTCTAATTCTAGCTAATTTTAAATCGTAAAACTGTTTATTAACGATTGACGCGAACGTCGAATAATCCTCTGATTAATTTCATGCACTTTCATCATTTGATAAAAAGGGATGTTTGAGGGCTAAATAATACTGTTAAATGTTTATCAGCTCTAGAAAATGTCAAGTCGCTAGCTTTTCGAGCGAAAATATAATCCAGCAATACTAAGTGTTTTCGGTGATTCCTAATTTTTGTAACAGTAGGCGAACTTTTTTTAAAAGTCTGCCCATCTTTCACAATCTATTTTGTATAGATAGTAATACGTTCTGAAATATAGAGCCAAAGTTTTATTCTCGTCTTGGTAATCAGTGTAATTGTCAATTGCATTTCTAACGGTAGTTTGAGAAAAATCATTTTTGTTCTAATTATTTTGATCCTTATTCCATATTGTTTGTCGTAATGAGTTTTCAAACTTTTCTGCTTTTCTTCAATTTTGTAAATTGTGTCCAGTAGTCTTTCCTTGCTATTTAGTTGTTCACAATTTTGTTCGAGTAGTATTTTTTGTTTTATTTTATTTTGTTCTAGTGTTTGTTACTGTTCCATTTGTTATTTAACGAGTTCTGCCACTGTTGATTTGAAAGCTTCTATGTTTAAAATGTGCCTTTATAGAATACAGCGTTTAGAAGTGTTTACATTTATTTACGATGCTAACGTAATATTAGTTGTAAAACGATAAGGAAAAGTATTTTGATGACAAGAAATTACTTCTTCAGTAAGTTTTTCACGTAGATTTTACGGTTAGCACCTTAGTCAACAACACAAAAAGAATTGTGTAATTTGTTTCTTTCGACGGTGTAACTTTTATTCTTGTGGATGAAAATAACATATAATGTATTCCTTAAAAATTAACAGACTGGGGTTCTTCTTTCTTTGAGTGAAATAAGTTGGTTTCGTCTTATTAATAAAACAAAGGGATCAACTTTGGTTTAAAAAAATCTAACTTACAAACATTGGTCCGCTGG
>OY744525.1:32629768-32662268 GCA_963556195.1 Sepiola atlantica
ATCTTCAGTGCAGGAAGTTAATTCTCTACGGGCTCGAACTCCGATTACAAATCGCCACTGATTTGTAGTCAAGATCGTTACCCCGTCGGCCACAACGAATTGGCTAATAATTTAGGAGGAATTTAGCTTTGTAAATACCGAGTCGGCGGGTATTTTTCACGAGCAGTTGAAAGTGATCAACAAACTGTGTTTGGATCTTATATCCATCCAATTTTTAAACAAAAACTTTGATACTATTACAGATCTGTTTCGTTCAACAGAAGGACAACCGAATTTAAAAAAAAAACTGATTGGTAAAAAGAATAAAATCTTGGCTTTTGGAAGGTAGCACAATCTTATTTTTTTATATATATGCTCTGTTGCTATATCTTAACAATTATCGAGATTTTACTTTGGAAATGTTGGTGTGTAAAATAGAATAGAAAGTATATGCAAAAGCATATATTTTCACACACCTATATAAATATATTTATATACATATATATGTATATATATATATATATATATATATATATATATATATATATATATATGTGTGTGTATATTATGATTATTATACATGGCTTACCTACAGTTTAGGGATTGAGTAATGTTTCACAAGAACTTCTATTATAGTTGTTTTATTAAACAGCACCTTGCAAGTACCCCTAAGTGACCCATCTCTTATTGGCATTCTATCTATCACATTTACCCTCTCTAGTTGTTTGGCCACGATAATATTTGATGATATATCTATCGCTCTTCTTCCGTAACTCTCTCTTTTAATTAACAATCGGAAGAAACGAAAACAACAACAAAAATGGAAACTGTTAATTTTTCACAAGAACGAAATATAAAAACATATGTGATATTATTGAACCCGTAGTTCTAGAGAGGAAGAAGGGAACTGCAAACGGAGAGATTCATTTTGGATTTTGTCATTATATATCTTACTGATCTGTATTTGTAAACTCGTTATTTCTTGATTCAACTAATTTAACTCAGCAGGTCATATTTTTGTGGCACACACACACATATATATATATATATATATATATATATATATATATATATATATATATATATATATATATATATATATATATGAGAAACTAAGGATGAAGGTAATCCGACGTAATGGGAAATGAATGAGGACAAACCAAAAAGATGTGTTTTTATGTATTCATCAACGTTTCGTCTTTATTTGTAAGACTTCCTCAGGATGATAATTTTAAGAAAAATGTCATACAAGTACATGAAAATATTGGGTTGATATGATGTTGTAATGAGAAGTAGTGGCTACTACTTCTTCTCATTAACCCATCATGTCAATCCAATATATATGTATGCCATTTTTCTTTAAATTATCATCCTCAACAAGACCTCAACAAGACCTCAACCACTATCAGATCATTTCATATCTAAATTATGTCAAAAAAGGTATTTTTGGTAAAAAATGCCCTAATATGGTAGTTTAGGCCCAGACGCCAAAACTTTAATTTTTTTTAATGTTTCTTCATCTATCACCAAGAGTATTCGATCCTGCTTATAACGAGCAATCAAACACTACCAGGCGATCATTTTAAACCAAAATATGCCCCAAATAGTGATTTTTCCCCAATATGCCCAAATAAGGTAATTTGAGCTCAGATGCCAAACAATTTAAATATTTTAGATTCTTCTTTTCCTATCATCAAGATAATTCCATTCCGCTTCTAACGAGCTCTTAACCGCTATCGGACGATCATTTTTAGTCAAGATATTGAATTTATTCCCATATTTGACATTCTGGGCGTAATGTAGGCCGCCCCCCCCACTTTTCAGGGGAGTCCCCCCCCCCCACTTTTATAACTGTCCCTGATATATATATATATATATATATATATATATATATATATATATATATATATTGAAGAGTTCGGATGCAAAACGCGATAAACGCCATTTTGAAAATCCCGAAACTGTCTCTACAAAAAGTGTTGCATTTCAACACTCAACGACACCCCAAAACTATGTGTTACATGATATGGTACCGAAATAACTTCCTTATGGATTCAATTAAAATCAGTTTTAATTTGAAGTCTAAATTTAATATATTCGGGTTTTTGATTGTTGACGGTCTAAATTTAAACGAATTGGATTTATCGCGTTTTGCGTTCGAACTCTTCATATATATACATATATATGTATGCATATATGTATATGTATGTATATATGTATATATATATATATATATATATATATATATATATATATATATATATATATATATATATATATATATATATAAATGTTAATCTAAATTCCAGTGACCTAGATGTCATGGATGTTACTGTACGCGTTTTCCAAATCTCCCAAAAAATCAGCACATTTGACGGAGCGTTTCGGCTATGGACGAAAACCCAAAATTAATATGTACATTTCTGATCTTTAAATCGTATTCTCCTCAGAAATCTAAAGTGGCAACTCAGAAAAAAAATATAATGCAGCAAAGCAAAAAAACACAAAACAACCAATTAAATTGAAAGAATGTTCTCCTGAGGAAAACGAACATTGATGTTACTACTCATTCAGGCAGCCATCTCTTTTACTAAACAAAGCCATGAACAAATACGCACTTTATTACCCAAGTTAACATGATACCATTGTTGATAGGTTATTGGTTCAATTGATAAAAATGGGTTCATAAATATATAAATAATACTTATATACGATATTAAATTCACTGTTTATTTCAAAAGTAATTATTTTTAAAGATAAGGATAAGAAAACACAACGGCATTCAGAGTACTAAATATAAAAATATAAAATATTTAGAGAGTTTAGTAATAGTCTTCGTTGCGTATAAAAATTATATTAACCTAGTTTAATGGAAATAAGAATATATATATATATATATATATATATATATATATATATATGAACAATGAAAAACACACAAGTACACATATTGTAAACAGTAGCAGTAGGAGGAGAAAAGCTCAAAAGGGGGGTTCCTTTTTATCTTCTATTACATTGGAATATTAGTTTTATTTTATATGATATCTTTCTTTCTCTCGCTCTCCCTCCCTCTCTCTCTCTCACTATATATATATATATATATATATATATATATATATATATATATATATATATGCATATATTAAGAGATTAATAGACTAATACTTTTAATACTATGTCTAATGGGCATTAAAGGTACATTTTTCATAATCAATTAATAAATAGATAAAATAAAAATATATTAATAGATACACATCGGACCACTGTTGGTTGATATGATAAACTTAACTGAAAGTTTTAACATAATGAATAAGTTAATAACAAGCTCTATGAGAGTGGATTAATTCATAGAAAGGGTATAACGTAAATAACTTCAAAGCAATATTGTAGATGCAATTGCGTTGAACATCGCCATTTGATACAGGTTCTAGATTCAAGTTACGATGAGAAAAGGACTGTTCTTTTCAAGTCGCGCGAGCTACATACTGCGATGACAGCCCTGCGGGTAGTAGCACTTTTATGAATTCAGGGATAGATTTTGTGTTTATTCAGATTTATTCATATAGTACCAAATCTACAAAACGCATTCTAAAGTGGGTTTACTACAAGGACAGTATTTGTAAAATAAACAGCTATATATATAAGGGTAAGTAAATGCTCATTTTTAGATTTGTGTGTTCCAAAATGAAGTTCTATTAGCCTGTGAAAAATATAAGTTTATAGAAGTAAAAAAGCGACATGTATGGGTAATGCAAATATCAGCATGATTCAGCCATTAACGTAGAAGTTATTGAGCAGCCGAAAAGAGGAAAAGATTGAAAATGTTCTCACGCAATGTGTAATTCTATTACAAAATTAAAACTACTTGACAGTTTGAGATGCACGAAGTAAACTTTTATTCGCTTTAAGATTAGCCAAATGTAAACACTTTTGGTCACGTGTTATTGCACATGCTCAGACTGATAGAACGTTATCCGGAAACATGACTTGCACTTCTTAACTCGGATATTTGTCTCGAAGATTGGGGTACCATTTGTGTCCATTTGTACAGTTTACGCATGCGACACTCTGATTAATTGGTATTTCAAACAATGTATATGATTGACGGCGGTTCTTTACCGCCTACTGCAGATCGGTCATTCCTTACAACAGGGATTAAGTGCATTTGATGTCAGTATCCATGAAGCACACTAACACCTATCGGTGCAAACCAAGTGATGTAATGGAGAAGATTACAATGTACAGACGATATAAGCTGCAATAATGAGTCATGGTGATCCATTGGATGCAGGTGATCAGCGTTACCCCTTCATGGGTCACGCATATACACATCAAAGGAATGTTCCACAGATTTTGAGCTACTTTGGTGATCGTATCATCCTGAATGAACTTCGCACTCATCGGAACTTAATTCTCCAGATTGTAATTCTGCTAAGTTATCTCAAAGATACTGTCTAACAAAACAATCCGCAGGTATTCCGTAACCGAAGAGAAGGATCACTCGCCCCCAAGTGAGGGCTGTGCCAAGAAACAATATGCTAGTTATTGACAATGTAACACCTCGTATCTGTGTGTACTTATCGTTTAACGGCGATAAACAACGACTGTTGGAAATTCATAACGATAATCTGGTGGATAATTCAGGCCTAGGCTGAAGATAAGTCATACCAAATATGATTGGATAGTAAAAAGGATTGTGGCTTTAATTAGTAATTCTTTAGTATAATATTTGGAGATTAGGGTTAGGGTTAGAGTTATCTTTTATCTAATATTCCTGTCAGAAACCAATATGGAAAACGACATTTTCCGTTAAATAAAATCTCATACAATCAGTATATTTTAACCAAGTTTAAGCACGCCATGCGCAGCAAAATGGTTACGTCTAGGATTAGAAAGCTTTGGAAGAGTATTTCGTCAACAAAGCTGAACAGGTTCACGCGGAAAAGATGTAATCAGTCCTTAAGGAAAGCATGAACCTGTGTATGGCTTCATTAATCGCCAGATCGTACCGCTTGATTGTAATAATATACTGACATACTAAATGATTATACCACAGCTTACTCAGTGTGTATACAACCAACTATGATGATTATCGCATGTTAATTTATTAGTTCTTTGAGGGGATGTGTTAGAGATCACGAATCATTGATCAGACCACGCAGCCGACTGTGACCAATTGTGTATAAGAATACCTATTTCGTTACAAAAATAAAATTTGATCAAGAAATGGTTCTGCAAGAGAAGCGCTGACAACACCTATTACAAGTTATTTATTTATTTCGTCGACAGTTCTGATCGTCGATTAATCGTCTCGTAGAGTGGTTGTATCATGTAAAATATGCAAATCAGTGAATACAGTTGTTTTCTGGATGAATGAAACTCAACTTATTTTAAAACTAATTTTAAAAAATCCAAAATGATTTATAAGAGACAGTTTGGTAACTTTTTTGGACTTTGCATAAAGATAACACATTAAAAGAAAGAAGAGGTTACATACTTTTTTAATCACTTTTTAAGAGTTCATTTTTATACGTGTTTTTGACTCGCTCCTCATTCGTTTACTCATAATATATTTTACTCAATTATTGATGACTTCATTAGTGATGCGATTCCATTGAGTCAACAACGTAAAACATGTCAATTTACTGATAGCGAGAATATTACAAGACATCGGGAGAAAATGAGTCTCCGATTGAATATCAAACGGATTATTAGTGACACATAACGTGAAAAAAAGTCTAATAAAGAAAGTAGATAAAATAGCTGTTAACTCAGAAGAAATAAAATATTGTTTCATCTGTAATTTTAAAAAGTCACCCTTGACCTAAATATATCTATATAAAACTCAATGACCGTGTGTATGTGTGTGTGTGTGTGTGTGGTATGGGTTTGGGTTCCTTAAAAAAATAAGTTAGAGGCTCTACATAGAATCTGAAAGTGTATTCTATTACAATTAACAAGACGAGTCTATGTAAGTGTTTCCGAATTTTTAACTGCACATTTAAAGAAAGCTATGAGATCCGAACCTCCTTTAATACCTCCATGTATTCTCTTTCGATGAACTTTATATGATATGTATAAAATAACTCGGGCACGATAATGGAAGTATTCCCGAATCTCTACGTTACCCTTTATGTGTCCTATAAGGACATAACCCTCTTAAAAATGTAAATACGTATATCCGATTCTAATGAAATTTACACCATACGTATACCCCACTAATTCAGATAGTTTTCCAACATGTCAGCTTCTTCTGACTATATTAGGGAGCGAAACAGGAAGAGGGTGGTAGAACAACAAGTAAATAATATGGAACCATCCCCCATGGTATTACATTCCAGAGACGGACAATTCTTGGAAGGAAACTCTGCGCATAATAGTTCCGTTTAGCTCCAGACACACAGATAAAGAAAAGACGATTCTTTTCAGTGATGGTTTAGATGTGTTCTTAATGTAGATGTTTTACATGGGAAAACCAGATAAAGTTATCTTTATTCAATTCCGATCAACGTTGCATCTTCCGGCTAGTTGCTTATAAAATCTGAGAGCAGCTTTTGATTGAAGATCCATAATCTTCTTGACAGAGTTTAATCATATTTTACTGTTATAAATCATCCTCAAGTTTATGTGGTGTGTAATCAGTATAGTATATTGATAAAAAAATAGGGCAGAAATAAAACAACTAGACAGACCTGTATATATTTTATCCATGCAGATATTACCGCTTATTTTCCGACAACCGAGGGCTTAGTACGTTTTTAATCCGTACATAATCAGATAGTGGAGACTTGATAATACAGCTGCAGCAGGACAAGATTACTGATCGTTCAACAGATGACTTTGTGTGTGGTGCGTCATCGATTTATTTGTTTACACTACGTTGATAGTCTCCCTTTAATACGACAGTTCTTTTTTTAAAATTTCGCTTAAATGTTAACCAAGTGATGGCTTTGCAGTCAAATTAAAATTGCAGTTGTAGAGTCATTTATATAAAAATTTAATTAGATGTATTAACTTTTTCAATACGTGTTTAAGTTTCTAGCAATTCCTGGTGGCTTCGAGTGGTGGAATATGTATACTTAATCAGTAAAAGATGAGTTTCTTTAAATATTATAATAGTGAAATTCGATAATAGTGTAAAACGTTAAATCAGTGCTGCGCCTATATTAACTAAATTAGTAAATCTTCTCTGGTGTATGTGTAAACCTGTGTGTTTCTTAACTAATTAATTTTAAGTTACTATTAATACATTATAGAAATCGAAATGAAAAGAGCGTAAATTGCTAAAACGAACGATAAAAAAATCATGTTCAAAAATATTGTTCTATAACGAAATGAAATCTACCAAAATAATTTCGGGTTCATTATAAAATAGTCAAACATTTTTATATTTTATTGATTGCTGTAAAAAAAGGAATAAATTACTTCAATACTCTAAAAATGTGAAAAGAATTTCGAAGTATTTTAACTGCCTTAACCATGTTATTTTTATATTAAAGAGCTAGCGAATTTTAAGTTTTTATTATTGTATTTTGGATTAAGACAAAGTACTTTGCTACGAATGATTTGTTTTTAACTATGCTATTACGTTGGGAAGACTTGAAATAGAGAAATATCTTTCAATTATGAACGAAAAATAAAAATTTGCAAGGGAAATAACTCATATATTTATTTAAAGAACATAAAAGATTTTATAGGTGGAAACAGAGATTGCATTTCTTTTTCTGTATGATTTTAACTGACTTAATATATATATATATATATATATATATATATATATATATATATATATATATATACATATATGTACATATATATAGGTGTGTATATATGTATATATATATATATATAAAAGAGGGTAGTGCAGTATTAGTGCAGTTCCAACGAGAGAAAAGTATATATGTAAAGGAGTAAGGCTACCAACATTTGTAGAATGTTTTTTTCAACATTTATTTATTATTTTGTTGTTTTTTTCAACATTTATTTATTATTTTACCATTTTATGATTTTATATATAACGCGTTTCAAGCGGTGGCCCGCTTTCATCAAATGGATTTTCATATCTGATGAAAGCGGGCCACCGCTTGAAACGCGTTATATATAAAATCATAAAATGGTAAAATAATAAATAAATGTTGAAAAAAACAACAAAATAATAAATAAATGTTGAAAAAAACATTCTACAAATGTTGGTAGCCTTACTCCTTTACATGTATATATATATATATATATATATATATATATATATATATATATATATATATATATATATATATATATATATATATATATATATATATATATATATATATATATATGTATATGTATATATATGTATATATATATATTACATTCCGTCAGTGTCGCATGATGGCGTAGGGGTTAGCATCGTCGACTGTCAGCTCGACGGTTGCGTTTCGATCCCGGCTTGAGACACTAACTGGTCTAGCCGCACTGATGAGCTGTGAAACAGCGAAACAGTCTGAATGTGGATGACTATATATATATATATATATATATATATATATATATATATATATATGATGTGCCGTTTTTATGTATAAAGTGCAGCAAAGTATGATAGTCTATAGCGTATAACATGGTACAACAATACAACAACGACAACTGAAAGTTTTATTTGTCAAGTTAAATGCTATTTAGGTACAACTTTAAAGATTCAACCACTATAACTTCATAGAAACAGCATCCCTGTATCATTGAAAGTCAGCTATTAATAATATTAATGTCTATAAAAGTTAAACATCCTAAATTGCTTTTAATACTAACACTAATACGATATTACTACTACACAAATCACAGAGAGATAGTGAGAGGAGTAAGGAGAGGGAGTGAGATTACTGCATCTTAAATAAAGGCATAAATGTGTATGCATCATAAAAGTTTCTAGTTCAATTGTCCATAGTGAATATCCTCCCCCCCCCCCGCTATTAAAGGAAACAACTTTTCTTATCAAACTGATACAGGAAAATACTGAACTTCCAGGGAAATAGCCGAACAGTTGGATCTGAGGCGATTTGAATCGTCGAATCAGGGGCAAGCTCTATGCATTAGATGTGCAGCCTGATCTCCGGTCGAATAAACTCTCCAACTAAAACGCACGGCCAATTAAGTCTGGCTTCTTCGCCGCCAGTCGGGTTTCATTTGATTTCTCCCGCGGCTTCACATTTGGTCGGAATACGCATGCATAAGGTTTCATTCGTACCGACAATTAACGGCAGTCTCAACGGAGCCATTCTTAACTTCAACTTTTAATTAACCTCTTCATACGACAGCATCTTTAAAATGAAAACGCCAGAATGTTAAGTTTGTTTACTAAATCACGCATACAAACATTATCCCGGTAAGTTTACTTATTAACAGCCATATATGAGAAGAATGCTGAAGGTTACCTTTGTGGCCAACCTTGGAGTTTCGTACGATTTAGCATTAGATTGTCTATGTTACAGAATATTAACTTAATCAGGCAAATTAAAACCGATCAATATAAGACTTAAAACGGCGATTTTCCTCGTATAGCCGAAATAAATTAACGTTTAGCCTGTCTGATTATTATTATCTTGGTACTCATTTGAAAATACCAAGTGTCGTCAATTCGAGAGGTGATTTCTTTTTTTTTTCATTTAATTCTTTATTTATTTAATTTTTAAGTAATTTTTACGTTTGAGTATTTTTGATAAGGTTCAGAAGCGTATGTATAATTTCCTTGGATCCTACTATTCTTCTATCACTGCAACCTCTCTCTGGCTCTCTCTGACACATACGTGATGGTGTTAGTCGCAGTCTCTTGAATGAGTACACTTATGCCATGTATTCTCTTGGTCCGGCTCGTTTGATTATTTAGTCTAGTTGCCATTCAGGTACTTCGTTGTATGATATTTCTATTCCAGTAGCTTATTTCCAAGTGTTGCTGGGTTGTAAAAGTTTTTTCATACACACTGATTTCCTGTTACCTATATTCGTAGTGCAAGATAATGAAGAGTGGAAAAAATGAATCGTGGACGAGTCTATTGTGGGTGGGACGTCGTGAAAGAGAAAAAAATCGACTTGATAACTGTTAAAAAAGAAGAATGTTCCGCAGTGCAAGCGAGACTTGAAAAGCGGCGGTTTCAGAAACGCGAAGACCCGGAGCGCTTGGTGATCGGAGTAATGAAGTACCGGAAGAATGCGAGTTTTACGATGTTGATGGCACCGATGAAGCTTTTTTGGCTATGGTATCCAAGCCCGTCTTAATGTCAGGCTTTCGTGTCCGCTGACTAAAAATGCGGCTGATAAGCAAGTTGGTACAGTGAAGGAATCCCCTGACTTGTATTTCATCAAACGGACAATTGAAAGTGCTTGTGGAACAATTTCTTCAGTTCACTCTCGGATAGTCAATGCAGAGCAAATTACTTTCCAATCGGATGTATATATGAACGACTTTCTAGAGGAAACGAAGTATGTGACCTCAGCAAGAAAAATACTTTCATGAGAAAAAAGTATGTAAAAAGATTTTTAGTTATATGTGTGTCCGTAGCCGGCGTAAATGGGAAATAAAGAAATTTAAAGTTTTTCCATATAGGTTTTGTTCTTTGTCATTCTTGTTGGATCTTACCGGGTACATAGAAAGAACGGGTAATGCAACATTAGTGGTTGCGAGGCATCTCTTGTCTCTGTGTTAATTAGTGTTCCCTTTTTTCAGCTCATTACATCAAGTATTGATTTACTCTTCTCCAGGAGTTAGGCACAAGTCCAGTTTTTATCTTACTCCCACAAGTAAGATGTGACCAAAGGTCGGGTCGGGAAAGTGGGGTTTAAAAATTGCCTGGGCAGCCCCGTCGGCATTCCCCGGTAGGGGCGCCTCAGGCAGTAAGCAATAAACTTACTCCTCCCCAAAGAGGGGAGGCGAAGCCTGGGAGGGTGGACCTCCTAGAACTGCACAGGACAGACCCATAGACCGGCGTAAATCAAGCCCCGAAGGCCAAGACAATACCAGTCTACGGGGTGCAGTATCCATTGGAACAGATACTACACTTTGATCTTAGCCAAAAGGCCAAGAAGAAGCTCATTACATCAAGTAGCTTACATAAGAAAGTAGTTGATTAGGTTCGAACATTTCTTCCACACACACAAACACACACAAATATACATGCATATATGTGTTGTATTGCCCGTTACTTTAGATGTTCAATTTGTGTTCCTTTGTCGCGGCCATTAATACTTTTACTTTCTTTTTCTTTTTTGTAAAGCTAAACGACAAGCGTCGGTTGCCCTTATAATCATGTGTGCGTGAGTTCATTCTTACCTTCTTCCTCTTTGCTGTTGAATGTGAGCTTCGCTTTCGATTCTCCTACTTTTTCATAGTCGTCGTGTGCTCTAGTTTAGTTTCTCTGTCGTCGATTGTTCGTCTAGTTGCTGCTGTGTTTCGTGGTAATTCTTCGTTGCCCCCTTTTTATGGCTGCGTTCATCACTGTGTAAATAGCGTCTTCTTACATAACAAAAGAGGTGTTAAAAATTACGAGACAGATTTTGATTTTTTTTAGCGGCGACTCTAATGTTTCTTTCGTTTTAAGACATAATTTAATCGAATAGGCGTCACACATTCCAATCTAGTCTTAATGAAAAACTAACCTTGTTTTTTATTTATTTATTCCGCTTCCCGTTATGTTCTGTCTACATATCAGTTGACATCGATTTGAATCTGAAATTACTAACCTCATTTCCTGTCGCGGTTAAGATCTGCTCATGGCTCAACCTGAATAAATATGTTAAATTGCTACTTGGTGTTATGGTGGCCTGCACCAACTTTTCTGTGTCAGAATTCATCCACAATTCAACATAGTCTCCCCCATAATATATATAGAGAGATAGTATAGCATTAAAATCGACTCGAAATCAAAAATAACGTACACCCAAAAGGGACGATATCCTTTTAGATATAGTCTAATACTACTACTACTACTACTACTACTACTAATGATAATAATAATTCTAATTTCATAATAATTAAGCTACATGTTCTATTTATTATTTTATTGTAAGTGTTATACATAATATCAGTCGATTACATAAGTGCACATTTTTTCGATGAAATCATTATATTTTGTTTTTATTTCTAATAAGATAAGATGTTTTATTTTATTTTATTTTAACATTTTAAAGTTATTCTTGATTATGTTAGAAAAACATCTTAGGTATATCCGTCTTATCATGTATACTATACAAAGGCCAAAAGAAAACTGTTTTTTTTTTACTTTTTAATTTATTTTTAATATAAACATCTCCATTATTCATGACACTATTTTTATCATTTCCATTAGTATTATTAGCAGTTTTTTCGGACGAAATCTATTTTAGTGGATAAAGTTATTTTACCTATATTAATACGTAGAGTTTTTGTTTGGTGTACATATTTGTTATTGATGTTAATAGGTACATCCACATGTCTATTTATTATAGTTTTAATAGGTGAATCTTTGTTATATTTGCTATTACACTGACTCCGTAGAGCTTTTCTTTTTGTGTTTTTTACAAAATACGTAGAATAAGATTTGAGCGTATGTTTAATGCATTTAAACTATTTGTTGCTGCATATTTTTAATGCTCGGGATAGAATCCAATTATAATAACAATTTTCGAGGAAATTATATTTGTAGGAATAAAAACGAATATACTCATTCCTATTGCTTAATTTGAGGTGGACCTTATAACTGTGTATATTAATGTTGTTTATGAGTAGAATGTCAAGAAAGGATACGGAATTATTGTTTTCGTTTTCGTAATGATTGTAGGTTTAATAAGTCGTTCAGTGATGCTTTCTATTTTGGTGTTATATATAGCACTTTTGGCCAGGATCAAAGTGTAGTATCTGTTCCGATGGATAATGCACTCCATAGACTGGTACCGCTTTTGCCTTTGGGGCTTGATTTACGCCGGTCTGTTGGTTTTTTTCTGTGCAGTTCTAGGAGGTCCACCGTCCCAGTCTTTGCCTCCACTCTTTGGGAAGAAGCAAGTTTATTGCATACTGCCTAAGGCGCCCCTACCGGGAAATGCCGACGGGGCTGCCCAGGCATTTTTGTAGGCCAGAGTGCTCATCTTCTCGGGCGCTGGCTTTTCGAATCCCACTTTCCCGACCTTGTGTCACATCTTTTCTTGTGGGAGGAAGATAAATAAAATAGCATTTATACCTTAGTCATCAAAAATACGTTTATATACAACCAATTGTGATTTCACATTTAAAGAATATATAGTTTCATTTCTGTTTCTTTTAGATGAGGATTGATGATTTGTATAATTTTGGTTATTCGGACTACATTTCTAATCTTGAGTGTTTTTCATGTACTTCTACAAGCTTGCAATACAGCTTAAGTATGCTACTTTAGTAAAAGCCCAAATATAATACTTATACTATATAATAATGTAAGAATACAATGCGTTATATATTTACTTTTATGAAAGTTACATTAACATAACAATGTACAATGGTCTTATTGATTTATTTAAATTTCCAACACAGCGTGTACCGCCATCAAAGTATGAAACTAGTGCAAACCGTCAACTTGCCCAGAGTAAGACTCATGCAGAAATCGACTTGGGGTCGGTAGTTTCCGGATGTTTACGTAAACGACCGGAAAATGCCGACTCTATGGTGTAACTTGACTTATATCGCATGATGTGTTTTTCTAACGGCGATGCTGATGTTTGTTTAATAGTAAACTGCATCTTCGGTCCGCCATCTTGAATTCAAAACTGGATGGTCGTTCTGCAGTAAGCTGTTCTTATACAAAAAATGTGAAACCTGTTGTTACGGTTAACTTGTTTTTTTTTTTATTTCTCCAAAAACATAAAGGTGAGAACCGTGCTTGTTCAATTACTTTAGAAAAAAAGTACGCTCTCACTAGCTTAGACAATTTTCCTTGCAAACGTTTCCGAAAGAAAAAGCGAGAATAATGCAGAAATGATAATCTCTGACCCTCTTTCAATTCTGACATCACCCTCTCCGAACTCGATTGTAAAAAGGGCAAACAACTAAACCCTCCTAATTCGGTAGTTTGCACCAGTTTATTTAAAAATCAAAACATTGTAAACATTTTTTTTCTAAGTATTATCAAGTGGGTGCACAAATAATTACCAATTTGATGAACTGAAAAGTATAGCGATAAACATGCAAATGCTATAAGTCACTGAAAAGAAGCAATCCATCCTTTATATAGAAAAGGTTTATAACTAAAATGTTTGATAAATACAGTTGAAAATATTGTTGTTTGATAGACTTAGTATCCCCTTGGCTAAATGAACAGTGACATATTGTTAGTTCTGTATTAAAGAATGATCTAGAACGCCTTTGCATTGTCTATAAAAAGACACACGTTACCAGAATATTTAATTTTACAGCAGCGCGATTGGTTAAAAGCTCCAACCAGAAGATATGGTTACTAACTGCAATTCCTTGTTAATCATCAGACGAGATATAATCCCACTGAATACACGATTTCTCAGTAAATGTTGGCTTTCACGTCAGTTTTCCAAAGAGTTTTAGTTCAGTTTTTCTTTTTCTCTCCTTGATTAATGACATTAAAGACAACGAGAATGTCGGTAAAATTATATTTACAGTTTTCTTCTTTACTAAATTAGTCAATTGTTGAAATAATCTATTTTTGCTTTCGAATCGTTTATCTTGTATGAATCGTTATGTACTTAATTGTGTCTCTGCGTTGAAATCCAGTCAGTTTGCGTGCACACATTCACAGACGAGCGCAGTATTCATTCATTTTAAGAATTCACGAGAAATTATGTGTTTAATAGAATAAAACAATGTTGTTTTTATTATTTATTTATTGACACAACCTATATATATATATATATATATATATATATATATGGGAAGAGAAGGATGAAGGTAATCCGACGTGATGGGAAAATGAAAAGGGAAAACCAAAAAATGGATCTTTTTTATGTGTACATCAACGTTTCGTCTTTATTTATAAGACTTCATCAGGATGATAAAATAGAGAAAAAATGTCATGCAAGTACAGATACATGTAGGGTAGACATATTGGGAGGAAAAATAGAATGAAATAATGACCACTGCTGGGTGGACGTCCGTATTTGTTGGAGAAATAGAAATGAATGCTGAAGAAAATGAGTGGGGGAAAAATGGAAGGATGGGGTGAGCAAGGACTCCTGTGGCTGGTGGTAAGAGAAAGAGGTGGGGGATAGGCAGGGGTAAAGTGGATGGTAGAGAGGGAGTGGAGGAAGAGGGGGACGGAGGTGTTTGACCAGATGGCTGCGGTCAAGATTGAAGGGGAAAAGTAAGTTGGAATGTTTGTGTATGGGGGGTGTATGCAGGGAAAGGAGGGTGGGTAGAGAGGGAGGGGGGCTGTGATTTTAGTGGATGGGCGAAAGTTATGGTCTTAGAGAGCGTTTTGAGAAAATGAGGGAATTTAAGAAGGGGTATGGGAGAAAATAGTTGAGAGGGGGAGAGGGAGGATTTGTTGTGATAGGGTGTGAAATATTTGAAATATTTGGAAAATGATAGCAATGAGTGAGGGATTGGAGGGGTGGAGGAGGGCGGTGATTAAAAGGGTGGGTATGGAATATTTGAAATATTTGGAACATTGCTATCATGACAGAAATTTGAAACGATCTTCATTTTTCGGAGTCCTATGATTCAAGATATAATTAGATATCTGAGTTTTATTTTTAGATTCTCTTCTTTAGAAAATCATATTTTAGACAGCTATACTCTTTAATCTTCTGGTAGTGATATCAGCCATAATTGATTTTCGTTTTTTATTACTACCAGAAAAGCTTGAATCACACGATTAGGATGATCGTAGAAGAAGTTATTCTTACTGTTTTTCGTAATATTTTGAAATTCACTTTCATGCGATAACCAACGTAATACTTTTCGCAAACCTTAATTAAACACGTATCGCTTGTTATCTTGGGCACTGCTTTACTGTAAGTAAAATTACTTTACTCATGAATATACACTTTTTACCACATTATGTGTACGTTCGTTTATTATATCAATGAAATACTCGTATTATATATTTAGACAGGCCTCACTGTTAACACCTACATTAATTGCTCGATAGGTTCTTTCGAAAATAATTGATTCAGTAACCATAAGAAATGTTAGAGGAACATAAGAACCTCTTGTCTAGTGCCTGTTCGAATATACTCGATAATTTAGTGTACCCTGCTATGACAGCGATATATGTAACATCTTTTTCTTAGTGTAATATGATAATTTTATTGAAGAAGAAATCGAAACTATAGAACTAATGCATTCAAACGTATTTTGGAATTAAAAAAACGCGTTTTTTTCTATTTCATTCTTATGGTGTCGATAAACGTACAATGTGTATTTAGAATATGGTAAGCAACTGAGGTGTCAAAACAGGTCAAGTAGTTTAAAATAATGGTTTAGACAAATGGAATTCCCCAAAATAATCGAATCAGAATATCATTTTGAGTTGTGAACACATAGAGAAATACGAATAACTTTTATATGCTTAAATCATGACGTAAGATATATAGATATATAGACAGACATGCAGATTGAATAGAGAATAAAAAAGAACCCAATGCGAGCGAAAAAGTAAAGAAGATACTTGCCGCAAAAGACAACTTTATGTTATAGCCAAGCAAACACACACACACACACACACACACACATATACACATACTTGACTGTCGTAATTCATTACCGAAAAAATACATAAGTACACACACATCAGTCTGGGTTATAGTAGTCATTCACACACACGATTGCTAACTGTAATAAAAACTGGAAGACGAAAATAACTTACGGATAAGTTTTATTTAACATTTCGTTGCTTGCTGCCACAAATAGTATTCAATGTTCGCTCTTAATATATTACACGAATGTAGAACATTTCATCATTAATCAAAAGGGTGAGACGGGCATCAATTACGTTTGATACTACACATACATTAATCAATTACGTTTGATACTACACATACATACACACTGGGATCCACGTTGCAATCTATTGACAAAGTTCCCAACGAACGGACAACAGAATCGTATACCTGGCATAGATAAAACAAGAAAAATACAACCAAGAGCAAAATATACGTGTTTTGTTTTTGCATCTTGTATAGTCTACCAACAATCTACATGGCAATTAATCGGAACAACAATAACAACCACAACCGGTAGAAGCAAGTTTCTCTTGGCCGAATCCGATTGGAGCCTCGCGTACACCTTAAACACTAGCTGTTCAAACTCAATTGGGAAGCTTACATAATTTGCGAACTGAGTGAAGAGAGGACCGACCACATTCTAACAGAAATCCTAACAGTTCACAACAACTCGACGTTCTAACCTGCGACCGATGGCTTGCCTTACGTATCTGGTAGAGATAGAAAAAACTACCGGACTTCTACAATGTCTCTTAGACGGCTGATATCCGCTCCTTACTGAAACTTCTGCGAGTGCATGACTAACAAGGAAATAAACAGCAGCAGTATGATTCCATTAATGGCATTGGTTTCCCCGATATCTTTCTAGTCAGGATTCTTTCTAGATAGAAATCGGGTACTTACGGGAGGGACTATGTCAATGTCGCCAACATACCAAGTAAATGTGATTCTGTGGAACGAAGTGGATTCGAACTTGACACACACAGGTCGTCAGTCCGTATCGTCAACAACTTAGTAACAGTCACCTCCCGGACTATTGGTAAAAACCGAATCACTCTGAAATAATTGTCAGAGCATGTATTTGCTATTAATTATTAATGATCCAGACTAAATAATATTCATTCGTATTTTATGAATCATATGATTCTATTATTGGCATTAGTTTACTCAGTTTCATTCTAGTCAAATTCTTTCTAGATAAGAATCGGGTACTTACAGGAGGAACCCCGAGAAATTTGCAAATATCCTTAGTGAAAGTGTTTCTGTGGAACGAACTGTATTCGAACTTGGCACACCCAGGTGGTCAGTTCGCGTCGTTAACCATTTAACAAGCGTATCCTCCCACACAGGATGTATCTTTTATAGACAACTGGCATCGCATTATCAAGCCAACCATTTAAAATTGTGTATTTAATAGTATGGGCGGTGGCAACGTAGTTGTGTCAGAACTATGCCGTCTGGAATTCGACTTCGTAGTAGTGTCACTCATGGTGGGGAGCTTTAGTACAAAATAGTATTAAAGCTGCAACCTGGCTAGCAAAGCTCTGGTGAAAGTCCAGATGATCGGCAACAAAATCTACTGTCCTCTGGTCATCTTTGGCCATGCGGATGGCAAGCAGATACGTGGCAGAAGAAAAACGAAAATAAACGAAGTGAGACCGGCAACGTTTCTTCTACGCCATTCCTCTGTGTGTTCTGGGTCTAAACATCACCGACTTCGCATGCCATAGTTTCAAGGTTAAAACTGGCAATTTTGCAGGTTAACAAATGGATGCTACCATCGAGAACGACGTAATGCGAAGCAGATGATACTGAGTCATGGTCTTCATGCGGTCTATCTACAAATTCGACACACATAACAACAGCAACAGCAGCAGCAGAGCAAGAGTCGTGATACAAAAAGTAAACAGTCTAGCCGAATATCATCACCATTTACATGTATACCAGACTATTTATTCTGCATTCGTAATCCAAGCACGGCATGTCTCATCAGTAATCTGCTATAAACAGTGAAACTAATTCCGCATCCTTTAATCGAAATAAATAAAATATGTATGCTTATGTGTTTCTATGTACACTCATAACTTACTCAGTTGGGCAGTAACATAGTAGAAATTAAGGCTATATACACACATCGATACGGCGAACGACTCGATGTAAAACGTGACGTACGTATTGATGAGAATTCAGTAAAAAAAGCGCATTCACTTAATTTCTATTGCACAGTTCGAGCCTAGAATCGAATTCTGAAATCAAAACTGCTTACAGAAATAATAACATCATAAATAAACAAGTCATTGTGGCGGAATTATTTCAGCAACTCAAAAATAACAGTGGACATCCAATAAATTTGTCAGCGGTTTTATTTTTTGAATGTGTATATCATTGCTGCGATAGGAGGTTGCCGTGGTGAACTGGATATAAACCTAGTCTGTAAACTGTGTGTGTCAAGTCGAATCCCGTCGGTTCCATATCACCAATTCTACGTAGATGTGACCAGCCTTCATATGACTCTTCCTGTAATTACCTTATCCGAGACAAAATTGGGCCAAGTAATAACAACAATAGAATCGAACCAATCAACAAATCATACAATTCTGATTCATACGACTTTACAATATACAAAAACACATCAATAAATTCATTGATGTGTTTTTAATATAATCGACATAAAATATTTTTATTTGATAAATAAATACTCTTCTCTATCTATATTTTAATGTATCTTTCAAATTTTATAAAAAGGTTTACAGTATCGCAAATTTTCATTATAATAAAAAATGTGGCACAAAGCTGAAATTGGGTATGGAGCGGGATTAGGGTCAGCTATCGTCCTCTTGGGGTGTTCTATAAACTAGTTTCAGTCATCATAAAAACACATTCACTCTATGGCTAAAACCTACTTTACATTATTGTTAATGGATTGAATTTGTTTTATTTACGCAACATATATGTACAAATCCATTGGTTGGGGTGGGGGTGCTAAAAAACAGCAGAGATTGCCGAAAAATAAAAATACTAAGTACAGTGGTTAGTAGGACCCTTCTAAATCTATTTATGTATTAGCAGCTCATTGTTTTCCGGGTTGTTTGAAAAAAGGAGGACAGGGCTGATTTGTACCACTAGCTGAGAGAATTTGGTAACTGGGATTGGGTGATATAAAACCTGCGGTCAGTGCGCACCATGCCTAGGCAGAGAACACGTACTCAAGCTTGGTTCGTCTAAACACAGATAAACTAACTGCGTGTATCCATTCTTTTCTCTGTCTATATAAAACTCTATGTATGTATGTGTGCTCTTTTTGGGTTCCCTTTAGAAAGAAAGTTTAGATAATCCACATGAAATATAAAAGTGTATTCTCATGTAACATTTTTCGGGTAGACACTAGAACTGGTCCCGAATCTCCAAGTCTCGTCTTTATCTAAGGGATCTATGGAAGTCGAACACTCTTTATAACTTCAAATATATCCCATTTAGAGGGAATATATATAATACGTATAAAATTCTCCAAGAAAGACAATGTATGTGGTTCTAAATCTCCACGTAACCGTCTATGTGCAGAATATCTAGGTTCTCCATCTCTATGTGACCCATTGGGGCAGAACGAGCTTTAATATTCAAATACGTATATCCGATTGTAAATAAATTCAAATCATATATACACGGATTCAGAAAAAATGCCCACATTTCTGTTTTTTTCAGTGTATTATGGGGCGAAATAGAAGTAACGGAAGTAAAATCCAAAATGGTAATATAGTGTTATTAGCATAGTGAAAATGTACATATAAGTATTCTTGCTAATAAATGAATAAAATTAAGCGCATTATTGCATGGATGGAAATCTTTGTATTGTATCTGCTACGTTTTCTTGTATTATCCTTTGTATTCATTACTACGTATCATTATGTTTCATATGATACACTGGCAACGCTGTGTAGCCCTGATTGTAACTAAAGTGCTAATACTATATGTTAGGTTATCATGAAACGTGATATACACATATATCAATATGATACGATATATCACGCTTTAGCTTAAGTTCCTCATTACGTCGTTTAGCTGGCAGTTTTATCTGGAAGTCTAGAAACCTACATAATCATGCCGTCTTACCGGTGGTATACGTCTTTGTAATATCCTTCAACCACTCCTTCTAGACAGAGGACAGAAAACGATCTACCGTGTATTAAGTATCTCGAAGACCTCCTGTCTTATTCACAACTCTGTTATGATTGATCAAGAAACACCATCATCTCTGTGGTGTTATTCTTTTGTGCATTCTTATCCCATTCTTTCTAGATGTACAACAAAATACGTTTTGTGATTTATAAACCGTCTCAAAGTAAGTAAGGACTCGTACAGCTTTTGAACCAGACAAAACCGACTTTCGCCGACGCAGAATTACGTAAAAAAAAACGGGAACAGTCGAATGAAAACAAACCTGCGGTAAAATCAAATCGAGGCTGGATTCTAACGGAGAAAAACATTTAACAGCATTCAACACAAGAAGAACACTCACCGTTTTCTTAATTTTATGAAATATCATTTATTTTTTGATGAAAAAAAATTATGAAACAACTTTTTTTTCACGACAAAGTTATATTTTAAAAAAAATCAGTAGTGGTCCAGTTTTATACTCAGACAAAAACCGAATCGTGTTTTTACACGCACCTTAAACTAATCCTAACTTACTTTCATTGCCTTTGGTAACAGTAATATTTAACTATTTGTTTTTATTTACACTTTTTTTCTGTTTGAAATTTTTGACAATTACTAATTTACAATTTAACTTATCGACTAATTTCCTCGCCTTTAGATTGGATAAGTGATTCGACATCTTCCGGTTGTTGATGTAAACAGTCGGAAAAATGGCGGAAAACTAGATTTTGTCTGCTTCAAAAGCTGTACCAATACCCAATCTTTCATCAGTGTGTTTAACTGACTGATTAATCTGAAAGTCCGGGAATCTACGTCATCACGTCTTCTTCGTGCTTATTTATCAATGTTATGAAACCCTCCGCTATTCCTTTGAAAATGTATATTTAGTTTGTCGGTATGCATCGCTATATTCGCTTCCATTGCATTTAGTCAAGGAGATACTTGCAGAATAAACCGGTTTACAATTTTCATAAAGGTAGACATGCAAAGCAGAAAAATGAGAAAAGCCAGATAAGGAAGCGAAAAAAAAGAGAAAGCGAGACACGTGACCTTTATCAATCATCTAATTGAATGTGTCACAAGGAGCCGACAAAATGTTCACTTTCATTACAGACCCTTCATACACGCCCGTGGTCACCTGCGTCCTTCGTGCAAGGAATTTCGACCGGTTTCCTTTTACATTTCATTTAAATTTCTTTATTTTATGTGCTGTCATGTCTATCTACTTGATACTTTTTCCGACTTATTTTTTCCCTTTTATTTCTGATAGATTTTCTATCATTTCTTGAATACTTTTCTTTAAGATGTGTTTGCGTATGGACTATATTGAAAGACGAGTCAATACGTATTATACGTAAATGACATAGGGGTGGGGTTCTAGGGATTCTAATTAAGTCAAGGGACGGGGCGCTGTCCTTCAGTGTCGCTATCTTTATGAGTATGCTAAAGGGCTGCCTAGAGGCGGAGGTAAAAACCAAGAAGAAATAAAACCATATATGCGCGACAATCCGAACGGGGAAAAACACTCACAGTTCTGCATATATTTACATATATAGAAGAGTTTACCTGGTGAAACTCATGGTTAACTTCTGCCAATCTATTTGAATGTATGTCAGTTCTGCTTACTTTAATGTATTTATAACTTTTATACGACGCTTTTTTTATTTCTCCAATGTATTATTTCTTTCAGCGAGTTATCTCATATTGCATACAGCGCCTTTCATAAATATTGAAACGGCAAGTTCAAATTGCATTTTTCGTTGTTAATTTAACGACTTTGGGTTAAGCTCAAACGATAAATATGAGACATAGTTAAGAATGTTAACTAGTATGTTAAATATTATTTTACTGAATTTACATGTAGACGTGTTAAACAACTTAGTACACATCATTTTTTAAGATAACCCGATTTTTAGTAAAATTAGAGAAAAACATAAATGTTTTCTTCTCGTTAACACTGGATGACGTCACAAAAAGGTTAGGGGCAAAAATGTCCGATGGCATTCATTAAAATAGGTGGAACACATCGGGAAGATCCTTTATAATATAAGACGTTATCGCTTTTTGACGTCATATATTAAGAAGAAGGAGGAGGCCATCGGGGAGATAATTTAATATAGTCATAAATTATTTCAAATATATATCATTTTGATTAAATTTATATAATGCGTATAAAATTCTCCGGGAAAGACAATGGACGTGGTACTGAATTTCTACATTACCGTCTATGTGCCGAGTATATACCTCTTATCATCTCTAAGTGACCCATGGATGAAAAAGCCCTTTAAACTGCAAATACGCAAATCCCATTTAAATTATTTTTAACAATACGTATAAGACTCTAATTCAGAGAGGTTTCCACCGTTTATGTTTTTTCTGACTATGTTAGGGTAAAAACGGGAGGACAAATTGCAGTAAAAACAGAGAAAGTAATATGGTGTTATGAACATAGTGAAAAGTACATAGTAACGGCCCATATAAAAAAATAAGGACTCCGGAAACTGAAAAAAAATGTAAAGAAACGAAATTCGGTCTACACCGGTTGACCATACCGGTTTTTTGTCAACAAACGAATAAAAATGCTGTGTTGTTTTTTTAAGGGGGGGTCAAAAACTCTTTTTATACGGAAAACATTTATTTTAAGAAATATTAATTAAATATCTATTTTCAATGTAGGATGCCTTTTCTTTATTTACAAAAATGTTTTTTTAATTATCTAACGAAACATATCAGAATTCCCGTTCTAAAATGCTTTCGTGTCACTATTTACTTGCCTCCCCACGAGGGCAGAATGCATAATAAAATAAAATAAATCTCATATACTGTAGTATCAAAAGTAATTGATGCCTGTCTTACCTCTTTGGTTAATGGTGGAATGTTTTACATTCGTGTATATATTAAGAGTGAATATTGAATACTATTTGTGGCAGTAAGCAACGAATAGTTGAATAAAACTTATCCGTAAGTTATTTTCGGCTTCCAGTTTTTATTACATAGATTGCGTTTTTTTTTACAATACGTTTTAATAAACGTAGCAGATTCTATTTTTTGTGCATTATATTTTAAGGAAAAGAGGGTATGTTAAATTTTTTTTTTTCTTGGAGAACACTTGTTCTTGCTAGATGTTGGTCTCTTTTTAATTCCTGTTCTACAGAGCATGGCTTATACATTAGAATAGCTTTACATTTACCAATAATTCAATAATGTTAGAAAATGTCAAATGTTTTAATAAAATACGATAATATAAAGTACAAATATCTACATCATCTTACAGAAATAAACTATTAAATAGAAAACAAGAGACGTCTATCAACTGTAAACATAGTAGACTCTACCTCCTTAGCAACCCACACATCCCACCTTAACCCCACACCAACTCCCCACATTTTTAAAAATGAAAATGAATTCTAAAATGAATGATTACATTAACCCCCCCTCATTATACACTACTTCAAAACACATTACAACCCCTATCCACCCACCCAAATTTACCACCCACCCCACCCCCAACAAGTACCGATGAATCTATAAATATAAATATATAAATAAATAAATATATAACCACCCCACTAAACTATCAATAACATCAACTCTCTAAGTATTACCTATAATTCTCAGCCTATATAGCCTCTCAGTCATACTACCAATTATACCAAAATCATCTCCCACCTAAACCCATAACTGTGATAGCTATTAACTCTGATATCACTTAGACTAATCTAATCTCAATTACTTAATCCTTCGATTACTATCTTGAACACTTAATTATTGACTGGTGCTTAGTCCTTATTATTGGTAGTAGAACTATAAAAGCCTACCATCACTTGTAGACTTATTTCGCCCAATGACTTCACAAGTAACAGGATCATAATAATAATAATTATTATTATTACTATTATTTACTCACTAGGAGTTATCACACTGGTCATCGTCAGTGGTCACCCACTGCCGACAACCTGTGGTATTCCCTGGAGTCTGAGTGACAACAAGTCTCCTCAGGCCTCCAGTATGCTCCACCTCTTTTCGTTCATCACCGCTGATGATCTTGCGGTAATCGCAACAGCCACCTACCAACGATTTCTCGCTGATAATGGCCATTGGTCTCCTCTGGGGCCCGAGTGGCAACAAGCCTTCCCAAGGTCCCAGAGCTGTCCGCGCTCTTCCAGTGGAGGTCTGGTTTTGCGCTTTCCCTCCTCGACCCTCTGTCCATAATTTTCGTGGCGTCAGCCTATGCTTGCGCCTCTCTCGTTCGGTTGTATTTTCCCCGGTTCTGTTGTTTTGTGCTTCCATGTGTTTGTTCTCCATTCGTTGCTTATGTGGGTTGGTTTCCGCATTCGAGGACATTTCTCAGGATTGTAGCTGTTTTGATCATTACTGTCCTTTGTATGGTCTCAGTTATCCCTTTGATTCCTATTTCTCCTAGTCTTTTCTCCATGTTTTTGGGGACTGTTCCTAGTGCTCCTATGATTATTGGTGTTATACTGACTTTCTTCATGTTCCATATTCCTTTCAATTCTCTGGCAAGTTCAGTATATTTGCTTCTCTTTTCCGTCTCTTTGATCTTCACTCTGTGGTCTGCTGGAACGGCAAAGTCCACGATTTTGCAGGATTTTTCTTTCTTGTTGATTATTATCATATCCGGTCTCCTTGCTGTTATGGGTTTGTCTGTTTGTACATTCATATCCCATATGATTTTGTGTTTTTCGTTTTCTAGTACAGTTTCTGGTTTGTGTTTGTACCGTTTTCTTGCATATTCGAAATTCAGTTGTTTGCACATTTCCCGGTGTACTTCTTTCCCCATGCTGTCATGTCTGTTCTTGTATTCCCTTTGTGCTAGCTTGCTGCATTCACTTATTATATGATTTATCGTTTCGTCTCTTTGTCCACACAATCTGCATTTGCTGTTTTCCTGGGTTTTATCTATCTTTGCTTTAATAAAGTTTGTCCTAATCGCATTGTTCTGTGCGGCCGTCAGCAGAGATTCCGTTTCTCTGTTCAGGTTTCCTTTTCTTAGCCATGCCCAGCTGTTTTCATTGGCTTCATCGCTTGTGAGTCTTATAAAGCGTCCATGTAGTTGTTTTTCTTCCCACTTTTCCTTTCTTGTCTTCTTGTTTCTGGGTTCAGTGCTTCCGGGGTTGTTTGTTGGGCTGGTGTCTCTTGCTGTGGTGATCAGTCTTTCCGTGTTCTGGGTTACATATTTCTCCAGCTCTTTTTTGGTGTCTTCCACACAGTCTTCTATACTTACCAGTCCTCTACCTCCTTCATTTCTTCTCACGTAGAGTCTGTCCGTGTCGTCTTTTGGGTGCAAAGCATTGTGCATAGTCATTAGTTTTCTTGTTCTTTGGTCAAGGTGCCTGAGTTCTTCTTTGGTCCAGCCTATGAATGGTCCAGAGTATCTTATTAGTGATACAGCCCATGTGTTTATCCCTTTTACTAGGTTTCTGCTATATAGTTTAGTTTCTAAGAGTTTCCTTGTTCTTCGTAGATATTCTTTTCCAATCTTCTCTTTCATTTCTGTATATTTGATTGTGTCTGCTTCCAGAACTCCCAGGTATTTGTAGCTATCTTGTTCTCCTAGCGCCCTCATCTCCTCTTGGTTGGGGAGTTCTATACCTTCTGTCGTCTCCAGTTTTCCTTTTTTGATCTCTAGCAGTGCACATTTTTCTATTCCAAACTCCATTTGGATATCCTGGCTGAATATCCTGGTTGTGTTTATCAGCTTTTCCAGTTCTTTTTTGTTTTTTGCAAACAGTTTAAGGTCATCCATGTACATCAAGTGGTTTATTCTTTGTTCTGTATCCGTAAACCTGTATCCGGCATCACACTTTCTGAGTATGTAGTTGAGTGGCATCATGGCTATTATAAACAGTAGTGGTGATAGGGAGTCTCCTTGAAAAATGCCTCTCTGTATTTTTATCTCAGACAGGTATTGTCCTCCAGCTGTCAGTTTTAGTCTCCATGTTTCCATCGCTTTCTGGATGAGATTAATAATCCTGTCTGGTATCTTGTATATCTTTAAGCATTCAATTATCCATGTTTGGGGGATTCTGTCGTAGGCTTTCTTGTAGTCAATCCATGCCATGGTTATGTTCTTTTGTCTTCTCTTCACCTCCTTCAGGGTCTTTTGATCAATGTATAGTAGATCATGTGCCCCTCTTTGTCCTTTCCGGCATCCTTTTTGTTCCTCGGGGAGCAGTCCACGATTGTCCAGGGATTGGTAGATTTGTTCTCTCAGTTGTGCTGTGAGGATTTTCCACATTATTGGTAGACATGTTATCGGTCTGTAGTTGCCGGGGGTCGTTCCCTTTTTGGGGTCTTTTTGTATTAGTGTTGTTCTTCCTTCCGTCATCCATTCTGGTACGTCTGTTTTATGGATACATCCGCTCAGTTTCTGCGCTATTCTTTCATGCAGGGTCGTGAATTTTTTAAACCAGTATGCATGTATTCCATCGTGGCCTGGTGCTCTCCAGTTTGCCATTTTTTTTAGGGTTTTCTTGATTGTTTCTTTGTTGATTTCTGTTTCGGTTCCTTCTTCGATTTCCTGCAGTTCATCTCTCATGTTTTTCAACCATTGGGCATTCTTGTTGTGCTTTTTTGGTACTTCCCATATCTTGCTCCAGAATTGTTTTGTTTCTGTTGGGTTCGGTAACTCTGTTGTTGTTTTTTCTCCATTTACGTTTTTGTAGAACTGGCTTTCATTGTTTTCAAAGGTCCTGTTCTGTTTGCTCATTTCTGATTTGTACCTGTATCGTCTCAGTCTTCCTTCTATTGCTGCTATCCTTTGTTTTATTTCTTCATGTTTCTCATTTAGTTTTTCCTTGCGTTTCTGATTTTTGCTTCTTAATCGTTTCATGTCCTCCTTCCTTCTGTTCACGGTTTTAGCTTCTTTCCGAAGTTTGGTGATCTGGGTTTCCAGTCTGATTTCCCATCCAGGTTTTGTCGGTCCTCTCTTTTGTCCATTCTCTTCGTTTCTTAGTTTCATACTTACCAATTTTGCCCCAGCATATATCAGGTTGTTTAGGTCTGTAATAGTTTCTGTTGGGATGTGTGTGAGGAGTCTGTTTACTCTTTCTGTTTCTGCTTGTAACTTCTTCGCTACTTCATTCCTGAGAGATGGGAGTTTTGTTTTGTTTTCTAACATGTATCGTCTAATGTTCTCTATTTCACTTGCTTCTTTTTCGTTGAGTTCTATCTCAGCAGGTTCTGTGGTTCCGCAGTCTTCTATCTCACCTGGTTCTGTTATTCCGTAGTCTTCAATCTCTTCAGTTTCAGTGTGTATGTTTTGCCCGTCCTCTTCCTGTGGTTTCTCCTTTGGTGGTGTTACTTGCTCCGTTTCGCCATTAGCCTTCTGTCTGATTTCCGTCAGTTCCATCTCCGAGAACCATCCACGCTTGAGGATCTGTCTTGCTTGATCTGCTATCCTTTGTTCCGTTGTATGGTAGTCACTAGCAATGTCCCAGAGATGTTTAATTCGTTTTCGGTAGCCTCTTTCTGTAGGGTAGCGGCTTTCATAATAGCACTCCATCACCAGTCTGTTCTCTTTCATGGTCCATTTCTTTCTATATCTTTTCAGTTTGCTGTTTTCGCTCTGGTTTTCTTGTCTCTGGTCTGTGTCCTTGTCATACCTGGAATAAGAGAGGTTACTTACCTGGTTCTTGTCCGTTGTCTTGTTTCTGAAATGAGAAGGGCCAACATTCGCAGGATGCGGACCGGGTCCCCCATGTTGGCTAACGAGGGAGCACCTGCCCATCATGACACTCAGGTCTTTCTCCTGAGTCCCACGGCTTGTATTGATATTATTGTGCATTATTCATATTTTTGGTGTGTGTGGCCACACCAGGCCCAGGCTTATTTTGCCTGTGGTCCTGTCACAGGGATAGTGGTTGTCTCATTAATTTAAATGAGTGATATTGTGCACTACCACACAAAAAAAGAATAAAATAAAAAAAAAAATAAAAAATAAATAAATAAAAAAATAATAAAAAATAAAAAAATAAAAAATAAAATAAAAAAACTAAAAATAGTAACACCATTAAACTTCTTTTATATAATAATTTCACTAGTATTAATTTTAGTATAATATAATCACAATTAAAAAATATTATCACAGAAAAATTCACTACCGTTACTGAGCTCATTATACAAGCCATAAATAATTATATTAACATAGAATGCAAAAGTAGCAATTAATACCCTAAATTAAAATTATCAAACATTTTTATCTACACGATAATCACCTATAACAACAGAAATGACAGTTATAACTTTAAAATTATAATTCTATTCTCATTATTAAATTAAACCCACCCTGCCACCCGGCCTGGTTGGAATTGAGGTCACGATGGCCCAGACACTTGAGATCACCCCACTCAACTTTCTGAAATATCACTTGTTGGGGTCTCCCCCTCCCCCTTTCATCTCCTCGCTATAAGCTGGGCCCCATCTCCGTCCCCCTCCTCTTATGCATCTTCAATTTCCGGTTGGGGTTGAATTTAAAATCTTAGGCATTTAGATTCCATTGTCGCTTGAATAGTTGGCGTTCATTATGGGCGCTAATGAAACAGAATATATTTTGTCGCAATTAATAGAATAATAAAATCACCAACAAAAAATATATAAATATATATATATATATATATATATATATATATATATATATTATTATTACGTACAAACAAGTAATCCCTGGCCACGTGTTTTTAGCTATCAGTCGTCATCAGCATGGATAAGTTGTACAAGGATCTAACTTACGATTAAAATGAATAAAACATTATATATATATATATATATATATATATATATATATATATATATATATATATATATAAATGTAAGTTCGTAATCCGAGGCAGGAGCAATGCGATACCGAAAGGTGGAACAGATGAAGAAAAATAAACGAAAAGAGAAAATATGAATGAACTCTCAAAAATTATTTAGTAATATTTCACGGTTTTAATACCAAAACTGTAAATAGAAAAAAAGGTTTACTCTCAAGCAATTTAAAAGGTCCGGAATAAACTTTAATTTTCGTATTCCGGACCTTTTCAAAAATATTTAATTATTACAATTGATTTCATCCTTTTTAAAACATAAATTATCTTGATAATACAACTTCAGATGTTTTCAAAAAGCTTCATATGCGGATTTCCTATTGCAATCAAAATTAAACCCCTTAAACAGAATCGTTAACATTCAAAAGTGATTTCTACATTTAAACAATTGGTCCTAGTTTTTTCTTTCATTAAATAAATATAGAGCTCATGTGGTACATACACTATTTAGCTATTACACTTAACTTTTGTGTAAATTTAAAGAAATTTGTCTAATATATATAAATATATATATATATATATTTATATATATATATATATATATATATATATATATATATATATATATATATATATATATATATATATATGTGGTATAGTTTTTCTAGCTGTTTATCAATTGAGACTTGGCTGTTCATAAAAAGGGCTCAATAACGAGTACCACTGTTTTTAGTATGAATTTTTCCTTAATGTCTGAGCAAGTCGACTCTCTACTGAAGTAGATAACTGAAATATGTATGCCCATATGTAACAAATAATATATGTATAAATAAAAAAAATAATACTATATATATATATATATATATATATATATACATATATATATATATCATGATGTTAAAACGGTATTACTTGATGTGTGGCTAATTTCAATTCCTTACACGACACATACGACAGCACATTTTGATCAGATTAAAGGGTCGTGTTCGCTATTAACCCGGATGTTAGATGTTGGAGGACAATTTGGAACGAACGAAAAATGGAAATCATTCGTATTTGCAAACTCATTAGCTCCCTTAGAAATGCATTGGCTTCTTTAGAACTGCTTACTAAGAACCACGTTGTGCATCACCTCCCTCTGACAATCTCTCCCTTTCCCGCCTGATCGTGTTCTGGTTTAATTTCTTCTGTCTGATGAAATTGGGATCTTTTCCAATGGGTAAACGATCAAGATAACACTCATCTATTTGTATTTAAATACCAATTTTCTTCTTTTTTTTTTATCTAAAAAGCACGTTATATCGCTTGAACTCATTGTATTTATTTCGATTCGCTATCTTCTTCATACACACATGAACCCACACATATATATGTATGAACTAAAGAAAAAATGTTTTCCTTTTAATGGCTACTGATCGAAACATCGCGATGACAGCGTACCCTTTGTACGTGTTTGTATAAATACGAATATTAATATATATTTGTAAGGATATCGCAAATGACATTAGCTTTAAGGCATAGCTCATTGCGTGAAACTAATTCGAAGCACCGGCACGTCACAATGCTTACATTGATATATCACTTACATTCAGTCAGTGTCGTATGATAGCGCAGGGATAGGGGCGCCGACTGTCAGCTCGACGGTGGAGTTTCAATCCCGGCATGAGGCACTAGCTAGTCTAGCTGCACTGTAACAGTTTGTATGTGGATGACTATATATATATATATATATATATATATATATATATATATATATATATATATATATATATATAGATTTAGATTTTTCACTTATAAAATAGATCATTCAGTGAAGACCGGGGTTGTTCCAATAAAAAACAAGCTCGATGATACTCGATTACAGAGTACAGAGCATTTATATGTGATTTCATGAAGGCTTACCAAAGCATTGCTTTCAGGACATCAATGATCACCATTAAAGATATTTTTTCTTACAAATACTATTTATTCAAATTAAATGTTTTTCCTACACGTGTTTCACTACCAAGTAGTTACTTGCTTGGCAGATCATCAGGGAAATTAAATGTCTGGAATACTGGTTTCAACTGCCGACAATACACAATGTGGCGTTGCAATAGTTGAGGTCACTTAAGAAGAGAAGAGTAAAAAAATAAAAATAAAAGTCAAAATTAAAAAGCAAGGAAGAACAACGATAAAAAAAGAAAGTCCTAGAAAAGTCTTAGAAAAGTAGCTCGTGCATTATTTCTTCCACCAAGCCAACAAGCAAATAATCGGTCCCAAATACATTCAATAAAACCATAAAACATTCAATGTTCCGGTTTTATGGTTTTATTGAATGTATTTGGGACCGATTATGTTATTGTGCTTATCTACATTTATATTAACTTATTTTACACACACACACACACACACGCACGCACACACACACACACACATATATATATATATATATATATATATATAATTATTAATGACAATATATGTATTAGCATATACTATCAGTGCCCTTTTACTTTGCAGTCGCCTTAAAAGATTCAGCTCGATGATTGTCAATTAGTGATATCAGAGCAAATATAAGTCAGTTCATATTATATTCCAATAACCATGGTTTTATTTCATTATTTTTATTTTTTCACATTTCAAAAAAGCATAACATTTCTGTGAGATATACTTTTCACGGTCTATCTTATGGTGTATACTAGGTAGAGCAGGGAAATATAGACTTAACAGATCTAAGAGATGTAACCTCTGTATTCCGGAATCCTACAATATAGTTATGTCTAAACAAAAGTTATTAAATAAAAGACAGGAAGTGATTCATAACTGTCTACATAGAACCGCATATATCTTATCCCGTTACAGACCCAATTAAAATACCTGTGGCAGTAACCCTTTCATCAACATGAATATGAAAGTATCTAAGGAATAGAAATTAATATTAG
>OY744525.1:32664768-32667268 GCA_963556195.1 Sepiola atlantica
GATATGGTGTTACTTACTAGTCGCATTTGGATGTGATCGGCCGTCCGGATTTTGAATCACTGCGAGTATTTATTCACCATGTCAACGTCCATTGATGAAGCATAGAAATGCCTGTGATTCTTCGTTCTTTAACTGGTCCTCGAAATTCGAAAGACAAAATTAAGACTCGAAACAAGAAAAAATTGTATAGCTTAAAACTCATAAGTAATAGAATGTCTACAATAACTTTATATACTTACAAATGCAATTAGGTCTCTAGTCCCTAGCTAGAAAAAGCAAATACGTTTAGAATAGATGTTTAGCTTCCTTGTTAGGGGGGTTCAATGATATGGGATGAATAATATGGGTTCAATAGTATTAGTTCAATGATATGGGTTCAATGATATGCGTTCAATGATAAGCGTTCAATAATATGGGTCAATAATATAGGTTCAGTAATATGGGTTCAATGATATCGGTTCAATAATATAGGGCCAATAATATAGGTTTAACGATATGGGTTCAATAATATTGGTCTAATAATATGAGTTCAATAATATGGGTAAAATGGTATGGGTTACATGGTATGGGTTCAATAATATGTGTTCAATAATATGGGTTCAATGATATGTGTTAAAAGATATGGGTTCAATAATATGAATTCAATAATATGGACTCAATTATTTGGATTCAATAATATTGGTTCAATAATATGGGTTCAATAATATGGGTTAAATAATATCGAGGCCAAGGATATGCGTTCAATAATATGAATTCAATGATATGGGTTCAATGATATGGTTCCATAATATGGGTTAAATAATATCGGGGTCAATGATATGCGTTCAATAATATGAATTCAATAATGTGTGTTCAACGATATAGTTCAATAATATTGGTTTAAAATGTGGGTTAAATAATATTGGGGTCAATGATATAGGTTCAATAATATGAATTCAATAATGTGTGTTCAATGATATTGTTCAATAATATGGGTGTGATTATTCTCAAGTTATAAAGCTTGGGTGAAAAGATCCCTCTTCTGGGTGATTTATGGCCCCATTAAGGAACACCTTTTGAAGAGTAACCTATTTGTTTATTAATGGGTCACCAGTTATCAAGGCCGTGGAGCTACTCGAGGATAAGGCTTAAACAGATTGTCAGTTGGACGATGAACGCCACCACGCGAAGATTGGAAACAATGGGTTGAATGAGTATTTAAGCGGAATTGATTATGCAAGAGGGCGGCTCAATAAGTATTTGTGTGCATTAGACTTGAAAGCGACGGTGTTACAGTCGGTTGGGAAGCAATTCCATGGTATTTCGTTCCACAGATAGTGACGCTTTAGGAAATAAACTTTGTTCATGGATTGTCTGTTTGGTTTAAGATCCAAACAGAGAGAAATGAAAGTTATTTGCTGTGGTTTTAGTCAGGCGAGCAACTACTATTAACATAACGATACAGAAGAAGAAGGCTAGCAACATCTCTCCGATGTGAAAATGGCTGTAGGGAAAGGAAAAGATAACCCTACTAGTCGGTATTGTACTCTGTCAAGGCAGAAAAGAGAGTAGTACTCTATCCTGGGACGGATACAGCACTTATACAGATATAGGATGACGTCAGGATTTAGGTACTTTCTGGGGCGATAGAATGATCTAACCATTTTTACAGTGACCTTGGCAACATATTTTATTTTAGGTTTTGAGTAAAGGTCAGCACTAGAGCATATCAAAAGAGGATTCCTTTGATATTTAATCATTATATTTTGCTTTATGTTACTAACTTGTATTAATTAATTATTATTCATTATTTAATTAAAAATGTATTAATTATCTCTGAAACTAATTTATTTTGTATGGTCAAGATTAATCCAATTATTGTATTTATGCTATTTTCACACACTTTTGACCATTTTTATTATTCATATTTGTTTACTTATTTTATTTTTTTAATTATTATTATATATTTAATATGTATTTTGGTAACCTTTTTATTTTATACTAGATTTTTTGTATAATTTCTGAATTGCTTTATGATTGTACTTTGATTAATTTCATATAGGTAGAAAAAAGCTTCAGGTCCGCGCGTTATTGTTTTATTAAATATTTATTGAATATTTATTACATATTTTATCTAAATATTTAATTCCAATCCACACCTTATTTTCTTAGTCTTTCTACAGAAGACGTAAATCAGGGTATAAAATATGTTAACTTAAAGGTAATTCGAGCTATTCTAAAAAAATCGGACATAATAACCCCGTAACAAATATAAATAAGACAAGTAGTATTTTTATGCTGCATACGAACATGTGAAAGAGGAAATAATTCCTTTTGTCAAACATTTTAAAGATGAATATTCCATGTATAATTTTTGTACCAACATCAGAAAATGTAGCATGAATTCCAATTCATTTGGTTACATCAAATGGTTACTATTCACAAACTCTTCTTTATCATTAACGCAGACAAGGTTGTCAATAAACAATCTGCGGCTATGATGACAATAAGCTCGAGATAT
>OY744525.1:32669768-32677268 GCA_963556195.1 Sepiola atlantica
AGATCACTCACCTCACCCTGTTTCTTATGCCTGGGTGAGAAAATTGAAATTGTTAAATTTAAAGATAGGGAAAAATTACTCAACGTTAGAAACGAAACGAGTTTAAACTGCAAACATTTAAAGGAGCACACACTAAGCAGATTTTAGATAATAAAAACTCTACTGACTGTTACTTCGTTGTTAGCGGAACACATATTCAATTTTTAATTCTAATTTTATTTTTATTTTTATTTTTATTTTAATTTTTATCTATTTATTTATTTTTTATTTTCTTATTTTTTTTCTTATTATTTTATTATTATTATTATTTTATTTTATTTTTTATTTTTTTATTTTTTTATTTATTTCTTATTCTGTTTTCTTATTAATTTTGGTTTTGTTTATTTCTTATTCTGTTTTTATTTGTATTTTATAATTCTGATGATGTCTTTATAAATTTGAACTTATACAATCTAGAATATCCAACACTAACGATTCTTTTAAAGATGAAATGTATAAGTATGTAAATAAAAAGAAATATTTATATATACACCCTCAAATATATATATATATACATACATACATGCACCCCCCACATACACACATATATATATATATATATATATATATATATATATATAGTTATCCGCGTACAGACGATGCATATGTCTGATACTAGCGCCATAGTCAAACACTTAACTAACGACTCCGATCTGAATTAAGACAACTATTACTAGAAAATACAAAAATCTTAGAATTTAGTACTAACATACAAAAACTTTATATATTTGAAGCCCTATATATAAAAACAAAAAAAACCCTAATTAATAGAATTCATTTTAATATCAGTAATACTATTCTAAAATGTTTATAGCTCCAAATATAGTTTCGTACTTAGTACATACTTCCCGGCAAAAACCTTCTATAGACACAAACACATGGTATATACCTGATTAACTTCATTCCCCCGAAGATGGATCCAGATGCGTCCGAAAGTATTTGGTAGACAAATCCAAACGATGGCAAATTAATCAGCACATCCCCCTCCGAAACTAAGATCCTAATTCAGACTATTGAAAGGATCTACCAAAGGATATCTAGACATGAGTTGTCTCTTATATTCAACAATACTTGCCTGCAAGAGAAGATGCTGCTGAGATATATATATATATATATATATATATATATGTATATATATGTATGAATATATACATATATATAAGCATATATTTACATATATGTATGCATATATATATATATATATATATATATATATATATATATATATATACAGAGAGAGAGAGAGAGAGAAAGAGAGAAAGAGAGAGAGAGAGATAGATATATACATTTAATTATTATGGTGGTCTGATATATCCTGCTGGGATGACGTAAACCAAAAAAGACAGGTTGTTTGTCAGATTTCAGATGGTCCGTCTGACCCTGACGGAGCGTAGCACTTGATAGACAGACAGATCGAATGTTTTAACCGGGTAACGCAACCAGACGAACATTGATTTGTCGGCCATTATGATTAGTTGGTAAATACAAGATCGAAAATGTCAAGACTGTTGACTATAGCTCCAATAAACTGTCGGATCACCTGTCATGTGACCAACGTTTCACTCGTCCCGCCGTCTATTGACTTCAGCAAGAAGAACAAACTCAACGTGAATTTGCTTCCATCATGTATTATTATTTTTTTTTTTTTTAACATGATTCACCCCAAACAAGGCAGGACGCCACTGTAAACGTAAGGGGCTACTGAGAAAAAGGTGAAAGGGGAGAAGGATTTGTGGTTCAGCTTAAATTGGGATCTGAGCAGCGAGATGTCTGTTTACATTAGTTTTAAATTTCTGCATGTCAGTACTGTCGGGGAAACAGGGGTCAGGGAGCGAGTTCTAGAGGCCAGCAGCACGAGGAAAGAAGCTATTTGAGTAGAATGCTCTCCGGCATCTGGAGACCTCCACAGTGAATGAATGAGATTTAGTAGAATGTCGAGTTAGTCTAGTGAATTTACGTCGAGGGGGCACCAGAGTAGCCAACTCATCGGAGCATAATCCATTGAAGTATTTGTAAAACAAACACAAAGATGCCACATTGCGGCGATGGGACAGGGGTTGCAGCTTAGCTGACAGTGAGGGACCTATTAGGTTGACGACTCTTTTTTGGACTTTGTCAAGGAGGGAGAGACTAGTAGATGATGCACCAGACCAGATGTGGCAACAATACTCCATGCATGGGCGAATGGTGGCTTTGTAGAGATTCAGGATAATGTCAGGTGTTAGGAGTCCCCTAGCACGGTAGAGGGAGCCAACCTTCTTTGCGGCAGCCTTGGCAATGTCGTCAATGTATGTGTTCCAATTCATGTTACCTGTGAAGGTTAGGCCAAGGATTTTGAATGATGAACTCTCAGGTAGGGTGTTATTTGCCATGACAATCGGTTGTTTGAGAGGCTTCTTGTAGTTGTTGAAGGGAAGGAGCTTAGTCTTTGCGGCATTAAAAGTCACCAACCATTTATGGCTCCAATCCACTACAGCCTGGAGGTCATTTTCTAAGGATTCAGCCATTGCCTCAGATATGATCGCGTCTGTTTTGCCAACATGGCATGAGTAAAGCGTGGTGTCGTCAGCAATAAACCAATCTCAGACACTATGTCATCAGGGAGATCGTTTATATAGATCAGGAATAACAAAGGTCCAAGAATAGATCCCTGGGGCACACCAGAATTTATGTCATGTTGCTTAGATGAACGGCCATCGAGGACAACCTGGATTTTTCTTTTGTTTAGGAAGGATCTAATTATATTAAGTAGTTGCCGAGTAATACCGTATGAGCGTATTTTCAGGAGAAGCCCTTTATGCCATACCTTGTCAAAGGCCTTGGATATATCAAGCGCTACTGCCCTAGCTTCGCCTGCCTTGTCGAGTGTATGATACATGCGTACAGAGATGACCGTTAGGATGTCTGCAGTAGATCGTGCTTGTCTAAATCCATACTGGCAGTCAGATAGAAGTTTAGCATTAACTAAATGCCGTACTATCGCTAGATTGATTAACGATTCAAAGATTTTGGCAAAGATCGGCAGTAGACTGATTGGGCGGTAGTTCTGAGGGTCGGTTCTATTCCCAGAACTCTTGTAGACTGGTACCACAGAGACAATTTTCCAGCTATCGGGGAAGCAAGATTCAGCTAGGCATTAATTGTAGAGTTTTGAGAGGACAGGGACCAGTTCAGCAGAACATGTCTTTATTACTATTACAGGTATAAGATCAGGCCCACAAGCTTTAGCGGTGTCAAGGTTTTTTATGATGTCTCTGACCTGGGATGGGTATTCCCAGGTTACCAAGTGTGACTTCGGTCCGTAAGGGGAATTCAGGGAGGGGGTGGTTATCTGAGTCTAAAGTAGAGTTAGAAGCGAAACGCTGTGCAAGTAGTTCAGCCTTATCAGTGGCCGTGCAAACGACATCATTGTGGTTTGAAAGTGGGGGAATCGTTGATTGACCATTATTTACTACACTATTGTAGATTTTCCAGAAATCGTGAGTACCTAGTTTCTGTGACTGGATGTGTTTTTTGTTAACTCATTATACCTTCTCTTCGCTTCGCCTATCACGGCCTTGCAATTGTTTCTTGACTCTATAAATTTATGCCTATTAGTAGCTGACTTATGGAGGCCGAATTTACGGAATGCTTGTTGCCTCTCAGAAATGGCAGCTGCACATTCCGAAGTGAACCATTGAGGAGAGTGGGGCTTGCTAAATAATTTTCGCATGGGGACATAGGCTTCAATGCCTGCTTTGACCCATTCAGTTAATTCGTTTGCACACTGGTTGGCAGGGAGTGAGAAGGTTTCCCTCCATGGGGCGTCACTGATGTGATCTCTGATTGACTAAAAATCAGCTTGCTCGTAGTATCTTGTTGTTTTGAGCAACGGTTCATCAGCTTTTGGATGAATTTTTAGCGTGATATGTATCATTAGCACAATGTGATCAGCATTCCCGAGTGGGCTATGAGCTTTCGTAAAACAAGCCTCGGGTATTGAGGTCAAGAAGAGGTCTAGAAGTGAGGATTGTTGGTCCACATGATCGGGGATGCGGGTCGGAAAATCAACAGTCTGAGAGAGGGAGTGAGCTAAGGAGAAATTATACGTAGAGTTGCCGGCTGCGTCAGCAAGGCTTGAGAATCCCAACCAGTCGCGGTGGTGGGCATTACAATCCCCAAATACATGTATCTGGGCATTCGAGTCAAGTAAGAGTGCTCTATCTATGCTTTCAGAGACAGAGTTTAGCAGAGTACAGTCCTGGATCGACGGGGAGCGGTATAGGAAATATAAGTAACTAACGTTGTGATGTAAAGTCAATCTAAAGCACATGTAGTCGTAGTCATCTGATTCTAACCTATGTTCTCAAGTCAGGGGGAGGGTGTTCCGAACATAAACTCCTAGCCCCTGCATGTGTTTGTCAGAGTCTTTACGGTAGAGTGGGAGGTAGTCAGTCATGTCAAAGTGGTGAGAAGAGATTGAGGATGGGAGGTTAGTTTCACTAAAAGCTAGGATATCCGGGGAGTTTGTCAGGAGAAAGGTGTCTACGTCGTTGATGTTGGTTCTAAGTCCCCGGATATTTGAGAATGCAAGCCTCAAGGGCGGAGGCGAAAGTGTTTTTTGGGTGTCTAGTTTAGGTTTGATTTTATTTCTTTGTAATGGCATGTTTGATTTGATTATAGAGTGGATTGGCCAAGGTGGTTACTTGTTTAGTGCCAATAAGCTCACACAACCAGTCCATTAGTCACGACCTGGTCCATGGGGGTTCTGGCCTCGGGAAAGCCCACCGGAGATAATTGCAGGGTCCCTTTCCATGCGCGACATGGCACATACAACTACCCATAGTATTATGCAACTGATGATGGAGCAGCTGTTCTTGGCGCTACTCAAGAGTTTGGACTCCTGACCTGTCAGTCGGAAACAGCAGCCAGACAAGCTGTCTAACCTGTACCCTCAACCTGTCGGACCAAGAGAGACCCAGACGGGTCATGTAAGACTTACTAACGAAAAAACTTTCCCCAATTTGCCCAAATAGAGAGAATGACAACGGCGTTCATTGTCCTAGTAAGGAAACAAGGCTAGGCACTGAGTGTTTAGAGGCGTCCCAGCACTGTTACCTCTGCGCCTGACTAATATACAAAGAAGGAGTGCAAGGCCCGGTGATAGGTAGAACCTATCTACTCCTTAAGCAATTGTAGGTTTGCAAACCGGATATTTTGTTCGAGATTCCAACTCTAGGAAGGTTGTCGATCAGGACTAAGGAAGCAATCCTCCCCCACAGTTTACTACCACGGCGTAAGTAACTGGTAGCAAGTTTTTTTTTTGTCAGAGATTTCCTTCTCTTAGATGGATAGCCTTACGAAGTCTTACGGGTCAAACACTCCGAGAGGGGTAAAAATAGCATGCGCCCATGAACTAGTCGGGTATTTCCTAGCCCCCGCAGGTAAGAAGAAAGAAAAAAAAACAAAAAAACAACAAAGAATTCATATACATATATATATGTATATATATATATATATATATATATATATATATATATATATATATATATGATATTATTATTATTATTATTATTATTATTATTATTATTATTATTATTATTATTATTATTATTATTATTATTATTATTATAACACCCACTTACCATTTATTTCTCGCTTGCAAAACTATTGGCCTTCTCTTGGATCTGAGTGGCAATAAGCACCTCCAAGATCCCAGCACTCTCCGTACTCTTCCAGTGGAGGTCTGGTTTGTGCTGTCCGTCCTCGGTTTTCTCTTTTTTCCTTGACCCTCTAAAAATAGTGTGTGTGCTGTCAGCCTAGGCCGGCTGTATTTTTTGAGGGTGCAACTTATTATTTTTCTTGCAATGTCTGTTCATTGATTCATTTATTTATGCTTTCAGCTGATTTTTAAAATTATAATTATGTTCTCACACAAGCTGTCATCTGTGATTGCTCACTGATAATCACCAGTTGCGTTCCATAGAGTCTGAGTGACAACAAGTCTCCCCAGATTTCCAGTACTCCCCTCTTTCGATAACTACTGCAAATGAATTTGCGTTATCACAACAGACGCTTACCATCGATTTCTCGTTGGCAACGGCAATTGCCCTTCTCTCGGATTTGGATGGCAATAAGCCTCTCGAATGCCCCAGTGCTCTCTGCACTCTTCCAGCGGGGGTTTGGTTAGAGCGATTCCTCCTCGGTCTTTCTATCCTCCTTGACCCTTCAGGACTTTTTTGTGTTCGATCAGCCGGGGCTTGTGCCATCTCGTTTTTTTGGGGAGGGGGGTAGTTTATAACATTTTTGCAGTTTCTGTTCCTAGGGATTCCTGTGGTGCTCTTTATTTAGTTTTGTTTTCTGCCTATTGCATATTGCATGTGATTGGTTAGTCTTCGTATTTATGTGGAAAGTGTTTCTGCATTCAAAGATTTTCTTCAAGATGGCAACGGCTTTTATCATTGCCGTCCGTTGTATTGTTTCAGTCGGCTTTTTGATTCCAATTTCTCACAGTATTTTCCTCAAGTTCTTCGGGACTGTTCTTATGACTCCTACAGCTATTGGTATTATATTCACTGTTTTCATACTCCATACCCCTTTCAATGCTCTGGCAAGTTCAGTGTATTTTATTCGTTTTTCTGTCTTTTTTTAGTTAACTATTATGACCTCGAGTCTTCTTGCTAATATTAGTTTATATGTCAGTACATCCAAATCCCAAAGGATTTTGTGTTTTTCGTTTTCGAGTACTGTGTCTGGTTTATCTTTTTACCACTTGACAGGGTGTTCGAAATGCATTTGTTTTCATAGCTCCCAGTGTACTGCTTTCCCCACGCAGTCATGTCAAAATTTGTATTCTTTTAAGGCCAGTTTTGGGCATTCATTATTATGTGATTTACTGTTTTATCTCTTTGTTCGCACAATCTGCATTTATTGTTTTCCTGTGCTTGAACTATTTTAGCTTTAATGTAGTTGGTCCTAATCGCATTGTTTTGTGCAGCCGTCAGTAGAGATTCATTTTCCTTGTTCATGTGTCCTTTTCGCAGCTATTTCCGTGCGTTCTTCTTCTTCTTCTTCTTCTTCTTCTTCTTTTTCTTCTTCTTCTTCTTCTTCTTATTATTATTATTATCATTATTATTATTATTATTAACTAACTATGCGTTGTTTACGGAAGTTATTAGCAGTGATCTAACGAAATAACAGGTGGTGTTTCCCGGAGTCGATGGAAAGCAATGATTTCTAAATTTCCAGTACTTCTTTGAATAAGAATTCCATATAATTGTTATTGTTTTCGTAACAGCAGTTTGCCATTGATTTCTCGCTAACAACTGCCGTCGAACTACTTTGATACACAGTAATCCTAACTACGATTACAATACTCTCCGTGCCCTTCCAGTTGACGTCTGGGCAGTGCTCTCCTTCCTAAGTCATTCTATCATCGTTGTCACTTCACGACCATTTATTGGTACCAGTCGGAGCTGGTAC
>OY744525.1:32684768-32697268 GCA_963556195.1 Sepiola atlantica
ACAATGGAAGTCGTCCCGAATCTGTACGTTACACTGTGTGTGTCGACTATTTACATAATCCCACATGATATAAATAGTAATTGTTAGGATACTAATACAAATTATTGACGATATGAATCGAATTTACAAACTGTCATTTTACCAATCATGTCAATAGAAAAATAGATTGATTTTTTTTTCATTTTCTAGATTGTCTTTCCCTTTATGAAGGACTCGTCTTTTGTGTCAAATGTTTCTATTAAGAAGAAGCAGGAAGAACGGTTTTCGTTTTGAGGAAGCCTACTACTTTGATAAGCTCTTGCGACTGACCTTATCCTCAGACTGGAAATTATAGACTCACATCAAAAGTGTTGTTAAGACCGCTTGAAAAAGGGTTGGATCATTCTACCACACCAGAAGATATTTCACGCCCGATGTCATTTTCTCCTTGTAGTAGAGTCAAATACGTCCGAAGATGGAGTACTGCTGCCACATATAGGGAGGTGCTGCACTGAGCACCCTTTCCAGTTTTGACAGGGTCTAAAACCGACTTTGAAATCTAGTGGTCGATGCCCTCTTCTGTTACCTACAGTCATTCTCTTACATAAGAGATGTTGCTAGTTGTTCTTTTCTCTACCGTTATTTTCACGGTAAGTACTCGACTGAGTTCAACTCTATTCTCTGTAACGCATTTACAATAAGAACCCGTCTAGCTACTAGAACTGTCAAGGGATTCCCTTTTCTCCTTCTGTAAATAAAAATAAATAAAATCACTTATAGATAAAGTGTATGTTCTCTTATTAAGACCGCACACAAACTGAAATTAATTTAAGAAAATCATTTATATTAAATTATAAAAAAGTCAATGAATTAGTTTTTTATTGAACTATAACCAATCTATATTGTAGAATAATATCGTAACATTTACTAGTTTAGAGATACGACAACAACACAGGATGTACTTCTACCGAAATTTAGATTAAGGTTACAAAATGAAAAATTATAGCATTTTTACCGATTAGGGAAAACGATTTTGTTTGTCTAAATGATATTTGAAAATCACCTGAATAGTCTCCCTTAGCACACATCCAAAGTGGGGTAAATGTTTAACTATCTTGCATTCGGAGTTCCACATAAAGGGAACACGCATGCCTAAAGTTAATGTTGGCAGTCAGAATGAAAATAGCAAAGCTAAGTAATTAATATAGATTCTACAATTGGTCATTTTTAGAATGTTTTTCTACATAAGTAATTAATATATGACTATTCTATATTTCTGTAATTATTGTTTTATTTAAGTTTTGTTCATCATAAGAATATCGATTGCAAACTGATTTGAGGGCAAGCTAAACTCAAAATCAGTAGCAAACGGTGTTTGGTCGGATTTTATTCCTGATAATTAACTTCATCCTTAATATAACTTCCGGCAAGAGTTTCAGTTTCCCAAATTGATAAATTCATTTAATAATTTTTTAGTTAAAAGTGTAGAATAGTAAACAATGCTCCATTCCTATGTAAAGGATGTCATTCTTAACATGATGAAGGATGCATTATTAACTATTCTGTACTGTCACCTAAAATTAATCAATAAAAATAATACAAAAATGGTAGTATTAAATATCAGAAACATAATCTTACTGGGCACTGTTGTTGCTGACATTTAGTCGAGTAATCATTCTGGTTTGTCGATTTGAGTATAATCGATATTATTCTATACTTGATCCCACCCAGAAAATTGTTTCTGATTTTTATGTATGTGGCCTATCTCCATTACTGAAAAACGGTTGGATTTGGTCCCACTGACTGGGCAATGTGTTTTTATCGAACTGGTTGAGGATATATCAAAGATATGTTATCTGAATTGCAATTGATGAAGTCTATTTGCTGATGAGGAAAATTATATAATTTTTTCAAGCTTTATTCACAAAAAACAATGATAGTAAACTGTTTTTCTCATATATATGGATAAAGTCCTTGATTATTATATTTAACATGTTAATTAATTCTGTAATTAATTTGATAATCTACCGAATTATATATATATATATATATATATATATATATATATATATATATATATATGCTTATTTTCACAGATATGTACAAAATCTGTGACACTGGCATGTCGATGTTATCGATCAACCGCTATTATAAACTGAAATCTCACCAGGGAGATTTGGGTAAGATCGGATTCTAACTCTGCCTGATGAGATCTCAGTTTATAATAGCTTTTGATCGATAACATCGACATGCCAATGTCGCAGATTTTGTACATGTCTGTGCAAATAAAAATAATCATATATAAAAGCTCTATTTGATATTGAGCACCTTTTATAAACCAGGTTGAAATTCTTTGGATTACTACCCTGTGAATGTTTTACCTGTAGTATTATATATATATATATATATATATATATATATATATATATATATATACGTGTGTGAACATATTCTTCTCATATCGTGTACATTATGGTTTCTGTTTGTATGCTATTTTCTCATCATTATGAAAGTTTTGTCACTGGTGAAACCTTTATTCGCCGATTCGCGTGCTTTTGTCAAGACAGTCCAAGATTGGCGTCGATCTGTTCAGCGCGTTGACGTCAGGTGGTCTCGGCTACCTTTTTTTAACCATTTATCTATATACGTGTTGTTACCGCGGGAAAATGGCGGCCTGCAAACGCATCGTGAACAATTCGGAGATGCTCATTTGAAAGGAAACATGAAAGGAGAAAACTGTAGAAAGTAAATGAATATAAAATTCAAATAACTGAAAAATAAGAACGAGTCCTTCATCAAAAGCAAAATGTCAACCGTGCTCTGGAAACGCGTGCACGATGCCAGACACCGAAGAAACATAACTGCCCTATGTATATGCATACGCGTGCACCGACAAACATATACACACGCACATGAAATGTTTTGCATACACTTAAACAATAACACATGCATCCGAGACCGATACGCATACATTAACAGAAACAAATTCATACACACACACAAATAAAAAAAACTCACAAGAAAGGATCTAGGCTTACGCAAAAAAGGAGCAACTAATTTGCATTTCAACAGATAAATATGTAAATAGACAATGTGACAAAGTATCCGGGGCTCCATGGGGTTCGGTGCCCTGGTTACATCTTGGTGGTGATGCTAGGCTCTGCGTAGAGACGAAGTGGAGATATAAAACTAGTATATATTCGACGTAGAAAAGAACTTATTCAAACAACAAGAACGAGACGTCAGTCAGTTTGGTAGAGTTAGGTTTTCAGTCAAAATCCATTGCCTCCCAAGGTAAGGAGACAGTTGCCAGATGGGCAGTTAGAGATAATGTAAATCTATTATCTTAAAGTAAATTCCAATAATATCAATAAAACGATGTTGTTCTGTTTAACTTGGCAGATAATTATTTAGGACTGTCATCGTTAATTACGACAGAATGCTTTCGGCCCACACGGCGAGAATAAGAAAGCAATTGTTTTGCGATAACGCCAGGCCAGAAAGAAAATTCCATTTATTTTAAGGAAGGAGGGAGCGATGCCTGTGTTTCCACCCTCCTTGCAAGAGGAGGACACGTAGAAAAGAAAGATGCTGGAGAAGGGAGTGTATGACGATAGACACCTTCAATAATAGGAATAGAGTCGAGAAGAGTATACACGAGTACAGATAACAGTTAGAGTTGGATTGAGACCGAGTCGGACGTTCGCTCGGCGCGCACCAAGATGGAACAAAAGAAAAGAAAACCGAACGAACTCCCCATCGTCACTTCGTCCACTGATTAGTGACTTATGAAACGGATTGACACACACACACAGCTAACGAAATAAATTAGAGACACCACAACCTTTTGCTAAAGACATTTACGAATACGGTAGACATTAATCTAATGTAACATCAATTCTTTTATTTTATTAATAATTACACTTCTATACAAAAAACCCGAACGAGTTGTTGAACATTGTTCTTTTCCTTTTGTTCTGTTTTGAATGATCCTTTTGTAGCTGGACGAGACGACGAGATCGGCGACTTCATCATCGTACTCATCATCATCGTCGCCAACCAATAGGAATTTCGATCTATATATATTTTTATTGCCACTACGACGATGTGTGCACATGTGAGGTCGACGAGACCACTGTGCAGACGCGTGTGGGATTCACAACAAACCCACAAATCTCCAAAACATGTGTTGTAATTGCTTCAATATCCATGGTTGCAATTGAAATATAGCAATGTTAAACAACCAGGGTTGCAATTTTAAATGGAGTGATTGATTGACAAGTGCAAGGTCAAATATAGACCTTAACTAAGAAACGGAAGTTGGCGAAATAATCTGACTTACCGAGAGAGAGTCGTTTCCCCTTTTCATGACGATACACAAATTAGAACAAACGTGAGAGTTGCCGCTACACATTAAACCGCATTGGTTTAAGAGTAGGGGGTATAATGTAACTCAATCTCTCTCTCTTACTCTATCTTTCTTTCTCTCTCTCTTCATCTCTCTCTTCCTCTCTTTGTTTCCCTATTCACTCAGACAGGCAACTAACCCGTCGCTTAAAGCGTTAACATCTCTCGCTCTCTCGTTTTCGTGACTCTTCTTTCGGTTAATACATCTATATATAAAAATGAGACGCGGCCATATGTAACATATTTGGGACTGTGAAGACGAGCATAGGTTCAAGACAAAGGTCGTTGCAACAGCAAGATTAAACCAACTTCTTTCAAGTAAAATGTTATGAGTATTCTAGTGGTGTTATTATTTCTGTATGAGGGGTGTTTACAATCCGCCTAGGAAATATGTGGTCCCTTGCGTCACCCCTGCAGCTCCGTTTGAATAAGCAAAATGTGAGTTTGTAAAACCACTTAAATATAAGAAATAGATATAACGAAAATTGGTCGCATTCTGCTCGATGTATCCAAACCCCGCCTCTCTCTTCGAACTCGTCCTGTCGGCTAATAGTTAAAGAGTTTATTATTTGTGGTGTTATTCCTGTTTACTTATAATGGCGTTTTTAATACTTTTATTATTTCTTGTGTGTATGACATTCGGTTGTTTGTAAACTACGAAAGAGAGAGAATGAGAGAAAGAGAGAGTCACGGAAGCGATGGTGCTGGAAAAGATATGAAATAAGTGAGAAACGAAAAGTGCGATAGATAAAACTTTAGTAACAGGTAAGGAACTTCGCGAGGTAATTGCAAATTAAAACCAATTAGAATTATCTAAATAGTATTTTTACAAATATAACTCGATGCCAAAATCAATAAATATTTTACCACATATTTTTTGCGATTATGCTATTAGAAATTTGAGGAGAATTATCCAACAAAAGAGCTAGTAAGTGTTTCCATATTTCGTCTCATACGACGTGGAGCCCAACAAAGAAAAGTAGCTAACCATGGTACAATATGATTCATTATTAGATGGGTAAGCGTTCAGGAATATCCTGCGTCCTAGATTGAAGTGTTTTAAAAAATATATTCACCCAATTTACGTCCGTCTGTATATATGAATAGAAGGTTAGGCGAGATTTTAACCCCATTGTAGCTTAATTTGTCGGGAATAATAGAAAATCTGAACTGAAAACCAAAACCAGTTCTCTGCTATTCAAATCATTGTTTCCGAATGAAGGATTTATTCTTAACACTGGAATTAAACAAATCCGGATCAAGAAATCTGAGTTCGGTGAGGGAGTATTATTGAAGATTAATGTTTAGAGAAAATGTGGATATAGTTTCTGCAGCCTTTGGCACGTCATAAATCCTCATCTTGCGGAAACCCATCCAAGATAAATCTATTGTTTCTAGCGATAGAAGAAGCCCTGTTAAAATAACGTTTATAATGCTTGCACCATTTGTATGTCACCTTACGACAAATAAAATCGGATTGATCTCCGGAATTACACAAACTCTTGCAAGAACGTTAAGAGCTGACTGTTTGAGAATGTCAGGTAGTTAACAAGTAGCAAGCTTAATCTAGGCTTGATGAGTTGTTATATTCTCATCTTTTATGTTTAGCAAAGATGATTTAAATGTGTCAGACATCGTAGATATATACTACGCGATTTAATCTGAAACGATACCACAGAGTCACACTGGATCCAGTGATGTTTTATTAAAAGTTCACAACTAATGGGCCTACGACCACGAATACACTGGGAACATGGTTATAATGATACTTGAGTTTAATCTTATGTAGATATTGATGTAGTCCTTCTGTCAGTCACAATTTGTCCGTCAGTCACATCTTTTAAAACGTAATACATACATTGTGAAATTTTTCTCATTTCGAAATATCAGAGACCTTAAAATCTTTAGAAATGGAGACTATCACATTAATATTAAATAATACATCTCCAAAAAATAAAGCGAATGCCATGACCTGAAATCGAAATCGAAACATTCAGGTCGTCAGTCTGTCGTTCTTCCAACTAAACTATTTGGATTTTCTCATGAATCGAGTTAAAAAATGTACACGAACCAAATAAGTATAACTTTGTCGTGACGTCTTTTATTTCTTGTTTATGTCATGTTTCAAAATATAAATTCAAACATTAGAGACAATCAATGTACATTCATGAATAGTTAAACATTACTAATAGCTTTGGAAATTATTTTAATGTTTTGGAACATATTTCGCCCCAAACAAGGCAGGCCGCCACTGTAGACATAAGGGGCTACTGTGAATTAGGTGGTATGTTTTGGGCGTCATCCTAAGTTGGGAGCTGTGTAGCGAGATGTCTGTTTACATTAGTTTTACACTTTTGCTTGTCGGTATAGTCAGGAAAACAGGGAGCAGGGAGGGAGTTCCAAAGGGTGGCAGTACGAAAAAAGAAGCTATTGGAGTAGAAGGCTCTCCGGCATCTGGTGCTCTCAACAGTGAATGGAGTGAATTTAACTGATTGACGAGTTGGTCTAGTGTATTTAGGTCGAGGGGGGCACTAGAGCAGCTAGTTCCTCGGAGCACAACCCGTCGAAATTCTGAATAGAATAACACTATTTATTTTTCTTTAACTAATAATTGGCGTTAAAATCAATTTAATATATACTAGAAGTTGGGTCCGTGGAGCCAAAAATTCTAGTATTATTGTAAAATGCGAAAAATATTGGAACTGTGCCTTCGCATTTGATCAATTATTTAATAACGATTTATACGCAAAAATACTTTAGTGGAACAAATGTTGATTTACTTTACTTAAGTATTAGAATAAGGAACTGTTTCTACCCTGACAGATTACAGAACCGACTTCGAAATCTTATAGGAAATGTCTTATTCTCGTCCCTACAGCCTAGTTTTTACAGAAGAGAAGTTGATAGTTTTCCTCTACTCTATCGTTATTTCCATGGTAAGTGTTCTTCTGAGTCCCAATCTATGGTTTACCCTGTAAAGCATTCACAAGAAAAATTCCTCTAGCTATAACCCCTGTAGATAATTCTCCTTTCTTCATTTGTTTACCTAAAACAAAAGTTACATGAGCAAAGTTTATTTCCAAACAACTACCATTCTGTGAAACACAATTCCACGGGGTTGCTTTTCAGCTGACTACAACATGGTCGTTTTCAAGACCAATGTAAACAGATTTGTGTTGCACCGTCCTCTTAAAGAATCAACTTCTGCCCAGTTCCCGCAATCGTTATCACTTATGACGACGTTGTTTTTGATTTTTCCTCATCATGTTGTTATATCAACTTTAATTCGAAAGCGTGCATGTTGCCCTCTTTTTGGAGACCATAGTAGATGAATTGCCTCAGTCGCGGAGGATCGCTTAGGCTGAACGCGGGAATCACGAGGTAGAATTTAACTTGTTTATTTGCATTCAATAACAAACATATATTTTATTTGGTCGTGACATACGATACATTAGACTTCCCTTTAGCGGGGGCATGATGTAACACCAGCTATGAGTGAACTCGAATGTGTTCCGGGCACTCCATGATAAGTTGCTCGCGTCTACCATAGCCGCCATCCGAAAAATTATATTCCGCAGCCCTTTCTCTCTTTTTTCCTATCCTCATCAACTACTCAAGCCTTTTCTCAATCATCTTTTACATGATATCATACTGAATCCATTAGTACGACTGGTATTTTAGTTCGGTTTAGTGAATAATGAGTGCATCTCACTTACCGCTACCCTCATGACCATACTGACTCTTATTGGTAGCACGCGCCATAGAATAGACTCTGTCTTAAAGAGAAACTATCGTTGACAGACTATTTGTTTACAAAATATACGCCCGAAAAATAAATTAATTGACAGACCATTTGTATGCACTTTTTATTCCCGTTTTGGCAGAAAATATCCCAGAGACTTTTGAAAGACCTTAAAACCTGACATTCAACTTACAAATACGTGTTAGTTAGTCGTCTATCGGCAGCCATTAGACTAGATATTAGCGTTGTTATTTGGTTTGTTGCACTATTCCTTGATATATCGACGACACAAAGGTGAATACACTCTTCATCTTTCTCTCCGTGCATTATGTAGATGTAAAGAGGAACCTTAAACTACACGAATATAAATAGTAAAGCTTATTACATGCTCCTTGTTATTCGATACGTCTCGTATGCGTTGCCCGTTATTCATTTCAGTGCGTTGTCTGTCGATCGTTTTTGTTACTCTCCTCGTTTATATATCGTTATAAATATATGTATAGAGAGAGCGACAAATATTATCACACTTATTTCTAATGGCACTCAACGTCATAAAAACAGTAGCTGCAGGCATCAGGAGTGTCTCATTCTGGGTGATTCCAATGCCCCGTTTGTCGATTTGGCGTCCCTAATCTGTCAGATTTTTTCAGCAAGTCTCTACACGTGATGATGTATTAACATATGATTATGGGCTATTATTAGAGTAGGTTTGTGTTCAGTGAAGATGGAAAAATATCATATATTATTTCGGGGCTATATAACTTTTTTACTTTTTTATGAAAAGATGCTTGGCGGGGAACTATTATACAAGGTGAGTCAAAATACACGCAAATTTATATTGTTCAAAATTATTCAACCAATCATATATACGTTTACATTTATTTTATATATGTTATAGATATGTGCATTGTGTTAGTATAATTAATGTATTTATACTTTACAGGTCATTATTTACATCATACCACTTGATTTGGAAACGAGACTGGAGCTAGTTAAATTGTATCATAAGAATAATGAAAATGCAGCTGCAACAATGAGAGCATACAAAAGATAAAAGCCATGCGAAATAATCCATTTTCTCTATCTACTCTGACACGATTCATAAAAACAATTCGAGAGCACAAAAACACTCCATGATTAACCATCAAGCGACAAGCCGTCACTGGAGGAAAATCGTGTGGGTGCTGTTGTAGAGGCAGTCACAAGCTTACAGTCAACTAATACACTTGGCTATGAATGTTCAAGATATGTAGCTGAACTCACAGGCATTCCCCAATACGGTGTTACACGGATTCGTCATCACCAAGATATGCAGTCTTACCGCATCAGCTTAGTTCAATCTATCGATTATGCAGATAAACCACAAGGACTTGCTTTCGCAAATTGGATTATATAAAACCAGTTGGGGTTAAAAGATGTGATGTGGTACGATGAGACTTATATCTCGCTTGATGGATTGATTAACCGCCACAACTGATTAATTTGGAGCTTTGAAAATCCAAAAGCTGCTTTATCTAAAAGTTTGCATCCAGAAAAGTCGTGTGTCTGCTAAATATCGATTGCAACTATAATTCATCGACTCGACATTTGATGGAGTGAATTATATCGCCTACTTCGCAATCATCCCGTATTTCAGTTACAGAAAAAGCGTAAAATGAAGACTGTTGTCTTTCAACACGATGGAGCTCATCCACACTATTCGTTCTTGGCTTGAGATTTTCTGGCTTCAAAAATGCAAGAACATCACGTGATTGGCTGAGGATACAGTACACCGTGGCCACCAAGGTCATCTGATCTCAGCCCACAATACTTCTATTTTGGGGGCATGCTGAAGGCCAGCGTATTCCATCAATTTCGGCCTAACAATGTGAAAGTATCTCAAAGATAGCATCATTAGAAATAATGTAATATTATAATAATCCCCTTTCAAGTTAAATTGAACGTTGAGCACTGTCGGAAAGATTACACATAAAACTTCACCTAAAAGTTTCAGTGCTATGTTCCAAATCCATCGTTGAATGCTATCGAATGTTTAGATGTTTATATTCGCCGTTTTCAGTGTAAATATTTCTTTATTCCTCTATTTAAACGTGACACTCTCTCGTGGCCTAATGAGACTAGGTCTACTGTTACAGCTTTAAGCTGTATCTGTAAACCGGTTTCGCGTCCTATAACCGTATGAGAGTGTTATTTCCCTGCGCTGATGAGAGCCTTAAACTGAAAACGACGTCGTACTTAGGTAAATATATATATATATATATATATATATATATATATATATATATATATGTTGATAATATAAAAATCAATTATGTTATGTAGTTCAGATCAATTCTTATGAAAATCAAATTCAAAACAAAAATAAAACTAAATATGCAAATCTTTTAATTTATATTAAAATAACTTGCAATTGATAAATATAATTACTGATCGTAGTTATATTACACTGTTATTAAATGTCAATTATGGGGCAAAAACAACTTACACACTTTTCAAGGATAATTTCCGAGCATATTTGAACACATTTAAGTAGTTTTGATACTTGGCTAAACATTTCTAAATGCATTTTGCATTGATATTATATGGCTTTTATTTTATTTAAGAAATGTACTACATGCCAGTTTGTCTGCCACACTCAAAGTTGGTACACTAAACATTACGTATATTGATTAAGTAGTGTTTTTATATCACAGAAAATCTAGTTTTCTCATTTTTCTCGCGCTCGCTTGTTACGACAAGCTGGGCTTGTAACGCTGGGCTGATTTGCGTCCCTTGTTTTTCAAAGATGATAAAGCTAGCATGGAAAATAATGACTAAATTTGATTATGCGTCATAAAAAAACCTACTCCTATTTACGTAATTTTTGGTGTACAATGTCTCTCTTCCGTCTCGGTCACATGCATAATATCAGTATCTCTTTATTTTCATTTATTATTTGTTTTTCCTTTTTGAGGCTTTTCCGAAGTTGCACCGATCATCCCCCGCTAGATTTTTAAGTCGATTTTGTGATTTTCATCCCTAAACCTGCTGATCGAATGATAAAACCCATTTCCAATTCGTTAATCTTTGTTATTTTTTTGGCGAATTTCTTTTACACATGCAAGCCATTTGCATAGGTCTAACGATTTTTGTCCTACCCGGTCATGCTGACGGTGGCCGGGAAACCGATACTTATCAGTTTTCTTTTGTTAGTGTCATGATGTGACAGATTCGCTAAAAGCAATTCCATTTCGGCTTGATGGGAAATAAAATCAAGGATTCCGCTAAAACATACAAAAAAAAAGAAAATACGGAAATAAAAAGCGAAATACATAGAAATACTACCAGCGACAACGGCAATAAACTATGAAACATATTGAACGAAATAAACGGACACTCGTCGGCCATTTAGTGCTTACCATAAAAATAGCATACCTATGGAAATGGCGCTTCTTTGGGTGTCTTTTGTTGTAGTAAATAAAGTTCTGTTATTCTTAAATTATCACTCCCTTTCTCTTTCACTCTCTCTCTCTCTCTCTCTCTCTATATATATATATATATATATATATATATATATATATATATATATATATGTAAAGAAATAAGCCTACAAACATTTGTAAAACGTTTTTGTCAACATTTATTTATTATTTTGTTATTTTATAATTTTATCATTTTATATAACGCGTTTCAAGCGGTGGGCCGCTCTCATCAGATATGTAAATCAATAAATGGGTTTACAAACTAGATGTTGAAAAATCTTCTTACAAATGTTGGTAGTCTTACTCATTTACATATATAGTTTTCTTTCGTTGGAACTTGAAACTGCACTAATACTGCACTACTGTCTTCTCTCTCTTCCCTCTCTCTATCTGTATATATATTTATATATATATAGAGAGAGAAAGTGATAGACAGATAGATAGATAGATAGATAATGACGTGATGAAGTGGATAAACTTGCAGATATATTTATTCATCACGTGGTCAAACAAGAAATGCTCGTAGAGATGAATACTTTGAAAATTCAAAAGTGAAACATTTTGAAAAATATAGAAGTGTAAAAATGTGTGTTTTAAGTCATGAAAGAGATCAAACACGCCCCGAATTATGGGCAGAATGTTGTTTCAAATACGAATTATACAAAATGTTTATATAGTTCAAACAAAGAAATCAAATAATATTCTATGAGTTTCACAAACATTGCGTGCTCCAAGTAATCGTATTTTAAGGTCGCAGATAATCCCGGATTTCAAGCAACATCATGGCGTACGTTCGTTACTGAGACAAAATGAGTGTTTTTATTGATTCCAAGTTGTTACTTCGTCAGCACCGATTCTATTAGTAGGCTGACACATTGAACGCATATAATACCTACAGTATTTATGAGTAT
>OY744525.1:32702268-32849768 GCA_963556195.1 Sepiola atlantica
ACACGTAGGGATATCAACATCAATCGTCGATAACATCAAGACGAATTTCAACTTGTCTCAAATATGTCTCAATCAAGAAGAATTAAACGAAAAAAGAATATACTTTTTGACAAAAGTTTAGAGCACCGAAAGTGCTCAAGTTTTAAGAATAAATTAATAATTTATTTTTACAAACATACAAAAATACGTTGTCCAGGTTTTTCGAAATATTCTCCTCATGATCGCTATTTTATCAACGCTTCAAGTGTAAACTTTTTCCAATAACATATAAAATGATTTCGTATGTCATGCTTTTTACTCACTCTATTTTTTCGGGACAAGATTGAAGTAGATATTTTTCTATATATCTGAATATATATTTATATACATATATGTATATATATATATATATATATATATATATATATATATATATATATGTATAAATTTATATAAACTATATTGTTATGTAATGATTATGTCCTTTAGAATACAAAATACTGTTTTTTTGTTCAGATCTACATTGTGATGTTTATTGATCGGTGCTTAAATAGACAGAAAGCGTTTATTTTATGAATTAATGAAAATATCCGTTCGTTTAAGTAACGATCGTACACCAATATTGTGTTTATGCTGAATAGTTGCAATTGATATAAATGATATGTCATAATTTTGTTTCTTTCAATCATAACACCATTTGACCGAAATCTTAAACTATCGAGCTGAGTTGATAATTGCCCTATTTGTGAGTATATATTACTATGTGTTTACTTAGTTATATCTTAAATTGTGTGTTTGCTTGCTCTTTTTTACATTAAGGCTATACATCTTACTTATATATTCACACACACACACACACACACATATATATATATATATATATATATATATATATATATATATATATATATGAAGTGGAAAACTAAAAGCGAACTTTTAGGAAAGGTAGAACCTATTGTGAAAAGTATACAGCTCAATATACAGTATAGAGCAGATAGATAGTTAGAAGGATGAAAAGGAATTAGAAAAGCGAAAGCCAGATCTTTTGTCAATTCAGTTGCTCAATGCAAGGTATATTCCGCAAAAAGGCAATTTAGTCAATTAATTTATTTAATTAATTTTTCCTTAAGCCAGACTTTTCAAAGATCAAAATCTTATCATCAGAGGACATTGATGGGATAGATAAGTTGGCAAAGACCAAAATTTTAAATTTGAAAAAGTAAAATAAAGATTTTGGGGAGAAAAAGACAAGGCAAAATGCTGCCCGAATGTAAGCAAATGTCCGATTGCAAGCGAATCCGGTGTCAATAAGGTCAGCGGAGAAAGTGATTTGTAGGTAGGAAGGTCGTTAGAAGGCACGAAAAATAATTTGGGAGGTTTCAAAGTTAAACTCCAGAAACAACCGTCTTCAGGTGCGGCCAAAATAAATAGAATCCAGAGGGTAAAACTCCAATAGAGGGTTAGTTCGTGGATGCAAAAAGGCTCAGTAAAACGTAAGGTGGGAAATATTAGCCATATTAAAGAGTCTCTCTGAGCTGAAAATCAAACAATAAGTCTAAATTGCCGAAGAGACAGCGAATTAATATTTAAAGGCTATGCCAAAATTCCATATATATTTATATATATATATATATATATATATATATATATATATATATATATATATATATATATATATATATATATATATATATATATACCGACCACTCAACACTAACGTCAACTATGTATTTATTTTTATATTCAGATATATAGGAATATATTTACTTCCATCTTCTCACGAAAAAAGTGAGTGAGTAAAATATATGACGGACGAAATCATTTCAAGTGTTGAGGGGAAACGAGAAATACATAGCAAGTAAGACAACCACTTTACTAATTTAGCTATTTTAATATATTGTCTTTTTTTAAAGCTCTTTTTCATCAGTTATTGTCACCTGAAGATGATTCGAGAAAAGAACCTGAAGTGTAAGTGATACATATGGAACATTCATTATTTGGTTTCATTTTTACACAAAAAAATGAATAAAGAAAATTTGAAATAATGAAAAAGAAATAATCAAGCGATATAATTCTGTTCTTTTTAATAATTTTATTTATCTTGCTCCCACAAGGTAAGATGTGACGCAAGGTCGGGAAAGTGGGATTTTAAAAGCCGGCGCCCAAGAAGGTGAGCACTCTGGGCTACAAAAAATGCCTGGAAAGCCCGTCGGTATTCCCGCGTAAGAGCGCGTCAGGCAGTAAGCAATAAACTTACACCTCCCCAAAGAGGGTAGGCAAAGCCTGGGAAGGTGAACCTCCTAGAACTGCACAGGACAAACCCACATATCAGCGTCATCAAGACCCGAAGGCCAAGACGGTACTAGTCTATGGGGTGTAGTATCCATCGGAACAGATACTACACTTTGTATCTTTGCCAAAATACCAAGCTGTTCTTTTTAACAATGTTAGCAAATATATATATATATATATATATATATATATATATATATATGTATATGTATGTGTGTGTGTGTTCCAACTCCTTTGTTGTTGGTGAATACTCGTCGACTGTTTACTATGTGCGCTTGTCGATTTGGCGTATATAAGGTTACATTTCTCTTTATGTCCGTGTTAATTTGTGTTGGGGTTGAATACGGGACTACGAGTCAGTGTTGGCTTAGAAACCGGGTACGTGCCCGCAGACCGGCAATAATAAAATCTCCTACACTGACGAGTGCGTAAGCATGAAACATCGATCTATGCAGGTAACAATAATAAATAAGTATTTCTTATTAAATGTTGGCATATATATACATATAAATATATATATGTATATATATATATATATATATATATATATATATATATATATATATATATATATATATATATATATATATATATATATATACATATATGTAAAACGGTAAGGCTACCACCATTTGTAAAAGGTTTTTTGAACATTATTTATTATTTTGTTATGTTTTCATTTTATAATTAACAACATAATAAATAAATGTTGAAAACAACTTTTTACAAATGTTGGTAGCTTACTACTTTACATATATACTTTCTCTCGTTGGAACTGCATTATTACTGCACTACCCTCTTCCCCCCCCTCTCTCTCTCTCTCTTTATATATACATATGTATATATATATATATATATATATATTCACAAACTAATGTATTTTAGTTATCCACACACGTTAATATAGACAAATACGAACTTCGTTCTAGAAAAGCTTGCCCATGGTCTAAACTGACAGCAGCCGAAGACGATCCCTCCGCGTAAGAAAAGTTTTGAATCGTATACGCATGTTATGTTTCTCTGAATTGTTATCTGATCTCAACTTTATCGAATAAATAAACGTCTTTTTTCATAATACTGAATTTAAAACGTCTGCCAATCAGACAGAATAAAACAACGCTGTGCCTAACAGTCGTAAATAAGACACGTAATGCGACACTCCTTTACAACACTCTTGTTCGTTTACGTTGTCTTCACCGGATTGTGGCATTCAGTCATATTCCGAGTTAGATATCGCTTGTGCAGTTTTAACCGTACTTGTGTTTTGCTAAATAAAGCTTGTATAAACTTATGATGCGATAATTCCTTCAGAAAAATATATGATATTTTTAGTAAAGATCGTAGGAATAAGAAAATGTCATTACATATCTCAAACCCTGTCACTTTGGGTCATCCCTGTCGCTTTGTCTCCATTTTGTCATGATCTTGAACACTATACTATATCTTCACGCGTAGTTAAAAATGTACCCGATTTCCTTCAAACCGCCAACGCTGCACAATTCCTTCCTGCAGGTTTAAAAATACATTTAATCTGGCGAGTCAGCCTATATTATCGACGCTGCGTACACTCTGAACACATAAAGCAAAAGCTAAATTAACAAAAAAAAATGGCTGCTCTTATTATTTTTATTGACGTCTGCTTCTGCCCAATATTATCTGGCCGCCATATTGTTGGAACATTGCGGAGTCTTATGGGGAAACCGTCCGTTTAATTTGACAGCAGATTCTCGTTCATTTATTTTCAAGTGCATCATCGCATCTCTATTAAAAGCTTCGTCCGTAAGTGTAGTCCTACAATCTAATAGATAAAGTAAAGTCAGTATATCTCTCGTTTTATTAGCGAAAGCTTTCTTTCTAAAAAAATCAATATTTGATTCTGTTTCTTCAATTATTTTTGTGGATTTTTGCAGTATGTTGTTAATAACAATAAAATATAATTCGATTAAATTATTTTCAGGAAATACTTCTGAACTGAACGGAATTATATTCATGCCGACATCAATTTTTAGAACGGGATGTAACTCTGTATTCAGCAGTATATATTTACTTCCCTTTAGTATTAACAGAACAATATACGCTAAAATAAAACACTGCCGGGTTGATACAGTTCGTTTGCTTAAGTTGTGCTGCACGTTTTAAAACAAAATAAAATGTGATTTTGAATTAATTACTTCCAGAAGTTACTTTGACTAGGTTCGAATTATTTTCTACAAAAACGAGGTAAGTCTGCTTTTGTCAATACAGATCTACTTCCCTGAAAAGAAGAAAGATTTTGTAAAAAAAATGTCATATGTTAAACAAATAAAGTGAGAAAAAATTGAAAGTAAAACACTAACGCGTAATAGATAGATACTGCTAGTTTTTAATAACATTCTGATCAATCATCTAATATGTAAAATAAAGTCAAACTATTTCCTGTGTTTGTCACTGCTAGTTTTTAATAAAAAATGTATTAATTATCTAATATATAATATAAAGTCAACCTAATTCCCGCTTTTATCGCTGCTAGTTTGTAATAACATTCTTATCGATTATATAATATATAAAGTAAAGTCAACCTATTTCCCGCTTTTGTCACTGCAACTTTTTAATAATATTCTTATCGATTATCTAATATATAAAGTAAAGTCAATCTTTAACCGGCTTTTGTCACATTTCGTTTTTAATAACATTCTTATATTTTATCTCATATAAAACATAAAGTAACCCTATTCCCCGCTTTTGTCACTGCTAGATTGTAATAACGTTTATATCGATTATCTAATATGTATAGTAAAGTTAAACTGTTTCTTCGCTTGTGTCACTGCTTGTATTTTTTATTACATTTATATATATATATATATATATATATATATGATTTAATATATATATATATGATTTAATATATAAAGTAAAGCCTATTTATTTTCCGCTTTTCGCAGTGCTAGTTCCTAAGAACATTCTTATCGAGTATATAATATATAAAGTAAAGTCAACCTATTTCCCGCATTTGCCACTGCTAGTTTTTCATAACATTGTTATATATTATCTAATATATAAAGTATAGTCAAACATATTTCAGCTTTTGGCACTGCTTATTTTAAACTAAATATATGTCCTGCTTTTGCCCTTGCTAGTTTTTAATAACATTTTTATCGAGTATCTAATGTAAATAGTATAGTTAACCTATTTCCTGCTTGTGTCACGTCTTGTTATTCATAACATTTATATATCTATGATCTAATATATAAGTAAGTCAACTTATTTTCCGCTTTCTTAACTGCTATCTTTTAATAATATTCTTATCGATTATCTAATATATAAAGTAAAGTCAACTTATTTTCTGATTTTGTCACTGCTAGTTTTTAATAACCCCTTCATCGATTATCTAATAGATAAAGTAAAGTCAACATATTCCCCTCTTTTGTAACCGGTAGCTTTCTGCTTACACAATAATACTTGATTATTGTACATAAGTTGTTTTAGGTGATTGTTGCAACATGTTATTTAGAACAATAAAATGTAATTGATTTAATTTCTTTCACAAAGTACCGGATTAGAATTATTTTCATACGTGTGCAATCTTATAAAATGGGTGCCACTCTGCATTCCTCTGTTTACAGGTACTTTTCTTTATTTTGAACAGAAATACTATTTGTGAAAACAAGAAATTACCAGATAACGTCGATCGGATATAGTTTGTTTTCAATTACATTTTTATCGGTAATTTAATATATAAATTAAATTCAGTTTCTTCATTTTTGTCATCGGTCGTTGTGTTTCGACCAAATCAAAAGCTTTAAAAAGGTATGTAACTATGTATTAGTCAATACAGAGTTAGGTCTTAGTGTTTGTAACGCAAACAATTTATTATAGAAAGTACCTTCATAAGTTGCAAAACAAAATACATAAATGAAAGTAAATACATTACCGGGAAGCGCCGGATGTGTACAGCTAGTTTCAAATAGGATTCTTACCTATAAACTTGTAGATTAAATTTATACACGTAGATTTTGTAGATGTTTTCAATAATCTTGAAAAAAGGCGATGCTACGTTTTAAAGGCATATTCGTCGGTTTGTCAATGTTTTGTTTAAAATATCATGTTTTCGATCAGTTACGATGATCTTAAAAATAATATTCTCATCGCAAAACACGAAGCATTTTCTATCTGCGTCCAAACATTTCTATAAGAAGGCTTGTCATCGGTAATGCTGTCACGATTAAGTTTTAAGACGTAAAAAGGAAAGCAATCGAGTCATCCGGTGAGCTCGTGCAGCTCTCGGCCTTTTGGCTAAGATCAAAGTGTAGTATCTGTTCCGATGGATACTGCACGCCTGTCCTGTGCAGTTCTAGGAGGTCCACCCTCCCAGGCTTCGCCTCCCCTCTTTGGGGAGGAGTAAGTTTATTGCTTACTGTCTGAGGCGCCCCTACCGGGGAATGCCGACGGGGCTGCCCAGGCAATTTTTAAATGGCCAGAGTGCTCACCTCTCGAGCGCTGGCTTTTAACCCCACTTGCTCGACCCGATCTTGGGTCACATCTTACTTGTGGGAGTAAGATAAAACTGGCCTTGTGCCTAACTCCGCGAGGAGTAAATAAACATCCGGTGAGCTCGTGTGAGATTGCTTGAACCGGAAATAGTAGGTTTGCAAGTCCAGTTAAATATAAAAATGAAAGGCAACATCAAAAATTAGTTTTTCTTGTTTCGCTATATTTCCACATCAATTTTTCTTGGGTTTGATAATATTACTATCTCCGGTTGTATTTCCTTATTTTATGATGGAATATTCAAATCTGTTTTTTGTCTACAGTCTTTTATTACCTTTGACTTTTGTTTAATTTTTAGATTTCCAAATGCCTGTTTGCTCCTATGTTATTTAAAATATTAGTTTTGCCATTCTCTGGAAGAGAGTTTTTCTAAGTGTGTGCTTAGTTATACAATAATTATAATTTATATGACGGTTAATTAGTATTTGTTTCTTGCCAGGTGTTATTGTGTTAACGCTGATTTTTATAACATAATAATTGATGTATAACGTTTTTTTTTTTAAATCGAATTTTATATGACTCCGGGAATTTTTATGAGAAACGTTGTTTGGTATGTTATTTATTTGCTTTGTGACGCTTAACTTTGAAATATCGTACTTAGATACGTCCATCTATCTCGTTAAGAAGATAAGTCCATCTTTCACTGTTTATTGCTCTGTCGCGTTTAAATTTCCATCGCTAATGTAAATTTATATGAATCAGCATGGTACGACATTTTGACCGGCTACATTCTGTTGTTGTCATTGTTTTTTTGCGATTTTTTTTTATTGAAGCGGGTATTTATATGATGGAACACGTGTAGTGGGTATGATCAAAATATTCACTTGCATTCAGTCTAATAAGGCGAAAAATGTAATTTTTGATAAAATCACCAAAAATAGACTAATCATTGTATTTCTATATTTTTTTAGGTATTAGAAGTGTTAAGAGATTATATTTCTTTAAAATAATTGCTAACTCGAAAGTTTTAATGCAACCGTTATTTCTAGGGATAGGGTTATCTTTCACGAACCCCCTAACAAATTAATGCTTGCAAAAAATTAAAGTGGTTGGTACATGTTTAAATTAATGATGTTTACAAGATAATTCCTTGTAGTTTAATAAGTTATTTTATTTTCTGAAAAATAAACAAGTTCTAGTCGAATAGACCCTACATTTTTGGAAATTTAAAAATGTAATTACGTTTTTTAAAACTATAGCTGCCAATGGTAGCCAAGCGGACGAACTTTGATCATCCCTAACATGTAGGTTGCCAATATCCACGAGTTAAAGTGTTGTTATGGAACCAACTGGATTCGAACTTGGAACACCCAGGGAGTCAGTCCAGGTCGGTATCCTCTGTTTAGGTTGAAAGACTAATTTAATTATAGATATGTTTGCGCATCGCTGGGAGGGGCTCTATTCGCACTTGTTTGAAATGGTATTGTATTTGGTAAGCCACACTTACATATGGAATGACATTTTATTTGGTCTGCCACTCTTAAATTTAAATAACCTTTTTAAATGGATTCAATGTCCTTCCGTAGTTACATCGTTTGATTAAACTTAAGCTTGAAGTAGCGTTTTCGGTACTGTAATAGAAAACGACCCACGTTTCCGTAAGCGCCCGGGAGTTGCCGAGACAAAGACTACCGGACGATAAATTCAAATAAATATGTAAATGACAAAAGTTAGACGAAAAAAATAAAAGTAAAATGAATACAAATAAAGAACGAACAAACCATAGCTAAACAACTGTTTTTAATTAGATGTTTAGATTTTCTGGCAAAGGGAGCATTGTTGAGCAATTTTTTTTTTAATGTAAGGTTTTTTGTGTAAGAAAAAGTTTAAAAGAATGATTTTTTAATTTTTCTTTCTAACAAACAACGAAACAACTCTTTTCAAGCATTTTTTTTCTATTTTTTTGCATTGTTTCTTTCTTTTTATATGTTCATGGTTAGGGTTAGAGTTAGGGTTTACGGTTAGAATTAAACAAAGAAAAACTGTTTTAAGTAATTTTTTTTTCATCTTTTTAAAAAGTTTTTTTTCCTTTTTAACATTTTATGGGTTACGGTTTCGGCTTATGGTATAGGCTTAAGGTTAGAGTTAGATCTTTTTTCATTCAAAAGTTTTCAATAGTAATCAAGTACAGATAATACAACTAGTCAACTGGTCCTGAAGTTTTTTTGCGCTGAGAGCAGACGACAACGACGGCAAACAAGCAGAAGACCGTTGCTAACAGAACTAAATGAACGGGAGATTGAACACGCTTGACACAGATCGTAGAAATTCGTTTTGTTCCATAACTTATCGGCTACCTGCTGCAACTTGATTCGTTTCAGAAACTCTCGGACGCTTTTGTAACATGCCCGAACGTTGACGACGCGAAGTTACGGGTATTTCACCATAGAAGTATGGCGTTTTCATTGGTAAACACGCAGAATGAATGAAGTCATCTTAATAAAATTTGTTCTTTTTATTTTCTTCATCTTTTTTTGACAGCACCAACATTTGAGCAAAGTAATTCAACACAGCTTTGTCGAGATTGGATTTCAGCAAATGAACACGAGATTTCTCTAATAATTTCGTGACTATCAGCTTCGCTTTAATATATCTGCAATATTTATCTGGATATTAGACGTTTTCTTAGTCTGTCCAATTTACACATATTGAGTTTCAAATACAGGACTGTTATAAAAGTTTCGTTACTCCCTCCTCAAATATGGGAAATCATCCATTTTCTATTGCCGTCCATGTATACGTATTTATTAAAATAAATACCAGACTAAAAAAAGTTTCCTGAATGATGACACTGGCCGCTTCTATTTAAATAGCAAAGTAAAAGAAAGGGGCTTGTTAAGTACATAATACATCGTAGATTATGCGATAAAAATCTATAAAAGTACATGCTTCAAAATAAAAAGAAATATTTATATTCTGATTATTCGAACAACTTTTTCCACCTAAGGGGGTATTTTCTCAACGTATCAGCCGATGTAACCTCCAAACTTCTTCGGGTAAGTTTTGTCGAACTTAGGGATATTTATGTCGAACGCAAAGAATACAAGTGCTAATCAGTTGTAAATACCAGTTTTCTATTGAAAGTTCAATCTTAGTCGGGCAATACTAAGAATACTATTATGAATTGCTTAAGATTACTACTACCTGAGTGTGGCTGACAAAAGGAGAACAAACTAACACCGCAGATTAAATGGAAGGTTCCGTTCGGAATTCCGTGAAGATTCCAAGGTTCCATATAAAGATTACAGAGTTTGTCCAAATAATACAGATTATCAATCTTCATCTAAAAAATGCTGAGATGCAAAAAACATTATCAAAAATAAACAATATATAAATAACATATACACATGGACATGGCTACGAAAAGGAGACTTAACGAGAGAAATAGAATCGCTACGGCCAGCCGCACGACAACGCAAACATAACAGAAGTATATAAAAGCCAAGATCGGCAAATCTCAGGAAAACATTAAATGTATATGCTGTGCACAACAAGACTAAACGGTAAATCCCATCATAGGTAACTGCATCAATCTAGCCTGAAATGAATACAAAAGCTCTTCGGTATGGAAAAGCCAGTCTACTAGGAAGTATGGAAACTTCTACACTTAAACATGCAAACACATTGTACACACACACACACACCAAAGTCGGTATTTGAAAATGGAAATCATAAAATCACTGAAATATGGGAGTACAAGTTGAGAAAATCATGCAAGCAAGGAGACCGGGCGTGATAATAATAAAGAACCAGGAAAAACTGACCAAATCATATACTTCGCCGTCCCATCAGAGAAAATGTTAATATCAAGGGACGGAAAACTAAGCAAATACATGGAACTTGCTAGAGAGCTGAAAGGAATATGCAACGTGAAGGAAGTTACTGTTGAAGTAATAATTCAAGGAGAACTGATAACATTTTCGGAAATTATGCAAGAAAACATCAACAAAAATCTATCAATAAAGGGTCAAGGGAGATGAAAAGAGCGTGGAGCGTGGAGAGATGCGGGGATTTTTGTAATCTTTGAGAGGCTTTATTTCTTAGAAATGCGAGTGTAAATAAAATATATGCTTATATATATAGGATAAACCAATCGAGAAACGGGGTAGAGGCAAACATTGATACTATACAGCGTCAACGTTCTGCGCTTAGTTCCTCAAAAAATCTCCGTCATGAACTAATGAGTAAAGTTTAAAAAGTCAAAAATATAACATTCTTTTGGCTTCAAGTATTCATTTGTGATTAAAAAAAACAAGAGAAAACAACACCTTAAAATGCTAGACAAACAGAAGTAGAAAGTTAACGAATTTCAAGCCAATGCCCTCAACGTAGATATGGTTTTGCAGCACATAGCAATAAGAAACAACGTCCCGCGGAACCTTGTTGCTGTAATCCACGGAATTTCATATAGAGTAATCCTAATGCAAGACGCAAGGCTGCTAGAATATTAAGCGTTGGTTCCAGTGCTGGTATTCACTCTAGTACATCAACGCAACCGATGTATTCTTTATTCACTTGTTTACCCCAAACCAGGTAGGTTGCTACTGTAGATGTAAGGGGCTACTGAGAATTTTGTGAAAGTTTAGGGGGTTATCTGAAATTGGGAGCTCTTCAGCGAGATGCTTGTTTACATTAGTTTTAAATTTCTGCATGTCGGTGCAGTCGGAGAAACAGGGAGCAGGGGTGGACTTCATAATGCTGGCAGCTCGAGGGAAGAAGCTATTGGAGTAAAAGGCCATCCAGCATCTAGGGATCTTCACGGGTTATAATGGAATTTAGCTGATTGTCGAGTTGTTCGAGTGTATTTACGTCGAGAGAGCACCAGAATAGCAAGCCCATCGGAGCACATTCCATTCAAGTATTTGTAAAACAAGCAAAATAATGCAACATTATTTCGATAAAACTAAAAAACAATATTCTTTAAAAGTTATTGGACGGAAACATATTCTCGCAGGATGGACAATATTATACTTATCCAAAAGTTACGGTAAATTAATTCAATTTAATTAATTAAAATTAACTGAAAAGTTGATGTTACTTTAAACTGTATGCTAACTGTAAATGTAGACAGAGTAAGTCGGACAGAGTTTGCTGTTAGGAAACCGACTTCGAAGTTCATAGCAATTCCATTGATTAAACAAACCATCCCAGAAAACACAATATTTGTTGATTAGTCATTTTTTCTTACATCGTGGTAAACAGTATAACCGGTTGCATAATTGAAATCTTTCAAATGTTTAGCTTGGTAGTCTTCGACTATTTCTTGGTTGGATTCCTTAGGTTTTATGATGTTAATAGTGAAAAGAATGAGATGTGATAAAATTAAGATATTTAAAATGAGTGATGGGATTGATAAATATGGAGCACAATTTTTAGTATCAAATCCGCGCACTAGAACTGTATTAGCAAGAAATATTTAAGATACTAAATCTACACAAGATTGAAATTATTTATTTCTAGAAAGGGTTACATATTTTCGTAACAGAGTATATCTTTTAATATATATATATATATATATATATATATATATATATGAGAAATAAAGGATGAGAGTAATCCGACGTAATGGGTATTGAAAAAGGAAACACCAAGAGATATTTTTTTTTATATATTCATCAACGTTTCGTCTTTATTTGTAAGTCTTCCTCAGGATGATAATTTTAAAAAAGATGTCATGCTACTTTTTCTCATCGACCTATCATGTCAACCCAATATTTTGATGTACTTGCATGACATTTATCTTAAAATGTTCATCCTGCGGAAGTCTGACGAATAAATACGAAACGTTGATTAATGTATATAAAAAAATGTCTTAGTTTTTTCTTTTCTGATTTCCCATATAAATATATATATATATATATATATATATATATATATATATATATATATGTGTGTGTGTGTGTGTGTGTGTGAGTTATAGAAAGAAAATACAATGCAGAGGCTAGACGAATAGATACAAGTTAGAGTAAATAAGACATATAAGAACAAATTAAATAGTTTCACCCATAATAAAATGTACGTATATATATATATATATATATATATATATATATATATATATATATATATATATTTATATAAAAAATTTTTTCACAAATACACATACATCTATCTATCTACACAATGTTACAATGTTATGTAATCCCCGTATCAAGATGGTCCGGTGGACACTCCGTATGATATAATATTTCGGGAACTGTTCCGTTCTTCAGAACCTTGCTCAACTCAAGTTCAAGCGTGCATATGAACGCTTCCTTCATATGCACGCTTGAACTTTTGTTATATGTTTGAACTATTAAACAACAGACACTGTAACACTTTTAGCTTTACTTAATTGGGCAATGATCTGATGGTAGCCATGAGACGCGCGTAAGAGATAAGAATGAATATTAAATTAATTTTCAGTGTAAAATGAAAAACATTAATAAAGAGCATCGTTGTGCAGCAATGACAATTATAATGAATTTTTTATTATTATTAATGCTGCACGATATATGGAATGCAAATATTAATTATATATATATATATATATATATAACCCTTAAACACTTACATCAAAAGCTGTCTAATGCAATAATAGCAAATAGATATATGTTGGTGAAACTCAACGCGAACTTGAAAAATGTTTGATGAACATAAAAAGAGTTATACAAAGTAGCAATGTTATATTTTCTGAATATGATAATTTTTTAAACTTTAGAATAGCAAGACACATTAAATTTATTTGAATGAATCTCGCCGAAGACTTCTTGAATCAGCAGACACTATAAATGCTGACACAATTAATTAACGTAACGACTTTTAGTGTACATTTTTTTAAATATATATATATATATATGTACATATATATATACATATATATGTATATATATGTACATATATATATGTATATATATGCATGTATATATGTATATATATATACATATATATAATATACATACATGTATATATATATATACATATATATACATTTATTTATATATCATATATATATGTATATATATATACATATATATAATATACATACATATATATATATACATATATATATATATATATGCATATATATACATACATATATACATATATATGTATACATATATATATACATATATATATATACATATATATATATATATACATATATATATACATATATATATACATATATATATACATATATATATACATATATATACATACATATATATACATATATATAAATATATATATATATGTATATGTATATATATATCGTAAATAGATTCATGCTTAAAGTTAGAAAATATCATTATTTATACAGATAACTTCTTTTGTAAAATGGTAGGAAAATCCAGGGGAGAGTCCTCAATTAATTAAGAAATTCAAAATTAATAGTGTAATATTTATTTATTATTCAGTACTGAAAATAAGTACAACAACAATACCATTGGTTTCAAGCTCAGAAGGCATTGACCTCCTGTCTATCTTCAGCTTTGTTTTCACTTAATACAGAAAATATATATCACGATTGGATACGCTTTGAGGTATTTAATTAATATTGCCTAAAGTGTGTGTTAGAGAAATATATGTGAGATTCAAAAGCGTAATTAATTCGAAAATTGGGATAAAATGTAAAAATGAAGTTTAATATTAATAAATATATTTCCGTGAGCCAGTTTTTGCGAACTGCTATTTTTATCTACGGCGTTATTTGTTTTAACAGGTTTAATTACTTTCGTCTAAATTATGTGTAAAAGAAAGATATGTGAGGTCAAAAATTAGATACGTTATGTTAAAAATTAAATAAATGAAAAATGCAAAATTAAAAAATGTGAATTCAAAATTATTGTTTTATTATTTTAAAAATGATTAAAAATCTCGTAATTCACAGTTACGGTAAAAATGGACAAATGGGAGGAACTCTATGAATCGTTATTAAATTGAATATTGAAGGTATTATATTAAATTTATAATATAAATTTATAATACAAATTTAAAATATAAATTTAAAATATGATTTTACAATGGAGTATCAATTCATTATAGAAATGATAATTTACGATGTGGGTGATTAAGCATGTTTTAGAGACAACAGTACGATTTAGGAAGTAAATTTTAGTCTTTTTCGTAACTAAACAGTTTTTAAGCCTACTATTTTAGCACCATAAAAAAGGGGTGTTTTCTTTTAACAAGATGATTTTTAAAAATATGTTCGGGATATAATTTACTGGTTCAAATTTGTGGTGTTGAGATGGAACATACTAAGTTGACTATATTAATGGGAAAGTTATAATTGGAAAAAAGAATTCTGGGGAAGATTAGCAGAGGGAATTTACAACGCATATATAATAGAACATCTGGTATTGAATAAGGTAATTTTGAGGTTCTATTCTTGACAATGGGGTGGTCATTATCGATGATCTTATATGTGTGCCGGTCAGTCTAGTGTGAAAGAAGTGATTGTCTCAAATGGGCACATAGAGAGAGAGAGAGATAGCGCGCGCGAGAGAGAGAGAGAGAGAGAGAGAGAGAGAGAGAAAGAGAGAGAAAATATATTTGATCGGTGGAAGTGTTATTTTACCTTTATAAAATGACCACGGATAATTTGGATATATCTGCTAGTATTACAAGTAAAAACTTAACATTTAGAAAAATATTACATAAGAAATTGGTTTCTTGTTTTCTTTTCTTCGATTTCTAAAAAGAGGAAACGCCAGAATCATTTATAATTATTTGCGTTTATTAAATCCATTTCTCCGAACGAAATAAGAATTTTTTAAATCTGTTTTTTCTTTGGCAAATTTAAATTTCTGTGATTTTCATTTCAATTTATTTAGGAATGCCTATACCTTTCATTATATTTGTATTTGCTTTCGGAAACTCAGCGAATTTAAAACTAAAGTAAATAAAATATACACATTTTCTTTTCTTTTTCAATTTTAACACCGTGTTCAGAAGTATTCATTTTAGAGCGATGTTTTAATTATCAACAAGAATACATTCAAAGTATATATATGCCCATATAAATAAATTGATATGCGCATAGTCCAGTCGTACTAATATATCAATATCCTAATTTTGCATTAAAAGTTCACAAATTGTATTCATACATTGAGTGCTGGTCGTTCCTGCTGTACTCGCTTCTGCGGGAAACCTTATTGACAGATTGCTGCTTAAATCAAAGCGTGTTATTTCTAGTTAGGAAAAGGACTAAATCAAGGCAAAACTGTTCAGTACAGAGGAGGTTTATTCGCTTTGATCTTTGTTTTAAATCACTGACATGTGTAGTGAAGAAACATATTTAGATTGATAATCACTGTGTTAATTAACATGTTGCTGTTATTTTGAAAGGGCCGATAATAATTCAGACAACACGGCGGTATATTTACAAGTGTATTTACAGAAGCACAGAAGAATGTGTCACATAAAGTGTGCGTACGATACTGTGACTATGACTGTCACAACACTTTGTTGTAACTATATATAGTGTCTTTAAGAGTTTATCTATTTCCGAAAAAGAGTAGATTAACATGAAACCTTAACACACGTTCACACGCATAGTGTCTCCAAGGAATTCAACACTTCTCTCCTTCACTCTCTTTTTAAGCCATGTACGGCACATATGTTTCAATCAATTCCCACTTTCTAGTAATCCTAACCTCGAGATCAGCAAGTTTATACCAACTGAACTCTCATTTTATTACGATTTTAAAATAGCCAATTTGCATAATAGTTAGTGTACTGTACTTGCCTGGTATTAAACACTGATGAGCTTTTTATTTATTTTTTATTTATATAAATAGTCCCTTTTATGAAAATAGAATCGTTTAATAGTTATGTAAGTGTAACAATACGTGTGGAATGCTTCGATCTTAACAAATTGTCCGTTGGTTTCTCTATCGACCGAAAAAACTGTTCGTCCCTATACATGTGAGTATTGATTTACTCCTCTCCAGGAGTTAGGCACAAGGCCAGTTTTTATCTTACTCCCACAAGTAAGATGTGACCCAAGGTTGGGTCGGTAAATGGGGTTTAAAAATTGCCTGGGAAGCTCCGTCGGCATTCCCTGGTAGAGGCGCCTCAGACAATAAGCAATAAACTTACTCCTCTCCAAAGAGGAGAGGCAAAGCCTGGGAGGGTGCACCTCCCAGAACTGCACAGGACAGACCCATTGACCGGCGTAATTCAAGACCCGAAGGACAAGACAACACCAGTATGGGGTGCAGTATCCATCGGAACAGATACTACACTTTGATCTTAGTCAAAAGGCCAGGAATCACCCCTATACATGTGAGTAGCTCATTTGGATAGCGACGTATATATGTTGTTATTTTCTTCTTGTTTTCTTCGTTGTAGCAGAAATAATAGAAGCAATTAAATAGAACAACAGCTACTCCATTATTTGCTCAGGTATTCGATTTACGTCTTAAGAGACCTCTTGTATGTAACGTAACTTCCTGAACACGTCAGCTTAACTTTCTAACTTTAATTTCTAATCTAGTTACAACACGAATTTTTCTACGTCATAATCACAGCGCAATTGCCGATATCTCAAAAACAAAGAGTATAATTATGATTTGATTGATTTATATTTTCAGTCACTTGCTATGGTAAACATTTCAAGATATGTACCTTTAAAACTGCCGTTTTATCCATATCCAGTTTCCCCATTATATTGAAGTGGGGGTGTTTCTTACAAACGTCTATTTAATATGTCTTTATTATTGGGTGGCTGCCTGGGAAAGAGCGCACTGAGAGCAAACCGAATGAGTTAACCTTTTCTCGTGAAAACATTCTAACTTAACTGAACAAAGATCGTTTATGTATTTTAGGGCAACCGCATTCGAAAAAGCAAGTGACAAAGAGAAAGTTTTAGAAATAACCTCACCTATCTCTACTTTAGTGCTTCGTCCGTCACTAAATCTATCTATTTTATCACATTTAATCTAAGTTGAAACTTGCAAAATATTATTTTCCCCATTGTATACATCCTTATGAAATGTTTATCCGGCGTTGCTCGGGATTACGTTAGTTTGAACTGTGTTACACGTATTATTTGTCACGATGTTTGTCTTTCATTTTGTCCTTTATTAATTAAATAAAAACGACTAATTAGTCAGTGTGTATTTCTTGCACTTACGTATAGGCGAGAAAAACACACAGACACAACAATGGCAAAACTAATCTATAAATGTAACTAAATTAGAAAATAACCGAGAAGGATTTCTCTTGCAACCGGGATCAAAGCAGATATTAAAATACAAGTGTTGGTTTCAACCTGGAAACTAGTAGAAAATGAAAAAAAAAACGATAAAAACATGGTTTAAAATTTCCGCTTTTGAGGCAGTAAAAGAGTTTCGAGTATGTAATTTGTTTTAGCATTTCCTTAGATATTTGTTATGGCTAGACTTCCAATATCTACCGACAGATAGATAAATAATGTATACGTATTGTATGATTATTAAAATTAATTGGTTGCATTTAGGCAGCATATTTTGATTTAGGCAAAGATTATTAAATAGCACGGAGTGTTTTTGCTTGATAATTTTTTTTTAAATTTTTCGAATGGTCCATTTAGTGTTTCGGTCAAATTGGTGCATGTTAAAGGAAAGAAAATGGAACAAGAAACCTACGGAACGTAGGTTTCTTGTTCCATTTTCTTTCCTTTTTCGCGAGTACTCTTGATTTGATTCGTCAAATCATCTTCAGATGGTGTTAGTCTTGGTGTATTTTAGAATATCTCTTCACTGTTGAGTTTTTTTATTAATTATTATAACGGCTAGTAATTTACAACTTAAAAAAAGAGCGTATATAACATTGAGATGTTACATGAGAGCGTGATTACGTTCTAAGAGCGTGCAACATTCAAAAGTGTGATTGCTTAACCGCTAAGAATTTGATTACGTTCTAAGCGCGTTCAAGATTCCAACGTATAATTGCTTACTGGCTGATAATTTGGTTACATTAATTACTACGATAGCCACTTCAAAATGTTGTGACTAGTTTCGTAATTCACATCATTGATTGCGGGATATTTAGTTATTTAAATAAGTATACAGACGAAAAAACAACTTATACCCGTGTCATTGTTAATGCCATCTGTTTCCAATCAAAATATTATTGCGAATCAATGGTGTCCAATACGAGACAAAACGTTCGCTTTCTCTTCTCAGATTTTATTTGTCGTATTTCAGGTGGCAGAGTTAAAAGTATCTCCAACTACTTGTCACAGAAGACATTGGTACGAAGATTATCCAGTGAAGTTTATAGTATGAAAAACAACGTTAAATGCCTGAAAAATTCTGCACGAGAAACGTCGTCTGCAACTCAATTTGCGTATGGTCGCTTAAAAAGTCGATGATTGCCGATTAATGCCCAGTATTTAACATGCGCGAATAGCATAATTTATTTAATGAATGTCATTCTTTTTTATTGTAGTATGTATTTGTAAGTAAAACTATATGCAAAATAACATGTATATAAATGATTTAAATTATGGTGAAGTATATCTTTAAAACGAATTAACAGTTATTTACGCACGGGCGATCATTTTAGTTTCTTTGACAACACACCTCGTGATGCAACGAGATTTGACCCGGTCCCTTAACATATGGCCATGTCTGAACAACCCGTTCCCAACCATTTTACTTTATTTCTGATCTTTTTTAGATGAGGATTGATAACTCGTATTATTTAAATTATTGGGACTACTGTTCTAATCTTGGATATTATTGTCACGTTTCGGTCGAACCGGCGACATCTGTCAGGTGCATCTTGTCGAACTCCGGTAACTTTCTGTTGAAATCAGGAATCTGTGCAGAAAAAATGTGAACTGAACCCTTTATTTTATCTACACAACCGATAACAAAAACTAAGGATTAATAAGTTCTAAGTGACAGTCGTCTTGCGGGTGATACCAAAAATACAATTACGAATTAATAAAAAATTCTACTTAGTCATGGCTGACGAAACGAGAGCTAGTTACCCCCGTGACTTAAATAAAGGTTGCTATTTGAAATCCTGTACAGATTCCAGTATTTGGCAAAAGGATCCAGAGTTCGACAATACGCACATCAAAAAGTTCGGAGGTTATATCGACCGAAACATTTTGAGAATAACATCCAATATGAGAAAAGTAGTTTGAATAATACAAATAATACAAACTATTTTACTCTGTTTGGGATGATGTTATAATTTTAACTTAGTTGTAAATGAAAATAGTATGTATTTATAGATAGATTGTTTTTGTAATGCGTTACGTTATAGTGCCTCACTCTACAAATATATTTCTCCATATGCAAATTACAAACGCGTAAGTAATTTATATGAAAAGCGAATCACTCTTGCATTGCCAAGTAAATCGAAAAATAGTTCGCATTTTAATGAAGTTTTAATTGAAAACAAAGATATCTAGAGGTCGTTTCTGCTATAGGTATAATGGGAATGTCCTCGGGAATAAGTTGCATTAGATTTCTTGAATAATTTGAAATAAGAAAATGCAGATTTCTTTAGAGATTAAAATTACTTGCTCACGCACTAGTTGGCGTAGTTATAATTAAGAATTTTATCTAACGAACGGTGTAATAGGAATAGTGAATTTAATAATATTCATACTGTTTTTCTGTTACGGTGTACTTGGTCGGAGAATTGGGACATATACATCGGGGAAGAGCCTTTCTCACTCTAAATCCGAAGCTGAAATTATTAAGTAAGGATACGGCTGATAAGGTAACATTTAAAAATAGATGAAAATGAACGAAACAAACATATAATTTCTGAAAACATTCCTCAGGAATGTGAATAAACAACATACAACGCACAATTCTATACGCAGCTTTTGTTTATGGTGAGAGAAACATAGTAAATTCTGACTTTACTTTTTATATAAAATAATGATTGTCGATAGTTTATTAAAAAACAAGAAAATATATTTATTTTAATCTATTAACACACATATTTTATTTTGTGTATCTTTTTCTTTAATCCGGTCGTATATTTTTGCTAGCATATATGACAAACAAATATACAGTACCCTGAGCCTCAAAGAACGGGTAATGTCCTCGATCATGGCCCTATGGCAACAAAATAGATACTACCCCTTCCCCCAAAGGAAGCGATAATACTTGGGAAGATGGTATCATGATAACAGAACATATACTACAACACTTGCCCAAAAGGAAAATATATCCCTGAAAGGACGCAATCATGACTATATAACAGATAAAACACTTCCTCTCTCATCCCCCCTAAAGAGGAGGTAATGTCTGGAAGGATAGTATTCTGACACCAGAATAGATATCACACTACGCGCTATTGGATGTAGCATTAAAGATAGCACTGATGCGTCCCTTTGCTTGTTTTGAAAGTACTTCCACGGAGTAATCCCCGATGAATTTACTGCACTTGTACCGCAGCGTAAAGACTCCTGACAAACGAGACTATCAGCAAAATCCCACGTCTTCACTTTAGAAGTTCCCAGATAACAGAAATCGTTCTAATCTAATGGTGCATTTCCTTGGACGCTTGCTTTTAACAATTTCTTCTCTGCTCCCTGTTTCGTTAACTGTATCATCATACCGAAATTTAAATGTAATGTGAACAAATATCTTGCTACAAAATCCCCCATTAGGATGCCCCCTATACATATGACCACTTATAAAAGTAGCCCCTTACGTCTCAGTAGCAATATACCCGTTTTACTGGTGTATAAAGAAAGAAAATTTGAATTAAAATATATGTAGAGTATAGTTTCGAATTTATGAATACAGCTACAAAATTACTATTAGTAATATATTTTGATAAAGTAATATATCTTCTATACATATAAAATAAAGACGGTCCCCCCTGCACCTTTGGAGAGAGTAAGCCAATAACCACATGCATCATAGGCTATTAAACTCACAACTATATACAGCTTATTCACTCGAGCGTGTTTGGAGAAATGTATAATTATTGCTTCCATCTAACAATAAATACTACTTTTAGACGACCATCACATACGCTACCCAAAAGATACTCCATAGGTGGAAGCAAAAACGTTCCCCTCCAATACTATTCTACTAACACTCTCCTTTCATCACCGGGAATTAAAAAACAACGAATATTTAGAAATATGTCACCGTTATTGTTTCCTATTCATTTTATATCAATGTAATACATTATACAATACATTCCGCACAAATTTAATAGACGCCCTCTCAAATATCACACATTTCCGAGAATATAAGATTAAGTTATTTCTAACTATTACATATAGACATTATCACATTCTGTAATTTACTTAATCGCTTATACTGTACATTGATTCAAATTGGCGGCTTCAATCTCTTAATCGAAGCGAATATAGACATTTCGCTTAGCAATCTTCGATTGTTTCAGCTATGATTGGATTTTTTAAATTTAAACACTTAGAAAATGTAATACGTAAGACCTTTAAAACTTAAATCTTTTTCAAAATACTTACAGCGTAAAAGGAACTGCAGTGTTCATTTCTACAACATTAAATTGTTGATAACAATTTCATGGAAGCACGTAATATCAGTGTCTCTACCAACCTTCCACTGTTACTGAAAAAACAACACAAGTTCATATTTTACCCTTTGACCTAACATTGATCCAACATTTGTGGGTTTTTTTCAGGTTAGGTATTTTCTTTTACTTTATTTGTGTGTGTGTATGTGTTATAACCGTTAATTTTCTATCTCTGTTTCCCCAACCTCTTTTTTCTCTCTATCCATTCGCAACAATTTATAAAGAAACGTGTGTACACCTTCGCCGACTTAAATGATCGCAGCACACAACGATTATACGTCAATTACGAATAACGTTCTTTTGTTTATGTCACGACAGTTCGAACACAGATCGGCGAAACATTTAAAATCATTATTTATATCAACATTTTTCTATTCATTGAACATTATTCGATATTATTTCATACTAAATATTATTCACATTTATTTCATAATTTTGTTTACATACTTTCTTCGATGCAAAAACTGCTACTGATATTTGAAAAAATTAATTTCTACTTTTATAAATTTACTTTGTTACTTAGTCTTTTCTCTTCTCGGTCAGTGAAGGAGAAATATTTCTAGACTGCGGCAATTTTTCTATTACTTTCATTCTATTTAAATATTTGTCAATTATACAAGAAACTCTTCTAGGCTGAGGCTATTGTTTTCCTCGGGAGACACATTTTCAACACATTTTCAACACATTGAACATCACCATTGTAAAACTCTCCCCATGGAGAGGCAACGAAATAGCAACAACATTGTCAATTAGTCAGATTAGTTGACAGTCGATAAATCGAAAAAACATAACTATAACAAATTCCTTAAATCAATCGCTATATATTTAAATCAAGGTCAGAGTTTAATGTAAAGTCGATTTTCAATGTTGGTAAATTAAATCTCTCACCAAAATGGGCACTCCAGATTGAGATTAAAATCGCCTCAATCTAGAAGTATTTTTCCTTTACTGAACTTGGAAAGCTTCACGCATATTCTTGGATAATATTCACTTGAGGGGGCAGTGGTGTTTTCTTTTTCGAATACCCCGCTACTTACAATCGTAGAAAGGATAAGTCACCCAAAACATAGAGAAATATATATGTTTGATTCAAAACGTAGATTAATCCTACTTTAATCACCTAAATGGCAGGGTTGTTTTTTTACTGCTTTTTGACGAACTAGTACTCTAATACTTAATTTAAAAAAATTAATCTATAATCTATCGCGGGCTACGCCGGGGCACGGGCCTAGCTAGTTGATTATATTTTCCTTGAAAATCTTCTTTCTTTTTTTACTTCTAATCGTCTCTGAGGAAGACATCGTAACATAATCTCCCACTGTAAAAACTCAGAGCACCACCAATCAATACATTCTATTGAATTACTTCTATGAGAAACACCGTAAAACAGAAATAAATCTTTTTTCACTCCATTATTTTGTCGGCTTTCATATGAAATACACTGTGACCTTCCTTTGACAGATGACGTCGTCTAATTATATCAGCGAAACAAAATGGCAGACGAAAACTGTCATCATCTAGACTCAACTGATCTCCGTTAGTGTTATCCCATTCCTAAGAGAATCTCTTATCTGGCATATCGGATACAAAATCATCAATCAGAAACAGTCTCGTTATATTTCTGCCGCATGACCATTTTAGAGTCGAAAATACTGCTCTTATATTAACGTGTTTTATCGAGTTTTATCGTTTCTTCACTTCTGTTGCGTGCTTTCATACGCGAGTCTCTGGTGATACATCGCCATTATGATTTTAACTTTGGGTTATCTGAAATCCACCTTATAAGCACAACTTATCGACACTTGTTGTCAGGATACACAAGCAACAAAATCGAAAACAGTCGTATATATCCATATATATATATATATATATATATATATATATATATATATATATATATATATATACACCTTGAATACAATTTTCACAATTTTCACTATCATCTACTACATCGACAGTAAATGAACTTCCAGCCTGGATAACTTTGTTTCACTTTTTTCGCTCTTGGACTACAATTCACCATTTGGATTATTCTTTAATCAACACCTTGGATGTCTTACCTGGAGCTATTTTAGACTTTTTGACTTGGATGAATTGTATAGTTTCACTAAATGGTATGTTTTGGGCCAATATATTCGATGTTTTATATACATTTATGTATTTTCCTATATATATATTTTTTTTATATATTTTTCAAAGTTTAATTTTTATTACCTGAAGTAATATCATTGCGGTAATGGTCCTCTTAAAATAAGATTTTCTTTGAAAACTCATGAGTTAAGGACTTTACAGAACTTTGCCTGAATTTTGAATTGTAATACAATGTGATTCCTACCTAATCTTAGTCTTTCACTTTATCTATTGCTATATATATATATATATATATATATATATATATATATATATATATATATATATATATATATAATATTAAAGACAATATATGTACTATCATATATCATCAGATCCTTTTACTTTGTAGTCTCCTTTGAAGATTCAGCTCAATGTTTGTCAATTATTGTTAGCAGAGCAAAATATTAAACAGTTTTTATTATATTCCAATAACCATGGTTTGTTTTATTACTTTTATTTTTATTTTTTCACATTTACAAAAATTTTAAATTTTTTGGAGATATATGTAACGTTCCGTTTCATTTGTTTTGTGCCAAACAACATTTGTATGTCAATATCGTCTCTGCAACACTACAAAATCATCAGAAAAAGTTCACAAATAATAAAAGAGTTCTTAGATTAGAGTGTCTTGAAAAACACCCACACCATACATCAGTTTCCTTTTAGGGTGAAAATAAAAAAAAACAATTATTTTTAGAGCAAACACTCACACGTGTGAGATCAAACTAATCCGCCATTTTGATTTTTTTTTCGCTCAAATCTAGTATCTCCTAAAAGAATTAGTGCGACCAATTTTAAAACTTCAATTCGGTAATATTTGCTAAAATATTTAATATGTACTATAATTTATTTATAAAGTTCCAGTTTATTTGAAGATAATTTATTTATCTTATTAAAGTTAGATGCATGTTTATTTAAGTCGTTAGGGTGCGAAACTCATTTAAGCAGATCATTATAGAGCTAGTCTCATTGTGTCAAACCGTTCATTCAATAAACTATTAAAAAAGTTTCTTCTACATAAGTGTTTATATGGAATTTATATAGTATTTATTAATAAACCCTTTCTAACAATATTGAGATAAGCTTACCTTCCCAGAATTCATCACTCAAGTAGTAAGTCACTAGTTAAAATGCGAAACTAAGGGGGGGGGGTTATACTCAGGGCGAAATATATCTTCCATATTAAGCCAGACCACGATTTTGAAACACAAAATAGGCATTATATATTTATTTATTTAATTTTTTAAAGTATTCTTAGGATTCAAAAGTAGTTATACGGGGATCTGTACCTTAAACATTAATCTTTACTATGCTAAATCGTACTATCAAGTGAATTGCTAATACAAATATACGAATGTAAACAATTAGAGTCTTACTTTAATAGTTCCATCTATTATTTAGTCGTTTTTCTCCCTTCTTTTAAGTATCATTATGCTTATTAATATACATTCACAAATATGTTTAGTATCCATCAATAAATTCATACCAACCACACATATATACACACACACAACATATATATATATATATATATATATATATATATATATTTATATGCATACACCTACACAGACGCTCACACACATCGAAATATTTATTCTGTATAATATGTACGATAAAAAACAAGTATTTCTTTTTCTTCTAAAATCTAAAAATTAAGTGCAAATAGGCTAAAAATAATGTCAACACCCAATTCACTCTAAACAATTAACGTGACTAAAATAGGAATTAAGTCATTCTTGTTTATTTTTCTACGATGAAGCTTTTTTTAAAATCTAATATTAGGTTGTACGTACTCTTACACTTATCTATCAACATGCCTACCCGCATGCATACAGTAAGAGATCCGAACGCAAATAAAACGTACAATCAAGATCTACAAAAACTCCACAAACAACCACTATAGAAATCATTGTAGTTCAACAGATTACAAGCCTCTAAATATTTGTGTTAAGTAATATGATATCAAAATCGTTTCCTATAAAAGGAAACTTACCATCGAAGTTCAGTTATGATATGGTTGAAACTTCCTATTGCTTAAGGTTTCAATATAAGTGAATCGGAACTATTACGCTCAACATCCAAACCTCCGACATACATATATATGCACACATAGATGCATACACACAATATATATGTACATATCCGAATAAACAAACATACACATGCACACACCATATATATACACATATATACACACATTATTTATTTATCTATTTATTTATTTTATTTCTTCATTTATCTATTGAACATTTATTTCGCATAATATTTTAGATGATACTAGTGTTATTAGTTTATACTCCTACCAAAGAGATATCTTACTTACTATTTACCATTTCTCACCTAAGTAATACAGATCGAAAACACCAAGATGAAAAAAAAACCTATTTCAATTACTTATTGATGTTCTCATAATCTAGACTTCTTACTATTTTTATTATAAGTCTGATATAATTTTAATTACTTCAGTTATTTTAGATTATAAGTGATGTGCTCTATATCTAAATGTTTTATATTGATGTATTAGTACTCAGTTATCTAGTATTAGGTTTATGTTTTTGTCTTGTCAAGATATTCTTATGTTGTTCCTATACATGTGTTACTTACATACTCTTGTTAATGAAAGGGTTACCAGCACAGATATTGTATATGGGTCTGTAGCGGGATAGGATGTATGCGGTTATATGTAGGCAGTTCTGAATCACCTCCTGTCTTTGGTTTAATAAATAATCTTTAGACATAACTATATTGTAGGATTCCAGAATACAAAGGTTGCATCTCTTAGATTTGTTAGGTTTATATTTCCCTGGCTTACCTAGTATAGACCATTTTAGGTTGTATTGTATGTTTTTGCTATTTAGTACTCTTACATGCTTAGCTAAAGTCGTAGGAATCTTTTTTGAATTTGTATTAGGTTCTTTAAAAGAGTGTATATAGTTTCGATATCTGTCCTTAAAACTACAGCCCGTCGAACCAATGTATGTTTTAATTCTGTTTTCCTCTATAACGTTACACTTATACACTATATCTGATGTTAAACAATTCCCCTCTAAAGGGCATTCGCTAATGTTTCTACAGTTACATTGGGAGTTATTATTCTGATTCTGAACTGTGTTGGTATCAAGTTACTATTCTTTTTGATGTTCGTGTTATTTGAACTAACTATAGTTGATGTGAAGTTTATCGAAGTTGAAAAAGATAGCTTAACTGTATTCTTATTTATAACTTTGCCTAGTCTACTATCTATAAGAAAATTTCTCTCGATAATTTGGTAAAATTGTCTAGGTATGTTAGTAAGGACATTTAATCCATAAAGGGGGTTGAACCACAGTGAATTTCTACGTCTGTTTTTCTTCCCACTGTTTTTTTTACTATGGATGGTGGATTTGTTGATCCTCTAGTGTTAAGTTTAGTACTAGGTGCAGTGATCTGCGTATTATTAGTATTTATTTTCCTACTGATTTTTCTGGGATTCCCCATAGCCATGTTATATGATATGTAAGGTGTATTTCTATGAGTCCCGGGATTTACATTATGCTTCAACGGTCTTTCCTTTATGTAGCTTATTTTCTCAGTGTATCCAGATCTGGCTAATGTTTCATTATAATAATCTTTATTTTTATTGAATAGTGATTTGTTAGATGATAGTTTTGATATTCTCTTAGTGATACTAGGAATTATGGCTTTCCTAATGGGTCTCGGGTGATTAGAATTAGAATCTACATAAAAGAGAGTTTGATTTGGTTTATGATATAGTTAATATGTTCTATTGTTTAGGTCTAAGCAGATGTCTAAAAAGTTAACTATCTTATGGTTTAAGTCTATTGTTACCTTAAGGTCCAAATTTTTAAAGAAATTGTGTATATCCTTCTTAGTATTCTCTAACCTTCTATTGCCAGAGTTGACGAAGAATAGAGCGTCATCTTTGTATAAGCCGCCCCTAAGTAGTGGTAATTCTTTATGGAGCTCCTTCAAAATGTAAAGGCCTACCAAAGCAGTTACCTGTGCAGAGTCCGGTGACCCCATAGTAATGTCGAAGTTGTCCTCTCTATTTTTTCTTGTCCATAGTTTGTTATTATACAGAATCAAAGTTCTTCTAGCTAGTTTTATAATATCGATCTCTAGTCTAGTTATATCCGTTTCTATTCTAGCCATATCAAGGGCTTTGTCTAGAAGTGTAGGGGATATTGATGGGTAATATGCATCAATGTCAAACATGATAAACTTCCCGTTACTCCTTTGGGGGAGTTTTGTAAACCAATTTATGACTTCGTCTGACGATGTCCACAAATTGTGAGTTATCTTGGATTTAATAGTGGGTATGATTCTATCCAATATTTTTTTACTAATTTCCCCTATGCCCGATATACATAGAGAGATCAATCTGATGGTGTTGTTATTATTAAAATCGTCTTTATGGGCCTTTAACGTGAATCTAGGGCATTTAGGAGTATATATTTCTATGTTGTTATCTATATTGATCTTAGAACATATTTCCAAGGCCGTAGAATTGATATAGCTGTGGTCATTTACATTGGCTATTTTATAGTTTTTCAGTAGTTCCTTCATAATCAAATTATTATATGTTTCAAAGTTCATGCTATATAAGTTCATTGTTTTGTCTGCAGGTACTATTAGGTTAGGGTTATTATTTATTTTTCTAAATGCTTGGTTTATTTTGTTAATTGTAGGGTCGGAGTATTTACATCTCCTTTTAAACTTCAAGTTTCCTATCATGTTAAACATGTCTTGCTCAAAATTCTCCAGAATGTTAAGTGCTGATGGACATTTACGCGTCTTGATGTTATAAAATTTGATGTACGTCTTTCCGGAAACCTCTGATGGCATATCATATTCAGGAGGATCCACTATGCGTATATCTGGTTGATCGATTCTCTGTTCATCCTTATGGGAAGTGTGGTGATGGATTACCTTCCAACGTACTCTTTTGATGAAAGAGTTAACTGCCTGTATCATGTCTTTTGTGTATGATTCATGGCTTGGAATAGCTATATTCTTTGGTGAGAATGTTATTTCCTCCTTGGTGAACATAGTTAAGGGAAATAAAAAAGGACGGATAATCAGCTCAATTCGAGGTGCAGTAATAATTAATTATCAAAGACAGTATATGTACTATCATATATCATCAGATCTTTTTACTTTGAAGATTCAGCTCAATGTTTGTCAATTATTGATAACAGAGCAAAATATAGAACAGTTTTTATTATATTCCAATAACCATGGTTTGTTTTATTACTTTTATTTTAACCCAACCATGGTTATTGGAATATGATAAAAACTGTTCTATATATATATAGAGAGAGAGAGTGAGAAAGAGAGTTGAAAGCGAGGCCTAGTTTCGTTCGTTGAGTACTTTTAGATTGTCTTGATGTTTATCGTTCGCCGCAATAGGCATGAATATCACTTAATAAATCCGTATAACGTGACAATTTCCTATGACCTAGAAGATAACGAAAGCGTACAGACTATCTGAAATTGTCAGTTCCCTACACATCAGTGTGAGCCGAAATCTTGAAACGAGGCCGTATGTAGGTAAAGTATAATTTAATATAATATTATGAATATATATATATATATATATATATATATATATATATATATATATATATATATATATATTCTCTGCATAGTCGGGGAATTCTTCTGGAATTTATTATTTTTGACAAAGAAAAGTTTCTGTTCCAGAAAATATTACATGATGATTTTTTAATCATCCGGACATCACACAAACAGCTACAACACTCTTGCTGTTATGTAAGATTTTAGGAAAAATAAATATTAAGTCATATTTCGTATTCGTTTTATTGTTTTTGTTCCTTACAACTTGCATCTCACCCGGAATTTGCATTGCCCACAGCCTTTAAAAACATACTACTAATATATATATATATATATATATATATATATATATATATATATATATATATATATATATATATATATATATATATTCTCTGCATAGTCGGGGACTTCTTCTGGAATTGATTATTTTTGACAAAGGAAAGTTTCCTTTCCAGAAATATTAAATGATGATTTTTTTTAATCATCCGGACATCACACAAACAGCTACAACACTCTTGCTGTTATGTAAGATTTTAGGAAAAATAAATAGCAAGTCATATTTCGTATTCGATTTATAGTGTTTGTTCCTTACAACTTGCATCTTACCCGGAATTTGCATTGCCCACAGCCTTTAAAAACATACTACTAATAAATATATATATATATATATATATATATATATATATATATATATATATATATATACATATTATCACTATTATTATTATAATTATTATTTGTACTCACTAGGAGTGTTCACACAGGTCATCATCAGTGATTGCTCATCAACAACAATCTTCAGTGACAACAAGTATCCCCAGATTTCCAGTATTCTCCAACTCTTTTCGATAGCCACCACAAGTAACATTGCAGTATTGCAACAGCCGTTTACCATTGGTTTCTGGCTGGTAAGGACAATTATTCAAAGACTACATTAAAATGATGTTTTCATCAACATTCTCCATTAAACGGGACCGATAACTCTATCTGAAAAAGTATAGACCAGAATCTTTCCTAATTCAGAAATGACAAGAGGGGCGAAACCTGGGTATCCACAGCGGGCACAGTAATGTATAGTACTTAACTAACATGATTAATATATACTCTTGTATGATCTACGATCGATCACTAATTTGTTTTCCTTATATATATATATATATATATATATATATATATATATATATATATATATATATATATATATATATATATATATATATATATATATATATATATACAGGGTAGTTCATAAGTCACTTCGCTATTTAATTTTGAAATTCTAAAGTTAAAAAATACGGTAATACAAAACAGAAAGTTTGTTCAACAAATTCATTTATGGGAGTTTAAAATTACAGCACATTTTCAAAAGGTCCACCTTCGTTTTGCATGCATAGCTCCATTCTTTTTTGCAAGGAATTTATGACTTTTTGTAGCATATTTGATTGATTATGAAATAAATATATATAGAAACAAATATATAAACTAACAAATTTAAAATAACAAATAGCAGGAATTAGAGAGTAAGATAACAATTATCAAAAGTTCATAGTATGTTTGTGCTTTATATGGTAATCATTTTAAATAGCTAAGTGAAGTGACTTATGATTCACTGTATATATAAAGTCATCGTATCTAGATACTGTTTTAACATCACACAGTATCACATCGATCAAACACATGACTATGTAAAAAAGTATTTTACCCCGATGAAGACGCATCTCCTCGAAAAATTTAAGTTCACAAAAACAAAATAAAGAATTGCATGGATTTCTAAGGTTTATTAGTTTTCAGTAATTTAAATTTTTATATATAAAATAAGTAAATTAACAAGAGCATTCTCTAATTTGAACTTCATTTTTCGTTGCCACCTGCGGCTGTTCACGAAAGGTATCTCTTATCCATATACCGTTTAAACATCAAACATGACGCTTTCACCAAATAAAATCTCTAAAAAATTATAAAATAACAATGCCTATCGGCAAGAACATCACCCAATTACTTTTCTCTGTCCCCTCCTCTCTATATATATATGTATATTATAAGAATATTTTATTAAATAAATATCAAATTATTTCACCATACATAGGGCGGCGTTCCAATCTGTTGCTATCATCAGTGTAAAAAGTGACAATTTCAGACGTTTGGCGTGTACGAACCCAGTACAGAATCAGCCTCGAGTCTGCACGCGAGCGCTCTAACCTTGCGGCCACAAGAAATTATCACGTAAATACGGGAAATGAAGTCATATGTCGCGTTAAGAAAAGAGGCTACAGATGATAGATACTCGAGAGTGTTTAACATCAAGTTGACATCTGGTTTAATGTTCAATCTTAACAGACACGTTTATTCAATCTCAAATTATCTTGATATATAAATGTATCTTAAAATGTGTGATTCCGAATGGGACGCTTAATGTGCATAAAATTGGAAGGACATTTGTATGGATATAATTTCAAAATTAACTCATAACAGAAAATACATTTACTTTAGTCTTCTTTGACGTTCTCAAATGTGGAAGTGCTAGTGTTGCAAAGTTAATTCATTTTTATTGTTAAAATTACAATAATTATTAAAGTGAAAATAAAAGGTGCTTTTTTATTATTTACCAAGAACATTACCAAACACTATAATATGTATATATATATATATATATATATATATATACATATATATATATATATATATATATATATATATATATACATATATATATATATATATACATACATATATATATATATATATATATATATATATATATATATATATATATATATATATATATAGTAAGCTAAAAGTCTGAAAATTCCCCCGGAGATGAAACGCGGGAGCCTCTGTGTAGCTTAATTGCCATACATTTATTTTTCATAGCTTACTACCAAGCTCTACTTACGTATCGAGCACTGTTGAATTAAATACTGAAAATTGATACCTAAAAATGGTATCTCCTTATAAAACGTAATGTGGATACATGAAATAATATATATATATATATATATATATATATATATATATATATATAGATATATATATATACATATATATATATATACATATATATACATATATATATATATATATATATATATATATATATATATATGAACTAAAAAAATTAAAAATATATAAATAAAAAATATAAAATTTAAATGGACAATCAACATAACTAAATAAAAAGAATAAAAATAGCAACATTCCAATTAGAGGTGTACCTACTATTCTAAAAATATATGATATCTGACATTGAATTTAATATTTATTCTATTGCTTAACGGCATCGTCCTAACGAGTTTAAAATGCCACTTGTCGAACATCGGTCTTGGAGCAGTAAAAAAAGGTGCGACTATTTCTCATACATTAGCTTTTATTTTTGAAAAGTAAAACATTAAAATGTGTTTCATAGACTTTTCTTACATGTATGTAGGTTTTGTATGGCATAAGTGTGATCCGGTATATCACCATTTTGCAAGTGCAGCTCAATAGTTTATAACATGTTGTTGAATTCCCTTGGCGCGGAATCACAAGCAACTCGCACATTAAAGTGTTTACGTTGTCTGACAATCACGATATCATTTTCTTTTCTCACCGAATGTGGCCGACCAAGAAGACCTTCAGTGTTATCATGTGCACTGCCTTGCCCCTTGAATGTCCTGAGATGCCACTATACTGTGGTCTTGTTGGATCCTTTTTTCAGTGGAAAGTGTCGTGAAGTTGAAATTTAAATTCTTGATCATTTTTTCACAATATATCTTGTCGTCTGTTTAACTTCAACTGAAACTCATAAGCCTGAATCTACTTTCATAGAAATTAATTAAAATGTTGTAAAATGATTATACTCATGGTAAAAAGTGAAGATACATCGTACAGTCGGTCGTTAAACGTAAGTTGGATGATATGTGACACTTGTAACTCTTCCTTGTGGGTGGCGTGGTTAGATCATGAGTTATAATGTCCTAGTGAAAAGCTCAAAGGGAGGGGCCCAAGCTCGAATCTAGGTCTTCCTGTCAGTTGATTTCATGGTGTGTGTGGGTGATATGCGGTGTACTGTCTGATTGTGGAAAGATGATATATATATATATATATATGAATACAAATATCTATATATATTTGAAATTGTAAACGTTAAATACCCCCAAAACCTATTAAACTATACAAGTCAAATAGATAACAACTGTATGAACAGAATTAACTCTACTTTAGGATAACAACACATGCGAGAACAATTTTAAAACATAATTTTTTTTAAAATACTAAATGAACACCTGAAATAAAATTTGAAAAAATCACAACCGTCACCTATTAATTCGACACATTTACAAAATGGTGCGTCACCACTATAAAATCAGAATAAAAGAAGGTGTAAAAGTCAGCCGAACCTTTGTTAGGGAGAAGCACTGCTATTGGCTAACTAAAACATTACCCCGTGTCAGGGAATAAAATTAATCGGATGGCTTAGCTAGCTAGACTAAACAGCACGTGTTTATATAAAAAAAAACAGAAACACGAATTCCATGCATTTTAGCCTGACGATACCCTACGGGGATGAAAGGCGGAAGCCTCAGTGTAGCTTAATTTTTATACATATTTTTGCATAACTTACTATATATAGATACATTATCATCATAACTTACTATATAGAGTGATACATTATCGTTTAATCATTAAAAGTAATTTTCAGAATCCGATATATGTTATTCTCAACTTACGAAACAATGTGTTTCCTTTCTCTGCATGTTACATCTGTTTCACTTCTGATAATTTACAGCATAAATTTTTTTAATCGAATATTATGTTTCATAAATACGTGTATGCTTCTCTGTGTTTTATTCATGCAAATGTAAAATATGAAAAGTTTATATTCCTCGTATATAATTTTCATCATGTTAGTTGGGCACGTTAGGAACTTTATCATCTCCGTTCATGGAATCGGCATGTGTAGTGAGTGATACATTTGATAAAACACAGAGTAGTCTGAAAAATAGAGCAATGCAGACGGAACAATTGAATTTGAAATCATATTCATTCATAGAACTTTGTAGTAGACGAAAATAAAAGTTTAATAACATGTTAGACATAACAGTACACACAAGTTACCTCAGAAAATGACACTAAACATAAATAACAATTGTTTCCATTACAATAAAATACACACGTGTTCATTAGCAGGAAAATGAATCATATGTGCAATAAAATGGAATGTATTAATTTAACTATATAGAATTTCTTTCTTGGACCAAGTGGTAAAATTGTTTGACAAAATAACTTGATTCTTTTACCTCGCCTGCGAACGTTTGTTAAACATGCTAAGTAAAACAGTAGTGTAAAAACGTCTGAGCACTTTGAAAGACGTAACAAAAAACTAAAGGGACTGGTTCCTAATATTCCACGCATAGGCTAAACAAGATTACGAACTATCATGCTAGAAAGCTCTATGTTGGTATTAAATAGTAGATAACCCTGACCTAATTTTCAATATATGCTATTCTCTGTAATCTTACCTCTCTCTTAATTCTTTTTCGTCTGACGTATCGTCGTCGTTTATATGTGTTTTTTAAGTGAAATTTGTTTAATCTTGACAACAGCCACAACATGAGTAATAGTACTACAAGTAGTAATATTAGTAGTAGAATAATTAATGTTAAAGGGTGTACTCAGATTTTACATCCGGTAACTGAAAGTGATGAAACGACGGGCAAAATATTATCAGGGGAAGATATTGTTATAGTAGACAGGACGATCACCGCTGAATATCGAATCGTTTACGAATTCACATCGTATGGGATCGATTTTATTTAATATTACACTTGTTTAAATGTATGTGTAAAACTAAAGTAACGTTTAATAAACTTATCGATAGTAAAGTTTTCTTTAATTATGATATGTTTACCTTGATTTAAACCAAATTAGAATTTGTTCACATTCATTTTATCAACTAACTAAATTAGTTTAATGTTATTTATTTCTCCTTTCTATGAAACCCATATTTGAAATACAATTTGTTTCCCCTGCACGACTCCCAGGAACACATCGTTACATCATGTGATATATCTATATATATATATACTCATATGTATTATCTAAGGGGATATATAATATCTCAGAATTCACAATAAATAGAAATACATGAACGTTCACAAAATACGTTACTGGACGTTCGTTCCGGACCGCGTAGTTTATATGATCTTGCAAGTGCGTTCATCTCCCGAAACTAACGACCAATACTAGACAAAGGGTTGAAGACAAGAAGTGGCTTATTCGCCTTGTTGTTGTTTCAAATCACTAACCAGTGATGCGGGGAAAGGGAGAAGGTAGACAGAGGTCAATAATCTCTTCATGGCCTCTGTTACGTCTTGAGAGACAATGGATACCCTATGTTTGGATGGCTGCGCACATTTATTCTGAGTCAGCACTGTTTGATTCCAGTGGCAATGAGAAGTCCAAGACGACTGGAAACAATGCCGAGATAAACGGAGAGCACATACAGCACCTTGTATTTCCAAATGGTCACCCACTTTAGTGACTTCGGAGATCTTACGGGAACCGGTGTGCCAACGTTGTTATGCGAGCTCAATAATTACTGCGGAATCATATGGTATCCGGACATCTCTAAAAGCACAAGTAAACACGTGTTTCTTTTTTCCAATCGAACTGACGACTTCTCTCTCTTTCTTTCTCTTTGGGCCAGGTGACGCCAGAATACTTCTGAGCACATAGGAGTTTGATCTGAAATCCGAGTACATTAAACATACCTAGACTAAACCCTATTGATGTCATTCCCAACTAACAATATTATACCCCTCCATACTGAACACATCACACGTCATTGTAAGTATAAACAAAAAACTAAAACTAACCCAGTATAATTCTCTCTATTAAATTTCTTCTACACAAAAAAATTTAAATAAATCTATTTCATGCAACGGTTTCGTATGTAATACTGCGTGATCTTTCTTTTATAGATGACATCGTATAATTATATCCCGTATCAAAATGGATCGTCTAGACTAAAATGATCTGCTTCAGTGCCCGCCTGTTCATTCAAGAATCGTTTTATATGTGTACCAAATACAACATCATTAATCAGCAACAATCTCGTTATGTTTTTACAGCATGGCAATTTCATAAACGTTAAGTCTGCATGTAAGGTATAGTTATTTTCTGTTTTGATTTCATTTCTTTTAAATCTACGTGCTTCCACGTCTGATTTTCTCGTGATCCGTAGTCATTGTACGTTTAGCTAACCTGTTATCACCGACATTTCAACAAATAATATCGAGCTGTTCAAAAGAATAGACAAATGATAGATATAGTATATGGAGCAAATACATGCAATACATTTCCAAGGCTGCTGCAAATAGGGTGTACTTCATCTACCGAGCTAAGAAAACTTATCATACCTGTCAGTATCTAATATATCTATAAAGCCATATCTATGGATATTGTTGTCACATTTCAGCTGATGCACCACACGCTAGCTTCTCCCTCTTTGACAAGGTCCAAAAAAGAGTATAATCCAATAGAAACCTCGCCGCAATGTTGCACCCCTGTTCTTGTTTTGCAAGTACTTTAATGGAATGTGCTTAAACGAATGTGCTGCTCTGGTGTCCCCTCTATGAATGTACCCTAATCAACCAGCCAGTAAGCAAGATCCCACTCATTCACTCTTACCGACAGTCAAACTATTATTTTGTGTCTATTTCTGACAAGGGAAGGTGTCTCCCGAATTACCAAATTATGTACAATCATCCGGACACTATACATAGTCAATATCATACTCCTTGTGTATTATGTAAGATTGATAAGAAAAATAGATAGATACTTGTAAGATCCAATTTTCGATTGTTGGTGTTTTTGTTTTTACCAGTTTCTAATCAATCCGGCTTCCTGCATTGCCTTCAGCCTTTGTAATACCTTTAATCTATATATATATATATATATATATCTATATATATATATATATATATCTATATATATATATATCTATATATATATATATATATATATATATATATATTTCCCAAGGAAGCGAGCAAGAAGAAGGTTCGGCATTACAGTGAACACTTTTAAGCTTCTGCAATTTAAGAAGGATGGGAGGGGCATATACTGTTGATCTGGATATACTTTACTATCAATGATCTTAAGACGTAAATCGAATACCTGAGCAAATAATGGAGTATTGATTTACTCCTCTCCAGGAGTTGGGCACAAGGCCAGTTTTTATCTTACTCCCACAAGTAAGATGTGACCCAAGGTCGGGTCGGGAAAGTGGGATTTAAAAATTGCTTGGGCAGCCCCGTCGGCATTCCCCGGTAGGTGTGCCTCCGGCAGTAAGCAATAAACTTACTCCTCCCCAAAGAGGAGAGGCGAGGCCTGGGAGGGTGGACCTCCTAGAACTGCACAGGACAGACCTATAGACCGGCGTAAATCAAGCCCCGAAGGCCAAGACAATACCAGTCTATGGGGTGAAGTATCCATCGGAACAGATACTACACTTTGATTTTAGCCAAAAGACACTATTTAATTGCTTCTATTATTTCTGCTACAATAAAGAAAATAACAACATATATACGTCGCTATTTAAATGAGCTACTCATATATATATATATATATATATATATATATATATATATATATATATATATATAGTCTAAAGAAGCTTTGAGTCATTAAAAAAAAAAATGTAAAATGCAGTTTAAATTCCCAGACAAACTAACTAAATCCAAGATATTGCAGACTTAACATTCGTTGGAAAATTAATAAATGAAAAAATATAAGTAAAATAAAAAAAATTAAAAATTTAAAAATTAAAAAAAAGGGTGTTATCAGTAAAGGTCACGTTGCTAAACATATTTATAGGGCTGATTTGTGTTTTACATTTTGAGACAAGAAGATTTATTATGAAATCAAAAATGAGCTGAACGAAAGTATGTAGAAAGAAATTGGATATCATATTTAACGAAATATGTGGACTTTGGATTATTCGGAGTACTGTTCTCATCATGAGTGTTATTCGCTCATGATTTGTGTAATTTGGATTATTTTGACTACTGTTCTCATCCTGAGTGAAATTCTCTCATGATTGAATATTTGTGTAATTTGGATTATTTTGACTACTGTCTCATCCTGAGTGTTATTCTCTCATGATTGAATATTTGTGTAATTTGGATTATTTTGACCACTGTTATTATCCTGAGTGTTATTCTCTCATAATTGGTTATTTGTGTAATTTGTATTATTTTGACTACTGTCTCATCCTGAGTGTTATTCTCTCATGATTGAATATTTGTGTAATTTGGAGTATTGTTACTACTGTTCTCATCATGAGTGTTATTCTCTCATGATTGAATATTTGTGTAATTTGGATAATTTTGGCTACTGTTCCCATCCTGAGTGTTATTCTCTCATTATATAATATTTGTGTAATTTTGATTATTTTAACTATTGTTCTCATCCTGAGTGGTATTCTCTCAGTATTGAATATTTGTGTAATGTGCATTATTTTGACTACTGTCTCATCCTGAGTGTCATTAGCAAGAAAAGAGAGACAAAATAAATATTTTTGGTACAGGAAAGGAAACAAAAACTTGGAAGAAAAGAAAAAGATATTTTATATTGTGCAAGTAGATTGGCATCACATGGTTCTCGACTTTCACAAAGTCATTCTTCTGCTAGTATATATTCTCAGCAAAACAATAGCGTATAAGGTTCATCAGCCATCAAAATAGAGTATTGAAACCAGGAATCATCAGATAGAACCCTAACTGTATAGTATGTAAATAAACAAAATATATAGCGCCCAATTATTACAATTGAGCACTATCAGTGTTTTTCTACTGACACGAGGAAACCCAGTATATATATGTGTGTATATATATAAATATATATATATATATATATATATATATATATATATATATTGACGACTGATGCTTTTAAATAGGTTTAATCTCTTACTGAGTTATCGGGTTGTTGGTAACGGCTGTATTGGTTGGGTGTAAGAATTTGAGTTTGAAATATGACATGGTTCAAGTCCGGCGACCAGTATGAATAATCATTTTTACACTTACGATTTCCGAAAGGATAAAACGTATACGTATATAGATGCAACAAATATTTATAATTATTTATATATATATATATATATATATATGTATATATATATATATATATATATATATATATATATATATATATATATATATATATATATAGATATGTGTGTGGGGGAGTGTCCATGTAATATTTGTATGAGATAGAAAACTTGCTAAAGCACAAATATAAAGGACCTATATTGGTCATACAACAACGACTCTCTCCCGACGTGCTGAGGTTAATGTCGTCAACATAGAAATTGGAATGTATGAAAAGTTCGTAGGCTTGCGCATTGGTGCCTTGAAGTGTGTATCAATACAGGGTCCGTTTAGCTGGACTGACGGGCCTAGCAAGCTAGTTGGCGTCTGGTTCGATCCTAATCTTCAGCTGGAGAAAAATTTGTCGGAAGTATTGAAAGCGATTCGAGCCGCATCGCCGCAGCTAGTTTGTGGACCAGTAGAAATATTTTATTAAAATGGAGAGCGGACGTGTCTGGCTCTCCCATTTACCTGATAATCCTATATCGTCTATCAATATTTCTACTCCCGTCGGATATACTGCTTTAGATGCAGCCGGTTCTTGTCAAGATATTGTGGCTTAGTAAGGCCCCTATCGTTCCTCTCGAAATTTGGTGTATACATCTTTCTGAAGTATGACACACGTCCGAATTCGATGTCATACACTTCGGATATTCTAGCTGAAACTGAGGGAAAATGGTGGCTTCTGGAATGAAGACATTAATAAAGCATTTCCAGTTTTAAAAAGTGTGCACTTGGGTTTAGGGCCACACAGGTTGCTCCAATACAAGTGGTCTGGTTATCACGAATATCGATAGGCTTTGAAGTTTCTCTTACGGGTGAGAGAAAGCCGCTTTGACACAATGCTTGTATTACGAATGGCATAATACCGGGTTATAGTGAAGGGAACCATTCTAGATGATAGGATTGGAAGGGGCCTTTTTTCGGCGAGGGAGAGGTGGTAGTTGATTATCAGAAATGAACTCTTGCTTTATTTAGCTGGTTTGGTAAATTCACTGACTTGTGTTAGATGCGATGACGAGGACGAGACCACGAGTCACGCCTTCTTTTATTGCCGCATCATTATGCCACTTATAAGTCTGCCTACAGGAGTTATGGTTCGCTGAACGATACGTTCAATCTAGAACCTATCAATGTATGTAGAATATAGTTAGTCTAATTTAGATTGTATAAAGTTAGCAAAGTGGTAGTGAATACTCTTCATAAAATGTGATACTTCTGTCCTTTGTGAAATTTTAATAATAGGTTACAGACATCAAATAATAAATATTTCCTCGGTTTCCAGTATGTTTAGTGTATTTTAAAGAGATTTTAGGGTCATAATATAGGCACAACCTAAAAATTAAAATATGTCATATACGCATTAAACGTGATCTATAATCATTGAACACGAATAAAGGACGTTTTTATTAACTATATTTTTTCTGAACCTTCTTTAAGCTTACATTTTAAACATTTTCTAGAATCAAAACATTGATTAGATGTCGATTAAAATTGTAATAAATATTCTAGACATGAGGTTCAAACATTCGTTTAGAGATATCATAATGATTGTTTACGGTTATATGGTGTGTTGATTTAACGAGTTAATGGTAAATGCTAGTATTATGTGTAATCCTTAGGTTAAAGGATTTTTAATGCAAAAATAATTTATTATAATTTACGAATGTCTGCTACCAGTCAAATTTCTTACAGTTGATGATTATCGTTCTTTAAATTAACTATTCATTGCAATTAAACGCACGTTTGGAGGTGTCAGGGGCTATTATAAGGGACGAACTACTTATAACGGCCTAGAAGTGTATTATTAAGGAGATCATTTTAAACAACACTATTTAAGTCAAGATGGGGGATTTTCTTGAACGCCTCATTATCTAATATGACTGAGTTGAAAGTATTATTATTTTATCGAACAATTTTATAAAAATCATTTATTAAAATCATTTTAGTAAATATATATTCCTTATTCGTTTATACATCATTATTCAGTGAAAACCGGGATTAGTCCAATGAAAACAAGCTCGATGATACTTGACTACAGGGTACATAGCATTTACATGTGATTTTCTGAAGGCTTCCCAAAGCATTCCGTTCAGGATCCCAATCAACACCACAAAAGATTGTTTCATTTAAAAATTATTTATTTATCATTTTTCAAATTAAAGAGTTGTTTTTTTTACCTACACGTGTTTCACTACCAAGCAGGTCCTTGCTTGGCAGATCATCAAAGAAATTAAGTACCTTAAATAAGAATTACAGCAACCGGCAATACAGAATGTGGTGTTGCTTTAATTGAGGTCACTTAAGAAGGGAAGAAAAAAATAAAATGAAAAGTAAAAAGCTAAAAAGGAAAAAATAGAGAATGTTTTAGAAGAATATCTCGACATATTTTCACAACAGTGTTGCTACTAGCGAAACAGTAAATAATTAGTCCAAAACCAGCAAAAAAAGTCAAAATAAATTAGTCCCAAATGTACTCAAACGAAACAGTAATAATGAGCGAGAATCCCCCTTCTTGACGGGCGGCGCAGCTATGAAAAGCATCCCTCCATAAATAAAAACCAAACAGTCAAAACTCTATTCCCAAGTTACCATTAAAAGCCACTGATAGTATTGGCATTCCAGATCTATTCCATCAAAAGGAACGGCGACACAATGCCCGTTTGTAATCCATGCGGTCGTACTAGCCTTATTTCTAAGGCTGACTCGTTCCCTTTCAAGATGGCCACACAACGGGGCAAATGTATCTATCTATCTATCTATCTATCTATCTTTCTATCTATCTATCTATCTCTCTCTATATATATATATCTTTCTCTCTCTCTCTCTCTCTCTCTATATATATATATATATATATAGAGAGAGAGAGAGAGAGAGAGAGAGCGAGAGAGGGAGATAGAGAGAGTGGTAGGCGATGATTTTATATATGTGAAACTGTGTCTTTGTAAAAATTTAACTCGCCGAATAAACAAAATGACTTCAATACATTCACTAAATTTTATTTTTGTATTTGTATTTTGTCAATTTACATGACTTTTCCGAACTTTTCCAATTCTTTTCTTTTTATGTTCCAATTCTTCATCTGTTCTTCATGTAATATTTGGAATTTGTGTCAATGGAATTTTTGTGTCAGTATTGTTTTTATTCCGGTTTCTAGTTAGATAAACACAATGGTCTGGAATCTAAAACTCAGCATGAAACACACGACGGCGTCTTTATTGTTTGCATTGGTCGAAGCATCTGAAAACCTCTTGTGTGAATATCATGTTATAATCTTGTGTGAATATCATGTTATAAACTTGTGTGAATATTATGTTATAGTGGATGCGTTCGTTTGATTCATTTAGTTTATGGTATATCAACGTGTTTTAATCATTTTATGCCCTAAATATTTCTATGTAGGAACCATGTATTTAATAAATCCATATACTTATAAAACGCTGTGTGTAATGCTTGTTTGTTTTCTTGTTTCTATCCGTGCACATTGTGTTTCGTCACGAAAAGTTGACCTCATCTTTAAACAAGTAATGATGAAAGAATATAGTATTTATGTGTACCTGTGTCCTGGGGATGAGGACACAACAGAGTTGCGCCACCACATGAAAACAGAGAGGGTGGAAAAGATTTTTCATAGCGTAACAAAAAGGATGACTTCATTAATTACAAGAGAGCTGGAAGGAGAACAAGATATATTATAACGTACTTAAAAGGCAAACCCTAAGAGAGGTAGTTGGATGATGACATAAAAAAGAGAAAGAGGGGCATAAATAGTTAAGAGTAAAAGAGATGGAGATAGATAGAGAGAGGGAAATATAGAGAGGGGAATAAAGAGAGGGGTTAATTGAGGAAGAGTGCATAAAAATGAATGGCTATCAGGAAACAAATGTATATAATTACTCCAAAATAGCGACTTCATAGTACATTTTAGAAAACTTCATATATAGGCTAAACAACCGGTGATCTGTTTACACCTAACTGGAAAGAGTGGAAAGGAGTGAAAGACGGGTAAATAGAAACGAGAGGGGAAGCATTTCTTATAGTACTATTTAATAATATGATACGCTCCACAAATGTGTGTACTAATCTTCTGTGATCGTTGCAATTTTGCTGTACGTATTGCTGTATCGAGTAGATATATTTAAACGAGAGAGAGGCTATGAATAAATCAGATTTTCTAATACCGTTTACAAAAATACACTCTCATCTGAAAAAAACATCTATAAAAAGATTTTCTTTCGAGTCGAGATCTCATATAAAACTTAGTTTACTTTTCTGGCGTTACTCGGGTATCGTTTTTATTTCATTTACCTTACGCTTTTTCTATCCATGTCTTTTTTATAAAATTAACTTGTTTTAACTATGTTTTTGAATGTTAAATTCAATTATTACGGTATCGTTTTGTCACTACATTATCAACAAAGCTAATATATTCTGAATCTCTAACATGATTGGATGTACATATCTTGAAATCTTTACATATTGTAATACATGAGAATCACTAGTAATTGTGAAGCCAGTTTATAAGTCTTTCTATTCGAGTATTCGAGTATTTATTATAAAGGAAAATCGTAAGTGTGTATATCATTTATAAAAGAAAATCGTAAGTTGGTATATCTATTATAAAGATAAGTCGTAAGTGTGTCTATCTATTATAAAGGAACATCGTAAGTGTGTATATCTATTATTAAGGTAAATCGTTAGTGTGTATATCTATGATTATAGAAAATCGTAAGTGTGTCTATCTATTATAAAGGAACATCGTAAGTGTGTATATCTATTATTAAGGTAAATCGTTAGTGTGTATATCTATGATTATAGAAAATCGTAAGTGTGTATATCTATCATAAAGGAAAATCGTAAGTGTGTATATCTATTATAAAGGAAAATCGTAAGTGCGTATATCTATTATAAAGGAAAATCGTAAGTGTGTATATCTATTATTAAGGAAAATCGTAAGTGTGTATATCTATTATAAAGGAAAATCGTAAGTGTGTATATCTATTATGAAGAAAAATCGTAAGTGTGTCTATCTATTATAAAGGAAAATCGTAAGTGTGTATATCTATTATAAAGGAAAATCGTAAGTGTGTATATCTATTATGAAGAAAAATCGTAAGTGTGTCTATCTATTATAAAGGAAAATCGTAAGTGTGTATATCTATTATGAAGAAAAATCGTAAGTGTGTATATCTATTATAACAGAACATCGTAAGGGTGTATATCTATTATAAAGGAAAATCGTAAGTGTGTATATTTATTATAAAGGAAAGTCGTAAGCGTGTATATCTATTATAAAAGTAACTCGTAAGTGTGTATATCTCTCATAAAGGAAAATCGTAAGTGTATATATCTACCGTAAAGGTAAATCGTAAGTGTGTATATCTATTATAAAGTGAAGTCGTAAGTGTGTATATCTATTGTAAAGGGAAGTCGTAAGTGTATATATCTATTATAAAGGAAGATCGTAAGTGTGTATATCTATTATAAAGGAAAGTTGTAAGTGTGTATATCTATTATAAAGGAAAGTAATAAGTGTATATATGTTTTATGAAGGAAAGTTGTGGGGCATCTATTATAAGAGAAGAGTCGTATGTGGGTATATCTTTTATAAAGGAATGTTATAACTGTGTATATTTATTATAAAAGAAAATTCGTAAGTGTATATATCTAGTATAAAGGAAAGTCGTAAGTGTGTATATTTATTATAAATGTGTATATTTTCCAATTTTTTTAAAAATTGAAAGGGTGAACACGTTATTTATTCATTTGTTAAAGGTCAAACAAAATGGCTGACTTCCTTACTAAAAAGCAAACATAACTTCTAGTATAGCATAGGTTTGGTTAAAGATATATAGAATCTCAATTATAAGAATATTTGATTTCGGATCTGATTCGCTTCATCATTTTGAGATTAAAAATTAACCTTTTATCCAGTCAGGTTGATGTGATTCTGGAATCGAAACGAACTCGTTAAAAAAGCGATAAGTTATGGTAATTCAGTTGTCTGTTTTACAACTGGTTGACCACAAAAGGCAGAAGAATCGTAGATAGAATAATACACATCAAACTTGGAAAAAGTATAATATTGAATAGGTCTATATAATTCAAATTGACCAATTTTATAGTATACTTCAATAGTTATAAACAACACGGTGAGCCCCGAAAAACGCTATACCTGGAGTCTTTCTGCAACTGAACAAAATTTCGGTCAAATATTTTGAGAATTGCTTTGGTTAAAGATATAAATAATCTCAATTATAAGAGGATTTAATTTCGGCTCTGATTCGATGTATTATTTTAAAATTAAAAATTAACTTTTGATCCAGTCAGGTTGCTTTGATTGTAGAATCAAAATGAATTCGTTAAAAAGCGATAAGTTATTGTAATTAAGTTGTCTGTTTTGCAATCCATCCATCTATGGCTGATTTGTCCATCTAATAATTTTGCTTCTGTTGCTATTGAAATCCATTCTACACCTCACCACAACAAAAACCTCAGCACCCCCTCCCCTCTCTCCCACCCTAAGACAAATTCACAAACACTCCCACCCCTCCAGTTTTTCACTCACAGCTCTCCACATTCATTTCACTCCCTGCCACCGACTTCTCTCAGCCCGGACCTTGGTCCTGCGCTCCCAGTAGTGGCTACTACTTCTTCTCATCAACTCATCATGTCAACCCAATACTTCTATGTACTTGCATGACATTTTCTTTAAATTATCATCCTGTGGAAGTCTTACAAATAAAGACTAAACGTTGATGAATGCATAAAAAAACATCTTTTGGTTTTTCTTTTTTCATTTCCCATCACACATGCATATTCAGACGAATTATATATATATATATATATATATATATATATATATATATATATATATATATATATATATATATATATCTGATATTATTTGTCTGGATATGCATGTGTGATAAAGATAGATAGTGTGAAAAAGCAGTGTTACAGAAAGAGAGAGAGAGGATAGAGAAAGAGAGAGAGGGGTAATTATGAGATTTAAGTCAATTATTTCTTGTAGTTAATCAGCTATGGTTGGATATGTCTCTAAATATGATTTAGAAAAACAATTGTGCATCTCGTATCATTAATTATGTAAGAATGCAGCAATATGCATCGAGTTATCAAAAGTGACAAGTTTCTTTTTTCTCTTCGAGGCAGATCATCATTTCACATTCTCATGACAGCTAATCGTAACGTCGGTAATTGCGTCAGACTTGTATTTTGTATTCAAATTAGTCAAAGCAAGAACAGACATTCGTTAGTTGTGTCCATCTAGACCGCGCGTTTAGCAATGGACATTTTATTTGAAACATAAGCGGGACAAACAAATAAAAATACTATTTCAAACATAAGCCTGAATAATCAACGACAATGCTATTTCAAACTTAAGCGTGACAAACTAACAAAAATGGTATGTAAAACTGTATGATTTCGTTCTTTAGTACAAGACTTCTTCTCCTGTTACAAGTATCAAAATATATCACCCTTTGAAAAGCTAAAAAGCATTATTATTACTTTGTTACTTTGATGTAAGGGGCTAACAAGAACGAAATATGATTCTCGAAATAACACGAGATGTCTATTGACCTTAGTCTTGAAATAAACAAACCTGCAGTTTTTGAAAAGAGCCTACTCGAATAAGAAGCTATATTACAATAAGGTATCAAAACAGCAAACTGATAGAGACCACCATATCAACGAGCCAAACGAGCTGGAACAAAGGAAGCAGGGAATATATTACACAATTCTGAGCTTTAGAGGGGCCATGTCATAGGTCAATCTGAATGTGATGTTTTTCAATGTTACATCGCCACAAACCTCGGGTTCCAATTTCTACACTTAACTGAGGGATTGTCTTATTAATCAGAGAGGGGAAATAATCGCCTAAGTATTTGATAGAAGTTTTCGTTATTGATTATAATACGGGAGTCTATACATGTTTATTATCTCTGCACAACGTTTATATATATATATATATTAGAACCCAAATGAATGTAAATACCTTTAAAACATCATAGTTGAAGGGAAATAACTGTTAATAGTCTTCTTGAGATTTACATCCAAGTCATAATAATTATTTCAGTAACTTTTTTTATGACCATGTTTGTCATTAAGTGCATCAATTGTATTAATATCAATATCCAAATCCATGAGTTTCCATAATGTTAGTTTTAATTTAAATTATCTCTCTTGATAAGGAGCATATTTTCAGAAAGGTTTTCGTAATTTCTTCTTCTTTTTTTGTTAAATTACTTTAATTATTAACAACTGTTAATTTCGATGGAACTATTGCATATATATGTAAAAGATAAGACTATGAAATTACAAATAAATAACACTCAACATTATTATAGACCTCTTTAAAAGTAGTTGTGCAAAGTAAACATTCATATATTTGTCTATGGGTTTTTCCTCTGTACGGTATTTACAGTATTTCAACATATTTTAATGTTGTATATTTGATTTAAATAACAGTAACCCGTTTTGATGGTAATATACTAGTGATAAAAAACTCTCGCATTTATCATCTAACAAGCCGTTGCCTTTTTAAAATGCGTTCATTCGCGATTAACTAAGATAATGAAATATTTAACTTAAACGTGACAGACCAACCCACTCTCTTATAAAGATGTATTGACAGATCTGATATACGTAACATCAGTTACATAACTAGCATATAATTTTAGTCATAGCAGCATACTTTCTAATAAATAAATTGTACCAGGAATGCAATTTGACACGTGTGCGCATGTTTACCTCATTTTAATTGGAGGTTTTCAGTTATTTATATATTATAGATGCTTTTTAAATGTTAGTATGTTTTGCGTGCTACTTGAAGATAAAACAAAGTTTGTTAGAAATGGCTATTAGATTAACGTATGTGTTCTTATAAAGAAGGTTTACTTGCATCTAACTTCTAGAATTCGCTTAGTCGTTTTGTTTTATGGCGTCGCAAAGTAGCGTGCTCAGTTTCTCCCTTAGTTGAATATTATCCATTCTACAGTTTAGGATTATTTACTTGACTAATAAACTTCCCGTTTAAGAGTATCACCGTTGAATGAGAACTATCCCCTTAATAAAATGTTTCATCGAAGTGTAGTTATATCCAATAAGGACTCGATTAAGTAAAAAAGTATCTGGTAATGATAATCTCCCTTGAATAATAAAAAGTATACCTAATATTATGTCCCTTGAATAAGAACTATCCACCATTGTTGAGTTCAATTCAATTATCTATATAATAAACTTATATCGACTTCCCTCTTTTTCATCAATTATTATAATTATATTCGATATGTAGAATTTCGTTATAGTCACCCTTAGAGCCAAGCGTCTTTCTGAAAATATGCGTCTTTTTCGTTCGCTTTTAGTAATTTCTATATTTTTCGGGTTACCTGTCGCTCCTAAAATTGTCACAAATATTATTCTCTACACACACGATGAAATCTACTATCACTATTTTAGGCCGGGAAACATTCTTCATATAATTATGTATTTATTTATTTAGTGGTATTGTTTATTACCTATTATACATTTACTAACTAAATACGGATCTTTCATACAAGGTACGCTTTCAGATTGACGAAGAGTAGAAAAACATCCATTGAAATGTAAACATTACTTTCTGTCTATCTTTCTTTATTTTCCTTTCCTACATTTTACAGTAGTCTTCTGTTAACTTTCTTTATCTTAATAGCGTCGTTTTTTTTCAATCTCATCTTCTTCCTTGTTTTCCTTTTAGTGTCGGAGGGATAACAAAAAAAGTGACATTGTACTTTTTTAAATCGCATTTTGTTTATTCGGAATAGAACAGTAACAAAAAAGCATTAGACGAAGACTTTGCTTTCTTTTCTTAAGAGTGTGGCTATATTCACGCCTATTTTAAAAGTATTATCATTATTATTAAACTACATCAAACGAATGTATTCGTAGTTTGAAGGTTATCCAACGTGCAGGTTACATGTTGTATAAAATATTTGTAATATTCTATGTTATATAGCGCATTATTATGTTGTTAACCTGTTATTATGTGTATTCTCCTCCTCGGTAGAAAGTTAGACACAAAGTAAAGTCTTTTTTTTCATTGTAGTGTTGCCTCGTAGCGATTAGCTATGAACAAACATAAAGAAGATAAAGCCTGGGATGATGTGAATTATGTCTTAGAATGTATTTTTGCATAGACTTTGGAATATATATATATATATATATATATATATATATATATATATATGTAATAAGTATTGTTAGAATGTGGAGATAATGTGAGTGTTAGGTGACACCGGCGGTACGTGAAATAGTAAACAATCTAATAGTGACAATATTGAGAAGTCAATGATTTTCAAATAATTTGATTATATTTAAAAAAAATTCTATTGTGTGTATTTAATCAGCATTTTCTCATTTGTGCAAACATTGTTAAAATAACAGAATTCGGTAGTTTAATAATACCTTATTTTATTTTCTCAATTTTTGTGAAACCTATGGAATATTTATCATCTTTAACACATTTTGCATAAATATATACATACAATATATATATATATATATATATATATATATATATATATATATATATATATATATATTTATATATTTATATATATATATATATATATATATATATATATATATTCAAAGAGACAGAGAGATAGGAGTATAGAAATAGACAAATTTTGCCATATGTATTCCATTATAAATGTGAATATCACTTTTGGTAAATACATTTATATTTCAGTTTGTTATTTAACAAAAATAAGTAAAAATATTATTCATCTAACCATAATCTCTTTATATTTACAATATCTGCATGAGAATTCCTAATTTATCGATATTCATGTCAAACATATTTAATTTTCTGCTTCATGATGTTGCTTACCACGAGGAATTGTAATGCTCCATTTGCCTTTAAACGCGTATTTCTACAATCTCTCTCGGAAAGGGGAAAACAACCTTTTAACATGGCAAAAAAAGAAGAGTAATTTATGCCGGAAAATCAATATGGTTTACAAAATATATGACATGACGGTGTCTCGAATACGAGAATAGAGTTCATGCAACCCCAAGGCATAAGAAATCTTTTTAAACGAATACGGATACAAAATACATATACTCTATATCTAATTATCTATCTATCTATCTATCTATCTATCTATCTATCTATCTATCTATCTATCTATGTATATATATATATATATATATATGGGTGTGGGTATATATATATATATATATATATATATATATGTATATATGTATATATGTATATAATGTTATTTATATATATATATATATATATATATATATATATATATATATTACAATGTTAAAATAATAATATATATAACAATTTCTTTGTAGATTTATACGATGCTAATAATGCCACGATGCTAATAACTAAACACGTTCAATTATATTTACGGAAGAGCATTGCGTCAGTGCTAGATGCATATAATCATTACCTTATATATATATATATATATATATATATATATATATATATATATTATTTTATGTATCCACGTGAAATTTTATGAGGATATATACTATTTGATGTATCGATTTTAACTATTTACTTCAACAGTGCCTAATACGTGAGTAGAGCTCGGTAGTAAGTTATTAAAATATATTCATGACAATCAAGCGTAAGAGAGGCTTACGCGTTCTATCACCGTAGGGAATCGTCATGCTAAAATGTATGGAGTTTATGTTGCCGGGTGTTTATAGATACACACGTGGTGTTTAAGCTAGCTAGTAAACCAATCAGATTCTTTTTTATTTCCCCCCTACGGAGTAATGTTTCTATAAGCCAATTGTTGGGCTTTTCACCAACAAAGGTCTTGTTGATTTTTCTTCTTATTTCATTGTTCTATTGTTTTGCTGTGTCGTATTAATAGATGACCTCATTTTAACATGTACATGCTTGCATTTCTATTTTTAGGTTAAAGTTAAATTTTTATTTTATTATTGTATATATTAATTTATTCATTATGTATTGTTAATCTAGAGTCAATTTTATTCTGTGTAAGCAGTTGTTTGTTATTTGACTTCCACAGTTTAATAGGTTTCGGGGCTCTTAAAAGTTTGGGATTTCAAATTTCTCATTGAGACATAACGTAAACGGGTCGTCGAAATTTCCACATGTATTTGCCTGTCGTACTATTTTCCATTCGATTATTGGTGAGCGTCTGCTTTTTTTGACTTTCCAATAATGGTTCGCAATACTGTTTTTATTCGGCGTTTTGTTTTTGTCGTAATATATGGTTTTAAAATTACTGGTGGTGATTCCCACATAGTACCATTAATTCGGTGTTTCTTTCGAAAATATTTTCGCGTGATGAACAATACTTTTACTTAGGTATTTATAAGGTAGTAGACAAAGTGTACGAATTATAAAGTTACAGATTTTCCTTTCATTGCAACATTTGCAGTTATATTTGAGCGATTGTGATTAGAATTACGATTTTAGTGCTTATATGTTGTTTTTTTCTTAGTGTTATTTTACTGATGTTGGTCATCTTTTTACGCAATTTGTTTTTTTTTCTCGACTGTTCTCCTTTAGTATTTTGTTATTGTATGCATTAAATATCATTTCTAAGTTTTTGCAGCATCTTTAAAACAGTTTTTGGTTAATTCTATTCAGTATTTTATGTAAGGGGTTGATTGCCGGGAAATGTTTTTCGATGATATTTAGGAATGTATTGCCCAGTTTAGTTTATAGCATCTGATTATTGGGCGGTGTATACCAAATTATATTTCTTTTTTAAATTTCTAATATAATTATAATAATTGGTGTTCTGTTTCTTATATTTCCTTTCGATATTATGGTACCCAGTATTTTTAAAGCTGTATTGTAAATGTTGTTTGACTTCTTTAATACATTTTTATTGCTATAGTTATTGCGAAGCCTACGTTTCATAGAATTAGAAACCCTTATTATGATTGATCGGACTTTGGGTGTACGTATATTTGATTAGTATTATCCTTTAAATATGGCTCGTAAACATTTTCATTGAAGTTTTAAGTTACTTATATAAAAGTGATATAGTTTTATGTTAGCCAGTACTTCTACTATATAGCGATGAGGAGTTAGCTATAATAAGGGATTCCAACAAGGTCGAGGAAGAAACTTAAAGAAAATTGCGATTAATTCATGTTCAATGACAATGTATCAAGTTTGATTTCGATCTGATATATTCAATTTTTTAAAATGTGCAGTTGTTCTTATATTAGGCGCACACAAATTAATTTAAATACTCAAAATGTCGGCAATATTAATTACATGAAGTCTAATATCAGTGGAATCTGCATTTTAACCTTCATTGTTTGCAAAAAAACACATCAGCCTAAATATGGCCTATATTACGTCACATAACGACGGGGAGCTGTGTTGCAAAATTCATGATTATATATATAATATTTATAAATAAACATTAATTATTTATTATCTACAGAGATGTGTCATACTTACGCAATCTTCAGTGCAGTAAGTTAATTTCCGACGGTCGGCGAGCGCGAACTCCGATCACAAATCGCCACTGATTCGCAGTCAAGAGCATTTCCCGTTGGCCACCACAAATTAGCTTAGAATTAAGGGGGAATTTAACTTTGTAAATACCAAGTCGGCGAGTATTTTAAAACGAGCAGCGAATAGTGATCTACAACAACCAACTGTGCGGGTCTCTCTCTCTCTCTCTCTCTCTCTCCCTCTCTCTCTCTCTCTCTCTCTCTCTATATATATATATATATATATATATATATATATATATATATATATATAGGCGAACTATATAAAAAGGCAAAGATTGGATTTCTCTTGATGTACTTTTTAATTTTTTTTCAGTAAACGACATGGTATTCTTTGAGTACAAAGAATCAGACGAAATAATACACAGAACATTAATTATTAAATGCTTACCTATGCTCGCAATTTTCGATAAAACTCTTATACTTATAGAGAAAGAAACGAAGGATGACCAACAACTCGAAGAGATGTAGTATCTGACTTTTAAACTATTTTAACGCTGTACCAGTTAAAACCAGTTATTTTAAAATAATTTTGAACATTTTTCTTTTTTAAGGTGTTTCTAGAGTATGAATTTGGACTATTCATAATGTTTGAGTAATTTTGTTTGATTTTTAGATTTTAGTATGGTTGTTGCACTTCTTAAGTTATTTAAGATATCATTTAGGTCATTTTCGAAAATAATTTTTCAAATTGTTTGCTTAGATTAACAATAATTAGATGCATGTGAATTGGTATGTGTTTCTTTCCAAATATTATATTTCTAATACCAATTAATTTCATTAAATAACATTCCTTTTAGGCAAAAAAATATGTTTAAAAATATTTTTTAAATATTTGTTACTATGTAATATTTGCTGCGTATATGTGCATATCTTTTCCATTGTAGATACTTATTGTAAGTTCGTGATAGCAATGGTTACATCGAGGATTATCTTTTGATCTAAGCAGACATGTGTTGGTCCGTCTCATGTGTCCGACACGAATACGTGTTAATATGGTGTCATCTTTATCTGTTCTATTCCACCTATAGGTGTATGTTCATACAATTTATCTTGAAGAGCGGTGTTTAATATGGCGTGTAATTTTAATTGTATGTATTCTTTGATTTTACTTTTAAAATATGTATATGATATTTTTATATCATCTATATGAATGTTAAGGATATGCCACGCTAAACTAAATATATATGATCCAAAGATTAAATCTATTTTCACTTCAGCAGCGGAGGATGCGAAGATACCTGATTCTGACGTACAACCTCATCAACGGGAATTTAAATCTAGCTTTCGATGCTTTTCTCACACCAGCGCTAAATGGTGATCCCCGTGGCACCCGCAAAATATGTACAACCGTCGTTACCAGCTCAATATAAGAAAAGCAGCGTTCTCACTCAAGGTTTCTGCTCTATGAAATAACCTACCAAAGGGAGGCATTACGATTACTACCATATCCAGGTTTAGAGCGGCTTTGAACAAACATTCAGACTATATGGTAATGTAAATACTAATGTGTGTCTCTTTACATGGCGTTTTGCTATATTTATCAAAATTTTTTTTTTTTTCATTTCAAGTGTTTTTTTTAGCTGATTCATTTGCCTGATAGTGTTAAAGGATCTGGCCTAGCAAAGATAATAATACATTTTCAATCTGCACTGACCTAGCATGTAACATGTAGAAGTATGTTCACTGATTTGTGTGGCTGCTGATACCACTCACAAATAGACTCATTGGATAAAATGCATGGTATAATCTAAATATACAAAGTAAAAGAATACATCGCCTCATGACCTTAAATGAACCACAAGAGCGCAAATGAGCGACATAAACTAATAAATAAAAATAAATCTTCAGGCAGAATATAAGAATGGTATTTAGAATGAAAAGATGTGCACAACTTGAAATTAAAAAGAGAAAATATTCGAAACAACGGACAGCATAGAACTATCCAATCGAGATGCACGTCGTGGACACGATACCTATAAACACATGGATATTTTGCAAGCAGATGCCTTCAAATAAACAGATAACTCATGATATAGTTAAAACATAAAATTCGAGGGCAAATATATTCATAGAAGCTTATTAATATAGTAACAATCGAATAAAAAACATAGTTGATTAGTATTCATTGTCAGATACTCTGGACCCCGTAGAAACGGGGGGGGGGGAATACTTTGGAACCTAATGACCATGCAGAAGCGCTGCAACCGATGAGTGTTTAATATACAAAGAAAATTAATACATGATCAATGCCAGAAAGCTATAGGTGATATAGAGCATGATGAAACCTAAAGTTTTTAAAACAATTTTAGGAGCACCAGTAGCAGTTGCGAAAACTTGAAAACAGACTATAAGAAATACCATATGTGAATCACGCCAACAAAAATTGAAAGCATAGAAACATTGGTTGAAGGATCTGAAAATACTATCCATACCTCGACTTTTAATAGTCTTTTTTTCACTCCAAACAATGCATATTGACACTCAGACGTAAAGAGCTACTGGGAATTAAGAATCAGAATTATAGTATGAATCTTAAGTGTGGATGTGTGCAGCGAGATGTTTGAACACGTTACATTTAAATTTCTGCATAGTAGTACTATCGGGAAAACAGGAAACAGGGAGGGAATTCCAAAGGCAGGTTATCCGGGAAAAGAAGCTATTAGAGCAGAAATCCTTTTGGTGTCCGGAGACTTTTACAGTGAACTGATAGATTTGTTCTGTTTTTCGGTTGATCGGACATATTTACGTAGAGGGGGTGCAAGTGCAGTAAGTTCGTCGGAGCACATTCCGTGGTAGTACTTGTAAAAAAGGCATATAGATGCAACATTGCAGCAATGCTACTTCGTAGACAGCGCAGGAAATATGAAGTTAGAAACTCTTTTTGCACTCTAATCACAAGGAAGAGACAAGTGGTTGGTGCACCAGCTCAGATGAATCGTAATTTTATAGAGATGTAGGATTCTGGTCGGTGTGAGAACTCTATTAGCCCGGTAGAAAGAACCTACCTTTTTTCAGCACACTTGGCTGCATTATTTATGTATGTATTCCAATTCATGTTACGTGTGAATGTTAGACTGGTGAGCTGTGACGTATTTCTCTCGTAAAGGGTGCTTTCTTATAATTGTAAAAACAAAGAAACTTTGTTTTGGTTGCAAATAATTATTCATGTATGCCCTCTATTTTACTGTAAATTGTAGATCATTGTCTAAGTATTGCGCAATTAATTTCGATATATGCGCGCTCGATTTGCCCTCATGTCGGGAATAGACCATGATGTCGTTAGTTGATATACCCATTTCAAACCCGATTGCACCAAGAATAATATAAAGGTCCAACGAACAACCTCTGGGCACAGCAGGAGAATAACCATGTTGTTGAGATTTACGGTCATCGGGGAAAACCTTTATCTTTCTTTGATCGACATGCTAAGAATAGTATGATTATATTAAATATTTGTTCAGTAATTCCGTACGAATTTATTTCGATGAGAAGTCCATTCATGGACTTTGTCAAAGGTTTTGCATTGATCAGGCGTTACTACTCTAACTGTACTAGCCTTATCCAGTGTATGGTACATGCGTTCAGAAATTACCGTTTGGATATCCGCAGTAGAGCGGGATTAGCTATGTCTTTACTGTTGGTTAGAAATACGTTTATGAGTATCGATTTTGTGGAATATCGCTTGATTGAGTAATGAGTCAAAGAATTTATTGGGCGATAATTTTGCGGGTCATTTCCTTCACCAGAAGTCTTCAGAACTTGTACTACAGAAGCAATTTCCAGCTATCAGGTAAGAAAGATTCGGCAACGCATTTGTATTACTATAGCAGGGATAAGATCTGGTCGGCATGCTTTGGTGGTGTCAAGGTTTTTAATGGTATAGAAAGGAACAGAAAATAAAAGATAATGGCATGGCTTATGATCGCCGAAATTCTAAAGTAAATATTATAGTCATTTTTCAACAAGAAATATATGGTAAACAGCTTTTGCGAGAACGTAATGTAAGTTGCATAGGGGAGCAAGAGAAGCGTATACTATTGTATGTATTTAGTATTGAGTATTGAGAGACGTATTTTCACTCGATTTCTAGGTACTATCCCGTTTTTAATAGTGTGCGATCACTGATAATCACTTGTCTGTAAAGATTCCTCATCTGTGAGAAATCATATTTTATTTGACATGTGCTATATAATCCGTAACATCTGGGTCACTCGCAGAGACTTAAGAACATACATTTTATTTAAACTACTCATATGCACGACACCAAAAGGTATTTTTAAATGGACAAATAACTTTGAAAAGTGTAGGCTGTGCTTGTAAAATCATTTTTTATGTGAGTTGAAGACATATACTCTTATTGTATAGTTTCAACTAAATTATTTTAGATTTTCTTAATTAAAAGATAATAAGAATAAAATTATAAACAAATAATTTGTGACTAATAAGTAAATGTCGAATTCTTCTGAAGTTATTATTGGCTATTTTGATTCAGCCAATGTCTAAATGCCCCATTGCGTTGTATATTGTGTACACATTGACAATACTCTTAAAGATTAAGGTCTTGAATTATACTGTTTTATTTGTAATTGTGAAATCAAGAATCGTTAAAAGTGATAAGCTGAAGGCATATTATAAATAGCGTACTGAGGAAGATTTGTCTAAAGGCAGAAGTAGTAAGAACATATAAAACCATTTAGCTTTGAAGAGGTTACATTTAAATACATTTGTACCTGAGCATGTTACCTTTCCATTCAATGCAGATATGGCAGAAATCCATGTAATAATAATTTATTTTAAAAAAATAAGCAGTGAATATAAATCAGCTCTATAGATTAATTAATATAATGATAATCTAATTAAGTAAAACATAATAAAAATAGAAGGAATAGAATAGTTATTTGGTTCACCTCGCATATAATCAAATGATGAAAACTAAACTAGGAACTATTTTCTTTTAAGTTGACAAGTAACTTTCTGCATTGACGCATAAATAATATTTATGCCATTTCATATTTGGCGATCAAATAGTCTAATTTTGTAAAATGGGCACAGAAGGTTATACCATGAGGTAAAAGTAAATAAAGACAGTAAAAGTATGTTATCATACAGTTTTAAACTGGTAATTCGGGTTTCAAAAAGTTCACGAGGAATCGGGCATTAAAATGAAGGGTTTCTTTTTTTTTGCCTGCAACGGTAAGCGTAGCCATAGATACTGAAGGCGGGAAGTTAATCGGGTGGGGAAAAAGATGGCGGCTTTCAAACGAACGTTGCTGAGAATGATGAGAATGCTATTATGAATATTCACTGAGCGCTTGGTTGCCGGGGGGTTATCGCTCTCAAGTGGCATCTCTTCAGTAGAGATCCGCAAGAAAGAAAATAAAGAAAACAGACGCAGAAGCAACCTTTCAAATCGGAGCTACATTCGTGTGACTGCTTCATATAGTTGCGTAAAAGCACAAGCCTAGAGGCACATATCCACAATACATAGGTGCGCGATGGTTCGCTCCGATAGATAGGTCGATTGATGTGAACAAAAGGGGAATCGATTGACAGATTAAAACACACACATATATCATATATATATATATATATATATATATATATATATATATATATATATATATATATATATATATATTTATATATATTAATATATATATATATATATTTATATATATATATTAATATATATATATATATTAATATATATATATATATTTTAATAAATATATATATTAATATATATATATATATTAATATATATATAAAAAATATTAATATATATATATATAATATAATATATATTAATATATATATATATATATAGATATATATATAATTAATTATTAAAGACAATATATGTATTATCATATATCATCAGATCCTTTTACTTTGTAGTCTCTTTTGAAGATTCAGCTCAATGTTTGTCAATTATTGATAACAGAGCAAAATATAGAACAGATTTTTATTATATTGCAATAACCATGGTCTATTTTATTATTTCTATTTTTACTTTTATTTTTTTCACATTTCCAAAAATTCCAGATTTCTTTGAGATATATTTAACGGTCCGTTTCATTTATTTTGTGCCAAACAACATTTGTATGTCAATATCGTCTCTGCAACACTACAAAATCATCAGAAAAAGTTCACAAATAATAAAAGTTCTTTGATTAGAGTGTCTTGAAAAACACCCACATCATACATCAGTTTCATTTTAAGGTGACAATAAAAAAAAGAACAAACAAAAATTTTAGAGCAAACACTCACATGTGTACGATCAAACTAATCAGCCATTTTGATTTTTATTTTATTTTTTATTTTTATATATATATGCTTTTGAAAATGATTTACGGAAAACTCTCTAGAGCTTTTTCGACTATCATCTCGTCAGGAGAAATCAATAGAATACGCAATCAAATATATTAACGAAAATGAAGAGCGATTCCAACGCCAGTGCGATGCTGGCTATATTGAGCGCACTTCCTTGCATTTGCAGACCCTCATAAACCAGCATGTTACATCCAGGATTAGACAAGGAAGGGCAGAATCCCTTTGCTACCCTTCCTCTGCGACTTTGGACTCTGCTATTGGCCACCATTTGGTTGAAAATGCATGTGTTGTCTGTAAATTGAAGCGTTTTGAGGTGCTCCATAGAGCAGATTTCTAAAAACTGTTAAACAATGTTGGATTCTGTGTCCATCGATATACGTAAACTATCTTTGTGCCGGCAGAAGGAGTCTGTAGAAGCGTTCACTCTCTTTGGGAACTTCGCCCCCCCCCCCCGTTTGTTTTTTATCCCACGCTGTGCCGTGTTAAACGACTATTAAATTAAACTCATTTTAATCGTGTTTTAATATTCGCTGAATCTTCAATTTCCCCCTCCCTTCCTCTTCATTTTCGTTAATATATTTGATTGATAATAGTATATGTTTCTCCTGACAGGATGATAGTCGAAAGAAATCGAATGATTTATTTTTACAGTGTAACGCCCAAACGACTGATCCATCACTACCAACCTTAGAAGTAGTTGAAAATAAATATTTTTAGCCGAACTTCTCAGTATCATTGCGTGCTTGTATAGTTTCAGTAGCAGTAAAATTACGAAAATATAAGCGCGTTTAAATATAATTAAATAATTTTAACGTTAAAGTTGTATAACTGAACACATTGAGGATTGTAAAGTAAGCAGCGACATTGTGTGCTGGCCCAGTTTTAGTAACAGCATCTTTAAGAAAATATACAGGATGTTCATGAAGTCTGTATACATAAAAGAATTGGTATCGAAGTTTGAAGAGACAGGTAGTGTCTTCAACAAACCCCGTTCCTGACAACCAAAGACTTCGGAAACGATGTTGAAAATATTATTTATCAACATTAGAGTTGTATAAACTAGTGTGCTTGTAAGACTTATGTGTGTTAAACTATGTACCCAGACTTTTTTTTAACTATGTACACAGAATGTGTTATACTATGTATCAAGACTTCGTTTAACTATGTAGCCAGACTTTGTTTAACTATGTAGCCAGACTTTGTTTAACCATGTACCTAGACTTTGTTTAACTATGTCCCCAGACTTTGTTTAACTATGTATACAGACGTTGTCTAACTATGTACACAGGCTTGATTTTACCATACTTTGTTTAACCATGTAACCAGACTTTGTTTAACTATGTACCCAAACTTTGTTCTTTGTTTAAGCATGTACCCATACCGTTTTAACTATGTACCCAGACTTTGTTATACTATGTACCTAGACTTTGTTTACCCATGTACCCAGAAGTTGTTTTACTATGTACCCAGACTTTGTTATACCATGTACCATAATTTGTTTAACTATGTACCCACACTGGGTGGTCACCCAGTAAAATAACGCACACGCTACGCTGTTTTAAAACATGTATCAAAATAAAAATTAATTCGGCTGTCTACAAAGCAATAGAATATGACTAATATTTTACAAATCTATCAAAAGTAAATATAAGAATCAAGACAAGAAGCAAACATACAGTATAAGTAAATGAATGCCGCTTATGAAATTAATAAACTAACATCGTCCTAAAATAAAATACAAAGATATAATCCAATGTTCCTGTTATGTTACCAGTTTGTTTATAGTGTGATAAAGTGGGGGCAGTAACATCACAGGAAATAAAAGGCACGCGGCTTACTTTTATAATGCATTAAAGTTCCGATTAATTGAAGAACACTGTGCACAAATGGCTGAAATAACACCAATCCAAAGTTGTTATTTTTATGGTAAATGAACTTCTCCAACGCCATTATTCGACAGAAAGTCTTGAACCTGCAGTCCGTTTGCCAAGCCAGCAAGATCTCAGATGAAAGTTGATATTCTGAATTTGGGCTTTTAATATTTGCCAGCGGATTCTTTAGAATAGTACAGTAACAAAGTAAATGTCTACTTGAAATGTAAAAATAATATTGATATTTTGACAAATATTGTAAATTATGTATTTGTTTTACTTTTAATGAATTGTTTCTTACTTCTTCTCAGTAATACAGCCCACGACGGCTTCACAGAGAATGATCTCCCGCCGTTACCAGAACTCTAAAACAGATAAGTTCACGCGAACCACGTTTTCGCAAACCATCCTCTCTTCCATCCTCTCTATAATTTACCAATGCCTAAATGAACTTTTTGAAACTGTAAATACTCAATCCAACTTTCTCTTTCTTACTAAATTGATATGAAATTACATCCTTGTGTTTTGTGTTCCTTCTTCAGACTTCCGTCCTATATCTATCTTTGGGGAGTTTATCTGCACATGGTTACCCCATTCTCACGTGGGAGAATTGAACTTTATTTCAGGATTATTTTAATCCCAACATTTTGCGAAATGTGTTTGTCTCATAATTGTTATAAATGTTTGTCGACCATTAATTCACAGGCGGGAAACAACGTACATATTTTATGGGATTCAATGTGACGCCTTGAGTGGTGTCTTCATTAAATTAGACTTCACAGCTTACTGAAAAGTTATTGAAAAGCTTTATTCTGTTAAGTTTGATATATCTTCCTCTTTCGTCTCATTCAAATGTCATATATATTTTTCGTACAAACGTTTTTTAAATGCATACATATGGGAGACAAAATTAGATTTTCGACTTATATTAATCAAAAACCCTTTAAATCCAAATAGTCAAACATTGCAACCAAACATAAACTGCACTTGATAACATTTAGCACCAACGTCCAGCCCAAATATCTCAACAAACAAAAAACAATATTTATATTAAAACTAAACACACATAAATCAAGTCTGAACTTAGACATCGGTGTTATTTCTAATTATTTTTTTTTAACTTGATTCACCCGAAACAAGGAAAGTTGCCACTGTAGACATAAAGGGTTATTGAGAATAAGAGTGACAGTTTTGGGGAAGTCATCTTAAATTGGGTGTTGTTCAGCGAGATGCTTCTTCACATTAGTTTCAAATTTCCGCATGTCGGTACAGGCAGGGGAAACGGGAGGCAGGGAGAAAATTCCTAAGGCCGGGAGCTTCAGGAAATAACTTATTGGAATAGAAAGCTCTCAGCCATCTGGTGACCTCCACAGTGAATAATAATGAGAGACATATTAGAGTAGATGCTTTTGGGGGGGACCTTTTATAAGAGGGAGAGACTAGTGGATGGTGCACCAGCATAGGGCGGACGGTGGCTTTGTCGATATATAGGAGACTGTCAGGTGTGAGAAGTTTACTAGTACGGTAGAGGGAGCCAACTATCTTTGCATAAGCCTTGGCAATGTCTTCTATGTATTTGTTCCAACTCATATTACCTAGTAATGTTCGACCGAGGAGTTTGAACGACGCAACATATTTTAATTGTTTTCAATTCACTGATAGTTTGTTCCTGTGGCCAAATTTTCCGCATGTGTATTCAAATATTCTTTTCCGGAGTTTTCTTTAGGGTGGCTGACTTGATTCTCAACAAATTGCGCGACTAACAAAAATCCATATATTATTTTTATTGTAGGCATCTTTAAATCGCACGTGTAGTAAGTTGAATTATTAGTTTACAAATGACAGTTATTTAAGAAACTGTTGGAATTTTTCAAAACAATGGAAACTCTGAATGGTGTGTTGATAAACTATTGATTTCTGATGAGAAAATATACTGTTCACAGTCGACCAAAAACAACAACGCGTAAACGATTCCTAACAATGTTTTAACTGTGTCAGCGCAATAAAATGTAGTTTTTACGTCAATATCGGACAATATCTAAAATATAAATTCACCACTTCCTTTCGAAGAGAAATCGGCAGTTATCCCTCAGTGACTACTGCCTGATGACAGACGGGAAAGAATGTTTAATAGAAAAACATTTGTCGCCAATGAAGAGGTGATTTTGGAAACTGAAGCGTATTCTTAGGACAATCGTTCTAAAAGATGCATAGGATTATTAGAGAAGCGTTGGCATCATTTTATACCCGTATAAGGAGACTGTGTTGATGAATAAATCGTATTTTGCACTAAACTTGTTGTTTTATTTGTTAGACCTGTGAATTATTTACTGAGGTGTTATTTATATATTATGTTTATATATATATATATATATATATATATATATATATATATATATATATATATATATATATTTATCTATGTATATAAAATAAATGAGAAAGATTTTGTCTCGTATTTAAAATAAGCTTATGAACGAAATGTTTATTATTTAACATTTTTGTTTCAAGTATTAAAAGTTGCAAAATTATTAAAGCGATAGCGAGTTGGCAATGTTAGCAAATACATATATATATATATATATATATATATACATGATAGTGAAAATCCGTGTCTGGGTATTACTATTGTTAGAATATCTGCCGTATTGAAAATAGTAATATCTTTACATTTTAAAGCAATTTCATTTGTCCTCAGATATGTTCCGTGAAGAAAGGTGCGTATATAGTTAGCTGCTCAACTTCATTATAATAGTTATTCGTTTGGAATGACCACCGGCCATTTTCACGGTGCATTTATGAAAATATTTTGCTCATATTTCTTAAATTAAATATGTCAGTTTTTCTAAGTAAAGAGAAATAATCAGAGAAAAAAAAGAATCCTAAAGAGTAGTCGTGAAGTTATAACTTATTATGACTACACGACTAGTCTTTAGAGTTCTTTTTTTAAGACCCACTATAATTTAGGAATTGTGTTTTTTTATGTCTGTTTAGAATAGCGAGAGACACATTGAAAGGAGATAATATGACGTGGGTATCGGCCGTGTTTGAGGGTGGACCAAGTGCGAATAGAATGTATATCTATTAATAATGGATATTTGATATCTGAAGCCAACACTTTACTATTAATTCTACTAATGTGCTATATTTCGATGTTCGATCCGGTTTACTATAGTATTTCAGACTACTTTACTTTCTTTCAGTGCTCAATTCAAGGAATAACGTAGTATATTTTCTGTTGTTCTGGGGAATGCACGGTGGTTAAGTAGTAAACAGGGCGGACTGAGAATCTTGTGCCGGGTTCGAATCCAGTTCGTTCCACAGAAACACTTTCATCAAAACGCACACCTGATTTTGTACCTAACCTCCAGTAGAGGAAGTAAATGAAATACCCTCTTTCCACATATTATGATCTTGCTATTGGTGGTAGTGTTGTATCTTGCCTGAGGTCATTATATCATTCTCCTAGGCATTACCTATTTTAGGAAAGGCATATAGTATAGAATAGTTTCCGGTGTCATGAGATTATCTTCCCAGGCATTTCGTTCTGTTTATAACAGTAGTGTAGTATATGTTCCTTCCTCATGATACCTTCATCCTAAGCTATCAAAAATATGCTAGTAATTTTAACAATAACTAGTTAAATGACAAAAAGGTACTGAGTTATTGGAATAAACGGTTTAGTAGATTGACGGTTATTCTGATAAATCATGTATGTACATTCATGATATAAGTAAATACAAACTCAATAACAAGTGATAAATGGTAACATAAGTAAACCGAAGATAATTTAGTGACACAGGTTGGAATTGTACAATGCACATATTCCCTTGTTTTCTCTCTCTCAGGAAGAGTCGAATGAAATGCATAGACACGTAACACACTACCTCGAAATGCTGCTGATAATCAGAAAACCACGAATTATTAGAAAAAACATGAGTGTAAAAGCCACGATAAGCGCCTAATTTTTTTTGCCATATTCAACGTAGAGCTACACTAGCCTTCCGCTAACATAAGCTAACAGTTCAGAATAATGGAAGGTGACGGTGATTAAGTGAATATCGACACGGACTAAAGACCTGAGTGTTCCAAATTCGAATCCAGTCGGTTCCACAGTACCACTTTCACTTAGGGATTTTGACAACCTTCTTGTGGTCCTTCCCGTGAGTACCCGATGTCTTTGCAGACAGATTTCTAACTAGAAAAACATCGGAGAAACTAATGCCAACATCAGAATCATCTGATTCGCACGAAAGAAGAAGTAGTTCAGAATAATAAAAATACATGATTTAAGTTAACCGAGACAATAATCCTTTGTTGATAAATAGCATCTTTATCTGTGAGGAAGAAACCAACGCAATATATCTTCATAAAAAATAAAAGTATTTCTTTATTGACTTCGTTGAGTTATGGTCGAGTATTGCTATCGCAGCAATACTTTTGTTGTAATAGTAACTAGCTGCTTGACAGATATTTGTTAACTCGTGACAGTAAACAGTTGTCTATTGTCAAGACACCTCCCCTTTCCTATTGTATTGATAACAGTAGCTACTGGAATAGAATAAACATGAACAAAAAATCCATTATATACCTTTAGCATAAATTTATTATATTATTTTATTCCATACCGTAAATTGTAGATTAATTCTTTGATTTGCTTTTGTTTTACGGTTCATAAACTTTAATTGACTAATTCTGATTATATTCACAACACATTTTTTGGTGAAGGATTATTTTTTGAATGGTGGACTTCTTTATATTATTCATCAGGCGCACTTTTCTTTAATGAGTGTACTATCAGATTTTTTTAAAAACAACACTTGTTTCTTTTACTGTGTTTAAGATATCATCTGGGTCATTAATGTTTGGTTGCTAGTAACGTAATTGACATGTTTGCAAATCGGCCATTTTAAAACATATATATTGTAGAGTTATATACGTATTACATACATAGGTAATAAACTCTCTCTCTCGTTCCCAGGTGTGGGCGAAAATAGAGCTTAAACACATCTCTTTTCGGTATCACTGTTAAAGTAAAGGAGAGTAAATTTCATTCGCATTTCTGCCAGGTCGATTTCTTATTTATTTCCTCAAACACATAAACTTCATTTCCACTTCTAAATTGCTAGTTAAATTTTTCGTATTATTTTCAAAATCCCGTTTTCTATACACTCCACGAGCAAATATGGCTACATACGTTTAACGGCTTCATAATGTGACATTTTCACTGTAAGTCTGTGTAGAGAGAGAGGCGATGTGAAAATTAACACTATAGGCTAGTTAAGATGTATTAATTGTGTTATTTTCCGAGTGTTGGCGTTGTCTGTGTTCTGTGCCTATATTTCATATTTTGCATACATTTCATATTTTCCATGAAAAAAAAAACATAATTCTACTTTCTTTTCCAGTAAATATTCAGATATCGCTCCAGCTAATCAACTTTTGTATCCTCTCAGACCCTACACAATTACTTTATGTGGTGGACATTGATGTGGCACATCGTTATGCAGAAAAGCACATATATTCCACAGAATATATTAACATACCGACCATTTGATTAAGCTATAAGTGTTGTTTCTCGAAGCGTTTCAAGATAAAAGTAAGAATTGGTCATTTTTTTTCATAATTATCATTGTTTAAAAAAATGAAACTAGATTAGATAATATATATTTTTAATAACATATCACTTGATAAATTTTGCGCTTTATTAATAAAATAAATTTTAGGCAAAATCTCGACATAAACATAGATACACCGATTCTAACGCTTCTCTAACAATTCAAAAACTTTTTGTAGAACCAGTTTCTTGGCCTCAACATAGGCTCTATTTTGTTATATTAGCTCTTCATTGAAGTCAAATATATGGTACTGGAGCATTCTGTTTTGGTTTATAAACAGCCAGTAGTTGCTTGGGGCCAGCTCATAAAGTGTAGGGTGGGTACAGAAGAAATTGGAAATGCAATTCTATGTATTCTGCTATCCTTGCGATCGACTAGTGAAACAGTGCATTGCCTTGGTGAAATATCACTTTTTCATTTCTGATCGTTTTCTGGCTATTTCACTCTGCAAAAGCATAATAATTGCTATATAATGTTCGGTACTGATAGTTGTTTTTTAAAGTGTAATCGATAAAAAATATCTTGCGCATAATGAAATATGGAGACCAAAACCAAGCCTGTTGATTTCTACGTCTTTGGTCGTTTGGACGGATTTCACTTGTTGCTGTCCAATCAGCCGGCTCCCAATTTTACTCCTGAGTGAAGTGGTGGATCTATGTTACACATATTGTCACATATTGAAGTGTAAACAATTTTGTGTTGCGTTTAAACAGTTGCGAATCGTCGACGTTGTTATTTTACATCAACTATGAGCTAATGTGGCAAACAGTTTTAATCAAGCTTTCTCATTGAGAAAAAAGTATGCACAAAAGTGAATACACTGATTTATGGTATATTTAAGTGCTCTACTATCTCACACATCTTCTATTTACGATAAGCCAACATGAGTTTGTAGACTTTACTTTATATTTTCCGATACAACTGGATCTGCACGACGGTGTTCAAAATTAGAATACCACTTCTAAATCGTTGCTTCGGACGGAGCAAAGTGGGAAAGACATTAGTCCAGCCATTATGTTGCTTAAACAGTGTTTTTCCTATTAGAAAACAATGTTTTAGCAAAACATGAAATTCAGATTCTACATTGTTTTTAGAATTTGCAACAGTAGCTTGATTTAAATAAATATTATTTGTAAACAAATACACTTGGGCTTTCATTTCGACACATGTATTTGAAGGTTAGTACTTTATTATCATGTTGTAGACTTTTTGTATTAGTGAATACCATTGGACATTTTGGAGGAACTTTAATTGTCTCGATCCGAAAAAAAACCTTTCGCGGACAAACGAATAAGCTTAGGAGACACAGGATATGTTAATCTAAATAAATCTATACTTATGTCTATAATTTATAACTTCATAATTGGAGTCATTATAAATGTTAAATTCATATTTTTACATTTTATTAAATTTATTTTATATTTATATAAATGAATATTTTCTAATCAGTAAACCTACTTATAGGGGTATTCTTTAGGTAAATGTATGTATGTATAATTTGTTGTGTTTATTGACTTTTCTTATAATAATTTTTATTCGCGTATTTGTATGTTGCTGATGTGTTTAATGAAATGACGGCGAGCATTTATTAATAGAAATATAATTGTATATTTTACTGTGTGGTTACGGCCAACAAGTAGAATGAAGGAGTAGATGGCGAACGGGATTTGACGAATTCGTTAGACAGTCGGTTTTCTGCCAAATTACACTTAGGCCAGTTAATATAACATTTCTGAACAATCATGAAGTCCATTCTGGGAGTTTGCCTACGTACGCTATGTAGCAACACTCATTACGAGATGTGGGGTCCGTCCTTGAATGTTAATGTTTACGAGCAAGTAAACACAGCATTACTAGAGATTGAATAAGGGCCACTAATATGTACGTTTCCCTACGGTATACCACTATCTTACGTTCTTGTTTTTACTGCCTACTTACGCCCGTTTCTCTCCCTAATATAGTTGGAAGGAGCTGACATGTTGGAAAGCTCTCTGAATTAGCTTCTTATACATATAGTTTAAATTTCATTAAAATCGGATATATGTATTTGAAGTTTTAACAGTATTCTCTCCCCATTTATCACTTAGTGTTGGAATCACGTAGATATTCGTCACATAGAGGGTAATGTAAAGATTCGGGACAACGTTTATACATAAAATATACATTTCATCAAAATAGAATATATTTTAAGTTGTAAAGGGTGGTTAACTTCTATAGCAAATTTAGGTTAAGTGGGTACTTAGAGATTCACGCTCACCTCTATTTTCCAAATAAGATGTTATACATTTGTTTGAAATTTCAAGAAGATAGGATATATTTGAAGCTTGAATGGAGTTATACTTTACTAGTTCTCTTAGCGGTGCACTTAAAGATTCGGAAACACTACATTGCTTTCCCCGGTCAATTTTGCATGATAATAAACCTGTACATGTTATGTAGATAGTTTAACGTTTTTTTGCTATATGAAAACACATAAGAATAATACAAACGGACACATACACTAACAGTAAGTTTTATATATGTATCTTGATATTTTTAATGAGAATTACTCTAGACAAGACATGATGGCACTTGATGTAAAGAGCTAACAAGAACGAATTATGATCATCGCGAAGACAGGAGATGTCTATTCACCTTTGTATTTAAAAGACAAAGGTTATAGGTAAGAGGAAAACAGTCAACAGAAAGAGAGGTCGATAAACTTACAGTTCTTTGAAAGAAGCTACTGGAATAGGATACTGCACTGAAATTGGGTATTAAAACAGCGAATTAATAGAAATCACTAGACTAACGAGTCAAACGAGCTCGAACAAAAAGAACCAGAAAATAGATCACAAAATTCTGAAAATAAAATGCGATAATAGTACTTATGGAAAAGACCGAGACTAGCAACACTACGTCTGCGAGAGTGCGAAAAGGTGTGGAGAGGAAGAAAGGGGTGGGCCAATCAAATAACAGATACATTTCTGCACCTTATAAAGACCCCTCAAATGTGACATAGATTGACCAGTCCAAATATGACAACAGTACTTCATATATGGTCTGATAGTAGATTTATAATGACAGAGAATAGCCTCAGGTGTGAAAAAGTGTTTAAAGCGAAAGAGAACCTACTTTACGAGAAGCAGAAAGAGCAATGGATCTAATTTATGAACTCTCAGAAAGATTTTTAGAGAGTTAACATATCTAGATGTTCTACAGTCGATTTCCTCTCGTAATCAGCGCCTCCCATGATAATCTCAGGAAAAAAGGGGCAGGCCTACGATTTAAAGACACTAGCTGAGCCTTTTATTATTAAACGAAACAAGCCATTTCGTACCCCAATCTACAACTGAACACCAGGTCAACTTCTAGATAAGCCGCATATTTCAACTGATCCTAGAGAAATGGGCGAGAAGCAACACCAGAATAGAGAGTGGTATCATCAGTATAGATGTTAATTTTCTGAATAATATTCTCTGAAGAATCATATAGAGAAGTAACAGTGTTGGGCATAGAGTAGAGCCCTGAGGAACACAAGCATAGATAGGAAAAGATAATGAAGAGACACCGTCCAATGTTTCTCGCAAGCTTTGATCAGAACGAAAATACTTAATAATGACGAGAACCTCACCACCAATACCATGACCCTGAAGTTTGGGCATGAGACCAGAATAACCTATTGTCGAACGCCTTTGGAATGTCAAGCGCAATGTATATACTCTCTTCTGAATTATTCATAAACTGACAAATCCGCTAAGTTTCAAAAGTTAACAGATAAACATTTGAAGGGAAACAACGAAAGCTATACTGAACATCACTAAGGAGGCCCAGACTTTCCAGAAAATGAACAAGCTTGCCGTTGACCAACCTTTCAAAAACTTTACTAATAGCAGAAAAGAGGCTTATATGGCGATACTTAGTTGGGTCAAACCGATCACCAGTATTTTAAATATAGAGGCAACAAGAAGGTAAACGGGACGGGGGCAAAAAGAGATTGAATAATTCAGCAAAGATAGAAGATGCAAAGACACAATGCTTGAGAACGAAAACAGGAATTGAATCAGAAGCCTAGGACTGGTCAAGATCGGAAAGAAACCTAGCAAGCATCTTTGGGGTTATAATGACAGAATATTAGTGTCCAAAGTCAAATTCGGAGGAAAAGCACCCGAATGATAAAAAGAAGAATTGTCAGCAAAAAGACGAGCAAAGAGATCAGAATTAACCTTAGAACATAAAATAACCTAAAGACCATTGAATGTGGGAGAAATACCAGACTTGCAACTATTATTTACACTATTGTAGATTCGCCAAAATTCGCGAGAGCCCACCATTTGAAATGGGATAGTCACGAGTTCTTTAAGAATATATAGACTATGCCTAAGAGATTGCTTTATTGTATGCATGTCTAGCTATTATGTATGACTGTCTAGAAGTCTCAGAACCATCCCGACTATACTGATTAAAGTAATGTGTCACGAATGGCAATGAAAGAAGAACAAACAAATGAAAACCAGGGAGGAGAATGAAGTTTTGTTTGAAACTTACGATGAGGAAAGAAGGTGTTAATTTCGACAAAACTCAAGTCAGTAACCTCTTTAGCAGCATTATTTGGAGACATACATAAGAAGCTGCGAAAGCCATCTGAATCAACATTCCTGTAGTTCAACGTCAGCATGATCAGAAGAACACATGGAGGAGAAGAGGAAATAAAACATGAGTCAGGAATAGAAGTGAGTAAAAGATAGTTGATGAATATAATTATCAGGTAAATGTGTGCAGAAGGTGACAATTTGAGACGTCATTAGACAGAGGAAGATCAAGACATATTTAACCAGCTTGATCTACGCGGTTAGAATAATGGAGCCAGTCAAACTCGTGAGCATTGAAGTAACCAAAACAAAGATGGACATCGATAGATGTATTTGCCATTCCTCATCAATACTTTTTGATATAGCATCAACAACAGAGCAATCATTGTCAGAATAGGAACAGTACAAAAAGAACAAATAGGAAATGGAGTGCAGCAAGGATAACCTCAGACAGATAAAAGGACACTCATGAGATTTAAGGCTAGGGACACTTGCAATGGGGGCATAATTGTTAAAAAAGAAAACGCCAATGTAAATGTGCTGAAGTATCCAAGTGGACAAGAAGCAAATACCCATCCACATGTACATCGTTACTATCAATAGAAGCATCCAGATTAGTCTCACAAAGAACAAGAATGTGAGGAGATTTGCTAAATAGAATGGATTGAACATCGGGAAAGTTTGACCTGAACTTTCTACCTCTACTATAGGAAACAGTAAGGTGTCTGTTGTGTAGATTTGTACAAGAATAAAAAGGGAGATAAATATAGCATCACCTCAACACAAACAAAGCCTAAAAGAAACCCAACCACCAGCATTCAATCTCCTGGATTCCCACCAGCCTAGCCAAAACAAATAAGGCCGTCAAGAGCCCAATATAGAGGGAAGGGGTTACTAGGCTGGCTGACAAAAACATCTACCCATGAACTGGTTACGTGGCTTACCAGAAACCGGTGTTTACATCGTGACACCATGACTCTCGAGCAAGGGCTACAGCTGGCCTTCTCCCCAAAAGGTGAGCCACCAGCCTGTCATTTAAAGATCTTCGAGGTCAAGAGTGACCAGGAATTATATAAGATAGGAGAGGAGGTCAGCTGCATTAAGTATTTACATGTCTACATATATGTTTAACAAGAGTTACTCTCTTTTCTGTTTGCTTTATTATTTTTTGTAAACCTTATCATATACTCACATATATAATAATAATAATAATTATTATTATTATTATTATTATTATTATTATTATGATGATGATGATGCTGATGATGATGCTGATGATGATGATGATGATGATGATGATGATGATGATGATGATGATGATGATGATGATGATGATGATGATGACGACGATGATGATGAATCCCGAAAGGAACAAATAACAACACCCCACAGCAAATCTGATTATCCGAAGTGTAATTCAATCCCAATATCCTATACGTCTTTATACAACAGAATTCTCAAACTCTCAAGAATGCGAACCTAACACTAAATCTCCATACGCAAACTTTCCAAAATTCTTTCACATACAAATTACCTCACAAAGAATGTTCAAGAATGGCTGAACAATGTTGCTAATATATATCGTTTTTTTTAACCTTTATTCTATTTATTTCTTGTGTTTTTATTTATTTATTTTTTAATATCTTATAATATACTCATATATATGTAAACATACTAGATATTTAAATAATATATAGCTAGATTTAGCCACGGGTGTATTTTCGTAAATTGTGTGACATTTGAAGTTTTGTCTGCATCAAATAACAGGCTGTTCATTTCCTGGCAAGGTGTGTGCCGGTAGTAATCAGCCGGATTTTATATATTCCGTTCTAGCGTTATCTCAGGGTTTCCATACCTGATATTCAACAATGGTTATATGAATAAATATTTTTCTATTCAATCTCTTTAGAACTAAGTATTTATCTCACTACCTCTTGGTAGAATTTCATGTGGAATGTACTTTAACTAACATTTTGTTCAACTAAGTCTTGTTTTAACGCATGTAATGTTTATATATTCGTAGGAAATCGTTTCAAATAGTAGTGTTGGATAATGGCCCTATAGGAATGGACGTATCTGTTTGAAATCGGGTTTGACTTGCGCGAGTTAACGCGAGTGCAGTCGAGTGCAGAATAGAGCTTGTTATCACAGGCAGAGCTAACAGACGTGACAAGGTTACCGTATGACGAGTCCCCAGATCAAGTGTCTGTCTGGACCTGCGAGAGGCTCTGTGACGTCACTCGTTCTCGTGAGAAGCGAGCTTTCGTCAGTCTGATTCGGAAGGCGAACCGAGTAGGACGTGCGATTCACGATGTAAAAATAAGGGATATTTCGCTTAAGGGAATACAAGCGCGAGAAATCCTTCCGCCCTCTCTATCAATGGTTAAGAAAATATTGTTAACTAACTACGATAAAGTAGTGATTTTCTCTCGCCCTCTTTCTCGACGTAGTGAATGACTCTCAGTTGAAATAACAACGCTTGTAATAAAATGAATTAAATAAAAAAGAAGAGTTTGTCTTCAGAGTGCGTCATGAGGCTTTTGTTGCAGACACGGACGGCGTGGTTCATAGCAGAAAGGAAAGAACAAAGAATTCATCCACTAGACGACACACCACCCTCTACAACAGATGAGGGAGAAATCTAAGGTATGCAACCGTAGTTGTGAGTTCAGTTCCAGGTAAAATCACTTCAGAAACGTTTAAGTGATACAAGATCACTTAAAATGCACAAAATACGGCCAGTCTATTCCAGTGTTATATAAAAGGTCCAGTTCGAAGTTGCTGGGATTGAGGTTACTGAGTCCAATTAAAGACACCCTGAGAAAGCCGGGTACTACAAAGGTCGAACCTTTTTGAACATGATAACGACCAAGATGATAACAACATTAAAACGTGTAAATGAAGCAAATATTTCCAGCTCATATTCCCCGTGGGGTTTTGAACATTTTCTTGTTAAAGTGCGTCGAGATAAATCCCCACTGGACGTTTGCAAACCATCAAACGAACATCGTCCTTCAGCCTTTCACGTCACAGTGCGAATCGTTTCATACGTTAACACATGACTGGCTGTGAAACACGTTAATTCGCCCATCTTTACGCGTGGTGTGACACCATCTAATGCAATTAACACCGGCCGGTGAACCCGATGAAAAGTCGACAAAGCATTTCGGTACGTTTTCGATTAGACATCTTAGGCTACCCCGAAAAATGTTGAGATGAGTTCAATCTATGCAAAATCTAAATAGATTCAAGTAAAATACGCTCGGTTCAATATATCTATATATCTATCTATCTATCTATCTATCTATCTATCTATCTATCTATCTATCTATCTATCTATCTATCTATATATATATATATATATATATACCATTTATCTATCTATCTCTCTCTTTATATATATATATATATATATATATATATATATATATATATATATATGTGTGTGTGTATATATATTCATTATTTGGTACAGAACATCAGTACTAAATCAGTACCATTAGTTTCAAGCTCATGGAGAAGTAAACCGTCCAGCTATTTTCAGCTTTGTTGTCACTTGGTAGAGAAAATGAGGATTCTCGCATGAACTACGATCGGATATGTGATGTGAGCTTATGAGTGAAATAGTTATCGTCTAAATTATGCGTTAGAGAATAATATGTGAGATTAAAAAGTTTAATAAAGTTTTAAAAATGAATATTTTCGTAAGAACCCATATATATATATATATATATATATATAACTCCCGGCTTGCCCCTGGCATAATCGTTCTTAATATTTTTCACTTCCGCCCTATTCCATCTTGGCGGAGAGCGTCACACCATCTCGATGCTACTTATAAACAAAAGTTTGTTTATTTTATAAAAAAAAAAAAAAATACATCCCTGAAGATGAAGTTTGTAGACTTCGAAATTGATTGGAAAAAGAAAAAAAAGAAATAAATTCTTTCACGCATTGTTAAAAAGGGCTTCTTACGTCATTTTATTACATTTTATTCAATGCTTAAAAAAAAAAAAAGAACGAACAATATCTTTATAACTCCCGGCTTGCCCCTGGCATAATCGTTCTTAATATTTTTCACTTCCGCCCTATTCTATCTTGGCGGAGAGCGTCACACCATCTCGATGCTACTTATAAACAAAAGTTTGTTTATTTTATAAAAAAAAAAAAAAATACATCCCTGAAGATGAAGTTTGTAGACTTCGAAATTGATTGGAAAAAGAAAAAAAAGAAATAAATTCTTTCACGCATTGTTAAAAAGGGCTTCTTACGTCATTTTATTACATTTTATTCAATGCTTAAAAAAAAAAAAGAACGAACAATATCTTTATAACTCCCGGCTTGCCCCTGGCATAATCGTTCTTAATATTTTTCACTTCCGCCCTATTCCATCTTGGCGGAGAGCGTCACACCATCTCGATGCTACTTATAAACAAAAGTTTGTTTATTTTATATAAAAAAAAAAAAAATACATCCCTGAAGATGAAGTTTGTAGACTTCGAAATTGATTGGAAAAAGAAAAAAAAGAAATAAATTCTTTCACGCATTGTTAAAAAGGGCTTCTTACGTCATTTTATTACATTTTATTCAATGCTTAAAAAAAAAAAAGAACGAACAATATCTTTATAACTCCCGGCTTGCCCCTGGCATAATCGTTCTTAATATTTTTCACTTCCGCCCTATTCCATCTTGGCGGAGAGCGTCACACCATCTCGATGCTACTTATAAACAAAAGTTTGTTTATTTTATAAAAAAAAAAAAAAATACATCCCTGAAGATGAAGTTTGTAGACTTCGAAATTGATTGGAAAAAGAAAAAAAAGAAATAAATTCTTTCACGCATTGTTAAAAAGGGCTTCTTACGTCATTTTATTACATTTTATTCAATGCTTAAAAAAAAAAAAGAACGAACAATATCTTTATAACTCCCGGCTTGCCCCTGGCATAATCGTTCTTAATATTTTTCACTTCCGCCCTATTCCATCTTGGCGGAGAGCGTCACACCATCTCGATGCTACTTATAAACAAAAGTTTGTTTATTTTATAAAAAAAAAAAAAAATACATCCCTGAAGATGAAGTTTGTAGACTTCGAAATTGATTGGAAAAAGAAAAAAAAGAAATAAATTCTTTCACGCATTGTTAAAAAGGGCTTCTTACGTCATTTTATTACATTTTATTCAATGCTTAAAAAAAAAAAAAAGAACGAACAATATCTTTATAACTCCCGGCTTGCCCCTGGCATAATCGTTCTTAATATTTTTCACTTCCGCCCTATTCCATCTTGGCGGAGAGCGTCACACCATCTCGATGCTACTTATAAACAAAAGTTTGTTTATTTTATAAAAAAAAAAAAAAAATACATCCCTGAAGATGAAGTTTGTAGACTTCGAAATTGATTGGAAAAAGAAAAAAAAGAAATAAATTCTTTCACGCATTGTTAAAAAGGGCTTCTTACGTCATTTTATTACATTTTATTCAATGCTTAAAAAAAAAAAAGAACGAACAATATCTTTATAACTCCCGGCTTGCCCCTGGCATAATCGTTCTTAATATTTTTCACTTCCGCCCTATTCCATCTTGGCGGAGAGCGTCACACCATCTCGATGCTACTTATAAACAAAAGTTTGTTTATTTTATAAAAAAAAAAAAAAATACATCCCTGAAGATGAAGTTTGTAGACTTCGAAATTGATTGGAAAAAGAAAAAAAAGAAATAAATTCTTTCACGCATTGTTAAAAAGGGCTTCTTACGTCATTTTATTACATTTTATTCAATGCTTAAAAAAAAAAAAAGAACGAACAATATCTTTATAACTCCCGGCTTACCCCTGGCATAATCGTTCTTAATATTTTTCACTTCCGCCCTATTCCATCTTGGCGGAGAGCGTCACACCATCTCGATGCTACTTATAAACAAAAGTTTGTTTATTTTATAAAAAAAAAAAAAATACATCCCTGAAGATGAAGTTTGTAGACTTCGAAATTGATTGGAAAAAGAAAAAAAAGAAATAAATTCTTTCACGCATTGTTAAAAAGGGCTTCTTACGTCATTTTATTATATATATATATATATATATATATATATATAAAAGTCTGAACATAGATTTGTTTATGTAAGATGTTATATATATATATATATATAGTACAAGTATGTGTTGATCTAGACCGGTTGTTTCTAGAGAAATTGGTGTTTTCATGTCACTCTTTTCATCAGTGCTTAACTAATGTCACATTTAAAATGTAAAAATTGTATATATCTTTATTTCTAATTCACTCTTTACCAAATACTTGAAAAAATAATGCATATTTTTGTTCAAAGGTTTCAGTTTTTTAATCCTTTTCTTTACTTTTGTAAGCACCCCACAGAAAACTATATATATATATATATATATATATATATATATATATATATATTCAAATGTTGAATGTTGGCTTTTCTATTGCCAACTTCCATCCTATCTATATGTATAATCCCTCTGATGATAAGATCTCGATCTTTGAAAAGCCTTGGCTTAAGGAAAGAATAATAAACATAATTTTATTACAGAAAATACATTACATTGAACAATCGAAGTATGATATAAATTTGGACATTCGTGCATGTTTATCACTCTTCGTCCATCTATCTTCATATATATATATATATATATATATATATATATATATATATATAGTTAAGAAATATATAAGAACCAATTCATTAAAGTTTAAACATACATTTATTTATTTAAGATGTTAATTAGAAATGTTAGATGCTATTATATGGGACAGGTAATGCCTGGTTGGATAGTCGCAGGACAATAGAAAAGATACTACACTACTCTCTACAAAAAGAAAATGTGGTGCTTGGGAGGATATGCCATTATAACAAAGGAGCATATACTATACTGCCTCGCAAAACTCAAGAATGAATGCTATTGGTAATGGTATCATGGCAAAAGAACAATGCTAAGCAAACGCCTTTTAAATAAGCAAGATAAATACCTTGGTCGATGGCATCATGACAAAAATAACATACTACCCTATCCTTCCACCAATATAACAGGAGGTAGTAATAACTGGGAGGATTGTATCCTGAGAATATAACATGTACTACACTAAAAACCCATCAACATAAACTGGGAAGTAATGCCTGGGATGGTGGTTTCATGACGAGAGAATATATATTACACTACGCCCATTATTAATCATTGAAATATAGTACATTAGTCCGAAATAGTATAGTAAACTGAAATTAAATTTACAAGATATTAATCGTAATTATGGCTTAAGATCAACAGATACCAAATATGTATGTGTAATAGATTAATGAGTTATGCCAGTGTATTTTGTACTACATTTATTTTGTAAGTATAATTAAGCACTAATTTATAAATTTGGTTATTGTATATGTAAGTCTTATTTTTACCAGATAATTAATACTTAAATCGCTAACATGTGTTTCGTTACATAATATACAAATATTGTACTTCTTAAGATTACATCAGCTCCATCGTATACATTAGAAGTATTTAGGAAAGCATGCCAGTTCTATTGTAGCATTATACTTCTTATTAAAAGTAGTTCATCAATGAATCATATTTCTTCTTCAAAACATACATGTAGCTGTATGAGTGTTCATTGTTTAGCATATTCTCTCATAAGAAGAAAATATAATGTCAAGTGTCAAGGAGAATTATCTGTAAAGTTAACATCCCATAGGGATTTTAAAGCCTTTAAACTCTCTATTTGAAAGATATTTCTTGTAAAAGACTCATTTATAGACAATATTCATTTATGTGTTTTCCGAAATCAGGGTAAACCGTATTTCTAGATCTGTTATACCTATAGACCGATTTGATTTTCTTATATAGATTGGTTATTATAATCTTTCAAAGATACATTTCTACAAGATATTTTATTCGAATAAATACAGTATTTATTGACAAGATAATATGTAATTGTACACATTGTCAGCGTTGTTATAGATACTTAGAAATTATTTTGGAATATGTTATACATATATCCTTTGCGCTATGAAAATAAAAGAGTGAATCCTTACTACAGGTGGTGATAAACTAAATGTATTATCCACTGACCACTTATAACCGGTCAGGGAATTAGAATAATATCCTCTCGCGAATTAGATAAATAGCGCAATCCGAATTTCCGTACGTTTCCGAGTTCTATTATCTCGTTCAAAATGTGTAATAATGTGAAGGGTTTAATCGGTCGAATTCTTGTGAATAATACGACTCAAAGTAGAATAGAAGTCAAAATAATGAATATACTACACATCATCAAGCCTCATTTAAAACATTCCGAATAATAAAAATGATGAAAAAACAAAAACAAAAGAAGCACTAGAAATCGCTGGATTCTCGTCGATCATCGAACAGGTTTACGTCGATAGAGGAAATGACAAACAACCTGATAGCCTGACGGTGTTTCCCTTTACAAACGGTAAGTCGCGGATATGGGACGCGACCTGTGTCGACATGTTTGCACCCTCGTCGGTGATAGAATCGACAACAAACCCTGGGCATGCAGCAGGGTCAGCAGAGAGCCTGAAGCGGTCAAAATATGCCTATCTCTTCAACAGATTTGTATTTCAACATACATCAGACTACATTCTTTCGTCCATTCTGACTGCCCGTTTCTTGTACGTTTTACAAACATTCTGGGCTAACCGAATAATAATTAACGAATGTATGGCCGCTTGCATTATCGAATCGCAAATGCCAACTTGTGCTGAATGCCTCTACGTAAATAAATATCTTACGTTCGAAAAATAACACAATTTCCACAGGTGTTTTGAATTTTCTTCATATCTATTGATAACTTGTTCATGTTTCTTTATCTTCAACAATTAGACTGATTCCCGTAGTAAAATGTGGAGGCCAATAATTATTTGATAGAACAAAGAAAATAAAAATGGGCGACTATTCTACATCAACAACACAAAATGACCGATTCACTTTCGGCCCCTCAAAAATTCTGTACTAATAACAAAACATACACACACACACTAATTTTAAAATTACAGCACAGGGTAAGTTTCGCATCTACTTTTAACGTAACATGTTGTTCATTTTTATTAGTCTACTATTATTTTTATTAGTTTACTTACGAAGTATTCTAGAATACATGCAATTATAAATATAAACAATATCCGTACTTCGCACAACTCCCGTAGTTTAAGGCTGGGGCTTGAAAATGTCTAATTAAATATAGTTTCCCAGTGAATGCTGCGACACGAGTAATGTGTGTGTGCATATATATATATATATATATATATATATATATATACATATACAATTATTTAATAATAAATATTTTTAATAATTAATTTTTAAATAGTACAACTAAGGTATGCCAATATCTTTATATATGCGTATGCACAGAATAACTCTTTAACAAATTACCCGATCATCAGGAATTTTTAAACACACCTGATATGCGTAAGAGATCAAAATGTGGGATACATTTAGTTTTATTAAATGTTATGCTAAAGCGTTACACATGGGTGAAAATACTTCTATGACAATTCAGATAATTTCGATATTGTCAAATTAGAATAAAAAATATTAGAGATCAAGTAATAAATATTCTCAAAGTATTAGTTTCATTTTAGTATTTAAAACAATTTTAAGTAGCATTATATGAAAAACACCTCCAACTTAAAAATTCCAATAGAGTAGACTAGACCGGTATCGTCCTGGCCTTTGGGTCTGGATTTACGCCGGTCTATTGGGGGTTGCCGGTCCTGTGCAGTTCTAGGAGGTGCACCCTCCCAGGCTTTTTTTCCTCACTTTGGGGAGGAGTAAGTTTATTGCTTACTCCTCCCCAAAGAGGGGAGGAATAGCCTACCGAGGAATGCCGACGGGGCTGCCCAGGTAATTTTTAAATAGCACGAGTGCTCACCTCTCGAGCGCTGGCTTTCCCGACCTTGTGTCATATCTTACCTTGTGGGAGGTAGATAAATAACTTGATTGATCGCCATTCGAAACAAATCAAGCAAAAGTACCTTAATTTCAATTTTTTAAGACCCCGTACGATTAAATTCTACCTATTCTGAGACGGGTATTTTTCTATGCATGATCCGATCGACGTTTCGTAGATCACTCTATACTGCCTGGTAAGTAGCCGCCGATTTCCGCTATTTACAGTTAAAGTTCCTCTCTATTTACTAACTAATTGTCTATGGCCTATGGGTAAGATCCCCGACTACGAATCAGTGTCGATTTGTGTTCGGGATTCGCGCCTACCGACCGTTGAGAATTAGTTCCTAGACTGGAGATTGCGTTAGCATGAAACATCGATGTCTCTAGGTATTTAAATATTTAATATTTATTGATAAAAATATTATTGTTTATCAGTGGAGGCTGGTAACTTTCGAGTAGCTTTAATAACAAGCAGTACAAATAGCTATATGCATGATCCGAGCGTTTCGTAGATCACTCTATACTGCCTGGTAAGTAGTCGCCGATTTCCGCTATGTACAGTTAAAGTTCCTCTCTATTTACTAACTAGTTGTCTATGGCCTATGGGTAAGATCCCCGACTACGAATCAGTGGCGATTTGTGTTCGGGATTCGCGCCTACCGACCGTTGAGAATTAATTCCTAGACTGAAGATTGCGTTAGCATGAAACATCAATGTCTCTAGGTATTTAAATAGTTAATATTTATTTATAAAAATATTATTGTTTATCAGCGGAGGCTGGGCACTTTCGAGTAGCTTTAATAACAAGCAGTACAAATAGCTATATGCATGATCCGAGCGTTTCTGCTATTTACAGTTAAAGTCCCTCTCTATTTACTAACTACGAATCAGTGTCGATTTGTGTTCGGGGTTTGCGCCTACCGACCGAAGATTATGTTAGCATGAAACATCGATGTCTCTAGGTATTTAATATTTATTTATAAATATATATATATATATATATATATATATATTGATCATTATCTTTTAAACACTGAAGTTGCATAGAATACAACCCTATGCAAACAAATCCCACAAACACAATATATATACTTTATAATCAACGTGGCATTCCCTGTCTCTGTGTAGCTTAATTGCCATAAATATTTTCATATATATATATATATATATATATATATATATATATATATATATTCAGAGAGAGACAGAGAGAGATATTATTTCGAATTTGTGAGGGATAAGTTTTTTAGTAAAAAAATGTTGAGTAATGGATCCCAATTTAATGCACAGAGAGAGAGTGTGTGTGTGAGAGAGAGAGAGAGAGAGGGGGGCGAATAAAGTTAAAAAAGAAGAAACTCAAACCAACACTTTTTAAGCTATTTGTACTATAATTTATTTCGTCGCAGAGCGTGGCTCTTCAGGTACATTATTTTTTATCATTTTGGAAATTTGAAGAAGAAATGTGATTGTCATAGTGTCATTTGATATATTTTAATGTTAAGATGTGGTTTTGTATAAGTATAACAATGATTTTTTTTAATAATGAAAGGATTACACAAAAAATCGTCAAGAATATCCAAAACTCAAAAGGGGTACACAAAACCAAAACAAATAATCAACAAATAATTGTTACTAAAGGCAATACATTTAAATTCTACCTACATGCCTATGTTTTTATGTTTTTGTGTTTCATAGTCTTTAAGGTCGTTTTTATTGCATTTTTATAATTCGTCTAAATACGTGAAGTATCATTTTCAAGATGGCGTATGTGAATATTTCCGAAATTTGTTTTTCTTCTTTCGTGGTTAAAGAAACAAACAAATAGTAAACAAATAATAGCCCCAAACTCCTTACAATGTACTTCTCTAGCTAATCGGAGCAAAATAACCCCCCCAATTCATCGCAGACGGTCGGCAAAGGCCTGTCACAATCTTTGTGTTTCATTATAACGTAATATAATTGACAGAACCTTTTAATTTAAATAATAAATGAACACGTTTTCAAGTACTTTTAAACAAAAAATAATGAACAGGGAGAAAAGTAAATTTAATTCCCTTTAGTAACAGTTATTATTTTACTATTTGTTTTCTGCGCACATTTCGTTTATTCTCTATAATAACTGAATGCGGAACGGGAATTGGTCAAGTAAAACAATTATATATTCCCCAGTCATTTAAAATCGTCACTTCATGTTTTTCTCCTTAATTATTAAAGATAGAAATTTGAAACCGATTGTTGAAAGATAGTATTCTAATTTCGTTTTATATATTCCTTTTTATGACAAATAAAAATATTATTCTAATTCATTTTTGTAATTTAAAAACGTGAGAGAAGAGTCGAATTTTTTTCTGTATTCTTTTTCATGACAAATGAAATAGTTTTCTTAATACTGATAATCATCATTATCACCGTCGTTCTCATCATCGTCAACAGCAACAACAACAAACGGAAGTTATTTTTCGAATGTTAAAATAATCAGTTTGTATGGTAAACGGTTTTCATTAAATCGGTATTATCAATATTACTAAATATAATAGGATTGATTTAAATATCAACTAAAGTATTACATATATATATATATATATAAAAAAATTGGAGAACACAAATAGAAATGAATTTTGCAGAATTTTAATTTATTAGAGAGTGTTTATTAAATAATTATTCAAATGAATCATCTGGATATGTGTGTTTGAAAATACTTAAACGTAAAATTGAAATAAATAACTTTACGTGTTTGAATATGAATATAGTCGGAATAAATAGCAAATACTTTCCCGTTTATATATATATATATATATATATATATATATATATATATATATATTACACAAATGCAATGAATAAACAATATATATGAGGCAGACAAACAAAATTGTTTCCATTCATATCTTAATAGAATCTCTGGTATCTCCTTTTAGCAAATTTCGTAACACTTATCTAAAAAATGAACGGGCTTTAGGAAATCACGGCAAATCTCGTAAAATAACGTTGCAATGTCTGTCGTGTTAATAAGGATAGAAATACGGCAACTATTTATTTTATTCTTTTCGTTCTATTAACTTTTTTCACATTGTACGAGGCATTGAAAGGCTTCAAATATTAATACATTCTAAATGTAATTTCTGTGTTATGGAGATAACAACTGTAAAACGGAAATAATGCTGTTGAACTGGATCGTAAGCAATACGTGTTCCGAGCGTTTCATTTTACATCGCATAATTTATTAAAGCTTCCATTCCAGATAGGGCGATTCCTATATTAGATATGAGCCAAGGTTAGCTATTCCCAATATACAAATATTAATGGAAATGAAATAATACTAGCTGAAGAACAAATCTACGTTTGACTAAAAGAAAATATATTGCTCGTAGGATTCATTATGTTACGATTCCTATTATTGTTTGATAGCTGCTAACATTGGTTTTCACTGTAGAATCGAGTCGTCAGTCCGCGATTGTACACCCTCCGCCACCATCGCCACGCAACTTTTTATTAAGTCTTATAAGAATCTCGGTCTCGTCGTAACATCGAAGTAAGGCAACATTTTCCTCACTCATTAATGTGGTTTTAAAATACCAGATGTTAGCATTTTTATATTGCGAATGGCTGTAAAGGATGTTGTAAGTAAGAATAATGGTGTACTAATAAAACAGGAATAAAACACTCGAATTGCGATTTATATGGGTGTCATTATATTATATTGCGAAATGCTGTAAAGGATTTTGTAAGTAAGAATAATGGTGTACTAATGAAACAGGAATAAAACACTCGAATTTAAATGTATATGTTTGTCATTATATTATATTGCGTAACATATTGTTGAGTGTTAGTCGATCATAAAGGTTTTTATGTAGTTACTTTGTTGGCAGAACACGCAGGTCGTCTCTCTCTAGTCATATCAGTAGTGTGGCAAACGAGGTTTCTATCTTCCTCTCCCGCATGGTAGCTGCAATTATGTATAATATACACCAATAAAACTCTAACAACTTGTTTCGCTATGTGACCAATGTTTATCATGTTTTATTCTTTCATTCTCTCGCAGTCTGTACGGTTATATATAACCCCTCTCATCACCCATCCCGGGGAGGTGTAAACTAAACTAGGCTTCGATAAATGTGACTAAACACAATCAGCTCATCTGCTAAAGAGTAAGATTTCCCTCCCTTTTTTTCTGACGTGTCATTCCAGGCTTTTTGCTCTGATACAACTTCCCTTACACATAGATCTTCTTCTATTCTAAACTGATAACTGAATTTTGCATTGTCCTACTTAATGATAAACTTATATAGAAATTATAATCTCACCTTTTCACCCCCTCATCAGTATATAGTTGTAAAAACTCATATAATTTACTTTTACGGTTTATGGCTGTGTGAGCCCAATTCTATGTAGGTCTCCATTATTTTGAAGCTATAAAGTTTTGGTGTTGATGGCGAGGTGTGTGTGTTTCTAATCATTGCAATGAGTCAATATTGGTCGAAGATAATTTTAGGTTTTTCACATCTTTACTCTTGTTTCCTGTGTGTGCAAGTCTCTAGACCATAGCCTTTTAGTTAGCAATGTCTTGTTTTCATTAATTTAAGCTTAGACTTGTTTGCATTAATTTAAACTTAGACTTGTTTGCATTAATTTAAACTTAGACTTGTTTGCATTAATTAAGCTTAGACTTGTTTGCATCAATTTAAGCTTAGACTTGTTTGCATTAATTTAAGCTTAGACTTGTTTGCATTAATTTAAGCCTAGACTTGTTTGCATTAATTTAAGCTTAGACTTGTTTGCATCAATGTAAGCTTAGACTTGTTTGCATTAATTTAAGCTTAGACTTGTTTGCATCAATTTAAGCTTAGACTTGTTTGCATTAATTTAAGCTTAGACTTGTTTGCATTAATTTAAGCTTAGACTTGTTTGCATCAATTTAAGCTTAGACTTGTTTGCATCAATTTAAGCTTAGACTTGTTTGCATTAATTTAAGCTTAGACTTGTTTGCACTAATTTAAGCTTAGACTTGTTTGCATCAATATAAACTTAGACTTGTTTGCATTTATTTAAGCTTAGACTTCTTTACATTAATCGCGCGAGAAACGATCTAATTGATTAATTTACACATTATATTCTTATTGTGAATAGTTTTCAAAATAATACAGTGAGGAAACAATAGAAAGAGTGAAACAAACTGAGTGGAGAACACAAGAAGTAAATAAATAATGATAATAATACTACTAATAATAATAATAATAATAATAATAATAATAATAAGAAGAAGAAGAAGAAGAAGAAGAAGAAGAAGAAGAAGAGGAAACATAATAATATTAATAATAGTACATCCGCTTTCACACCTATTTTAAAATTAGATCGTCACATCGAAAAAGATAAAATGATTGATGAATATTTGATGTTGCTCGTTGCCAACATTCTTTTAACTATTTAAAAATAATCTGCCATGAATAAAATGTTATCGTCGGGTCGATAGAAATAGTTCTGAAAACATACTCTTAGCATTCTTTATAGATTTATTGTGACAATTTTTTGTATGTTTGAAAAATTTGAAATTCTTCTTATTTTTTAACGTATATTCAGCAGAAAATTATTTAAAAAATATTAAACTTAATACTTTTTGCACCGCCATATTTCGACTTTTGGCCTGAAGGCTAAATTTAAAAACAAGATTCAATAAACATGTCTCCTCCCTCGTTTAGTGTGAATTAACTTTGACCACCACCAATGGTTACCCCTACACCTTCCACAACATTGTATGGTCTCCCACTATCTCGATAAGCCCATAGCTGATCTTATCATAAACCACGTCTCTTGGCTTACATACCCATAACTCATCTCCCCCTAATTAACTTCTAATTCTAACCGCCACTTATCCTTTACTTTCTCTATTGTTAACTCAATTTCCCACCGCAACCATCCGTTTGTATCTCACAATTTATTATTTCTATCAGCGGCCTTTCGCGCCTTTGTTTCAAACAATTTGTACTTGTGTGTTATTTTCATCAAACACTCATCATAAGGAAGTCTCGAAATAAAGAGTAAATGTTACATTATGAGGGGTCCTATATTCTGAAAATGGGTAAAGTTAACAAGTATGGATTATGAACTGGGTGAAAGAAATAGGATGAAGTGCAAAATAGGGGCATATGTGATTTGGGACAAACAGACATGTCTCATGGTGATTCATTCTGGGAATCATAACATACTGGATGTGAGTTGGCAGAGATGAAACATTCAAATCAAAAAGGTTAAACAAAAAGTGATATTGAGTTCTGTTATGACATTGGTTGAAGGTTAAAAGGGCTCCGACGTCACAGATTCTTGGTGAGAAATTAGCTTTCTAGAAGTTCACCATGGAGGCACGAGATGGACAGACGTCCATTAAAGAGCTCTGCAATGCGTAGAGTTCGGGTGACATCGCCAGACATGGGCTAAGACGCAGAGCAAGATCCCAACGGAGGGACAAGAATATAGCCGATTGCATCCGTCACATTCCACAAACAGAATGAAAGTGAAGAAGAGCATGAATGAAGGAACCGACGCGTGGTAATCTCTCCGATTGAAGTGTGAAATAAAAGAATAGAATCTCTCTCAAAAGTCTTGCCTTTGAGCGTTTTTGTCTTCCCTGCATGAGAACAGAATTTGCCCACAAGACAGGTACACCACTTCGATCACGAGCAAGCAACGGAGATGAGTGTGCTAGCAAACCCACGACCAACAGTGAGGCAGAAATATGTAAGGTAACTTTTAATATTTATTGAAAACGTAAGAACAATTTGAAATATATTAAAGACATTATAAGTTTAAAGCCAGTTTAAAGGTTTAAAGACTATTGTTAAAATGTTAATTATTCTGCAAAATCTTCTGAGAGGCCCGACCGACGTTTCTAACTTTCGCAGTGAGTTTCGTGTTGTTTCGATGTTTGGCGGTGCGCTTGGAAACATTGACCCTGGGCCTGCCAATTACGAACTATAAAAAGATATAGAATAATATGTAAAAAATAATAAAAATATGATATAGAAAAAAAGTCATTATGTTACATAAACATTGAATAATACATAAATAATATTGTTTTGATTTTCTTTCTTTCAAAGGTCTCCTTTCTTTCTCTCTCTCTCTCTCTCTCTCTTTATATATATATATATATATATATATATATATATATATATATATATATATATATATACAGGGTGATTCATAAGTAACTTCACTTAGCTATATATCTATCTAGGTGCTCCGAAACGTAATGATGCAAAAGAAGAAGAAATCCAAACCTTGCTTGGAACTAAACCTTGTAATTTTAAACTCCCATAAAGGAATGTGTTGAATAAACGTTCTGTTTTGTATTGCCGTATTTTCTAACTTTAGAATTTCAAAAATAAATAGCTAAGTGACTTAGGAATCACCCTGTATATATTTACATTAGATAACGCGTATGTATTTAAAAACGTGTCGCTTCCAATCTGAGGGGGTCATCACATTGGTAATGAAAATTATTTCCACTTAGCATTTAGGTAAAATACTTTACCGTATTAATAATTGATTTCGTACAAAAGTATCGCAAACAAAATAAAGAAATACATGATATCTATAGAAGGCAATGATACTAATCATTTACGGAAATTGGCTTATGGGTAGAGCCTATTCCTTTAGACCTCTGGATAATTCTGCTAGGCTGGTCTACACTGATGAGTTGTAAAACGATGAAATTGGCACCCAGAAAAATTATATATATATATATATATATATATATATATATATATATATATATAGTAAAGTAAGAATATGAAAATATATTTATGGAAATTACGCTAACCCTAACCCTAACCCTTAAACCCCGCTGGGAATCGGCAGGCTTTGTACACAGATGTGTTTCTTATTGTTTGTGTTAATATATAAACGTAGCAAAGTAACCAATCAGATTCGTTGTTATTTTTCTACTAGGGTTTATGTTTACATTAGTCAATGTTGTAGCTTATTTCAAACAAACGCGCGGCTGATCTTTAATTGACATTTTTTTTTCGTTTGGTTTCGGTTAATTCGTATTTGTGAATATGTCGAGTTAACAGTTGACTTCATTTGATCACGTGCGTTATTGGAATACTTTCTTTTATATTGATTGTACTATTCATTGCAACTTTAGATCTAGAATTAGTTTAGTTTTTGTGTAATTGTGTTTTTATCGTATTTTATTTATTTGTGATGCAGTTCTAAAGTTGATTACTATTATGGGTCGTCTACATATCTAAATATACTGCCCATTTTTCACTCACTTATTGGCGAGCGTCCGGTTTCATCGAGTTCCTAGCAATCGTTCGCTAGTGATATTTTGAATCGGCGTAGTTGTATTTGAATGTGCTTTTATGATTGTTATAACTGATGTCATAATATAGGAAAGTAATACCTACGTCGTATATAATTTGTTTTGTTTTTCAGGTTTTCTCTAGCAAATATTTCGTAAGGCAGTCATTTTGTAGTCGGTCGCTGATTAAAGTGCTACACAACGTGTTCGTCGGATTACCGACCCAGAAAGAAACAGACAGTCATCGCAATGGAAGCATCTCGAGTCCCCAAGACCCCAAAAAGTGCCACAGGTGCGAAGTAAAATCAAAGTGATGCTGACTGTCTTCTTTGATATCTGTGGAATTGTGCATCACGAATACGAAACGGAAGGACATACAGTGGCAAAGGAGTACTATCAAGATGTTCTCCGACGTCTCCGTGACGCAGTCCGGTGCAAGAGACAAGACATGTGAATGGCGAAAAACTGGCAACTGCATCACGACAACGTCCTCTCACATTCATCCCAATTGATCCAACATTTCATGGCCAAACATGGAATTCCAGTCGTCTGCTAACATCCTTACTTTCCTGACATGGTTCCTTGCGACTTCTGGTCGTTTCGAAAATTGAAGACGCAATTGAAAGGTTCCCGTTTAGAGACTAGCGAAGAGATAATGCGGAACATCATTCCAAAATCATACTTCAAGAGGTGTTTCCGGCAGTGGAGGGATCGGTGGACTAAGTTAGTGCAAGCACAAATGGCCTACTTTGAAAGAGATCATGCCCGACCCGGTCAGGTATTTTTAATATTTTTTTCTGGTCGGATACTTTTTAGACAGACGGTAAAAAAATTCTAAGGAAAGGTGTTCGAAAGAATTTTCTTTGAATTTTCTTTGAATTTCCTTCAGTTGGGCCCATGCGAGTGTTTAAAATGGCCTAACATTTCCAACACACATCCTAACAAGTTTTCTAGGACAGAACCACATATTCTCTTCGATTAATTCCGCCTGGATTCACAATATTTTACCCACATTTTACGCAGTTTCCACGGACGTTTAACGATGATTTTTTGCTTCTCCATTCTCAACCTTCTCTGCATTGAATATTTTATCACAAGACTTTTTTCTATCAGGTCATACTTTACATTTAAACAAATTTTTCTCACACACTCATATGCATTCTCTATTATTCTCTCATTTTTTTCAAATTTTGAATTTGGGTATTTCGCGGCCAACTTATCTATCCATGTAGATTATCTGATGATAAGATATCGATCTTTGAACAGGCTGGCTTAAGGAAAGAAAAAATAAACATAATGTTATTAAATACACCTTGAATTTAACAACTGAAGATAAATTACATTTGTTATTTTTACATATTTTATTTCTTTTTATGTATAATATATTAATTCATTCCATTTCAACGTAAAAAAAATCATTCGACGAATGGAATAAAATAAAAAAAGGAATCACAAAACAGAAGAGTTCTGTTGTTTTAAACAACACATGCATTAATGAAAAAATGCCGCCTTAATACACACAATATATATATCTCTATATATATCTCTATCTCTCTCTCTCTCTCTCTCTCTCTCTCTCTCTCTATATATATATATATATATATATATATATATATATATATATATACTTGTAGAATATCCGTTCAGGAATAATAACAAAAGTTTACAAAATTAATAAAGAATGTTCCCACATTATTCACCCTGTTGTCTCGAATACATATTTCATAAATATATTTTTGGCGCTTACTGCATGCATCACTATTTTGAAAAATATAACTCAAACATTGATAAAAAACAATGATTTTATTTTTCATAACAAATTTATTGAAAACATATTTGGGTTGAAGGTGCGAGTTTAAGTAGGAGCACATTCTAAACAGTAAAGTTTACAAAAACATGACGTTCCCATGCTAACCATTGTGTTGCCAAAAGTATATATTCAAAAATTAATAATGATTGGTTCACTAGCTTATACGTTTATTCTGTACAACACACACACACACACATATATATATATATATATATATATTTAAATATATATATATATAAACATGACTTGAAATTAAAACTTAAAATTGATAAATAATAATGTGAATATATTACATATATATATATATATATATATATATATATATATGTATTCAAAAACTCATAAAATTCATAATGTTATGTTCAATAGTTTTGCCTATGTTCTTATATATATATATATATATATATATATATATATATGAAATGAAAGATGAAAATAAAAAAATTGTTTAGATAAAATATTTATAAAAACATCAGAAGTTCAGAGCAAAAAAAAGTTGCTTGGAACTGCTGATGTTTTTATAAATATTGTATATATACAATATTTTCTCATCTTTCATCTCTTCGATAGATTGATCTATTCAATATATTGAGCTTTATATCATCACGATAGATTATTATTAAAAGATACATCGCTTATCTTTAATTAAATATTAAGGCAGAGAAAGAGAGAGAGAATAATTATTCTCTACGCTGACAATTCTTATAAGGATGAAACTCATGCGTATGTAAATAAAAACAAATATTTATAATTAATTATCTGTCGAGCCCAAACAAGACTGAGCTCTGTAGCGAGTAGTATAAACACAGGTGTCATCATTGCTAAAATGCAATGCTCCTTTCAAAAGTCGAACATTCTACGACAGCTGCCTTTAAAAAGTATTATTATCTTGCTGATTTTCCTAATTGTTTACAACGGACTTGATACTAAAACGTTGGAATTAGTAGTTTGAAATAGTACTAGTGTTTTGGGGTTCGAGCCTGGCGACCTGTATTAATATTTTTTCTCTGCGCTGACGATTACCGTAAGAGTAAAACTTATTCGAAGACAATAAATATTTTTAATTAATTATTTGTCGACCCCAAAAGTAGGCTGGACTATGTAGCGAGTAGTATAAACACAGGCGTCATCGTGGCTGCAATACGATGTTTATTGTCTAAATCGAACTCTTTACGACAGCTGCCTTTAAGTAAGAGTAATCTGTCGTTGATTTACCGAGTTGTGTACAATGGACGTGAGGGCAAATACGATAAAATTAGTAGTATTATATATCACTAGTGTTTTGGGGTTCGAGCCCGGTGACCGGTCTGAATAATGTTTCTCTACACTGACGATTCCCGTAAGGATTAAACGTATACGTATGTAGATAAAAACATATATTTATAATTAATCATATATATATATATATATATATATATATATATATATATATATATGTATATATTTGTTAGCGTATGTTTCTTATTTATTCTATTTACCATCGAGACATATATATCTATATGTACTCAACATTGCTTCTGTTGTAAAATATTTTTCATTTAAAGATAACTTTTCGATGTTATGGGCTTTAATATGATGTATCCTCGACGCATAGAAAACATGTTTCAAATAAAATAATAAGATTGACGTCAAACGAACCTGAAAAAGAAGAGGTATCATTCAAAGCACATTACCCGTAGGGTTTTTAACATTTAAAACATCTGACATCATCGCTTTCGATTGAAAGGTCAATTGTTTTTTGCAAGTTCACCGAACATATTTTTAGTAGCGAATACATTGGCCTCAAACTATTGGCAAGTCAAAATAAGTGTGTTTTCTAAGAGTATTGTTTCTTGTTCACTGCTAGTTCTCACGAAAATCAGTGATCGCTTACTAGAATGTACAGCCGTTCTTGAATTTTACGGTAATGTCAGCCATCGTTATATCACTTGATGTCGAAACCGTACATATTTTGTATACGAAGAATTTTCAGATTAGATTATTAATGATGCGGTGTAACACACGAGTGGGTTTTAATTTATGATCAACCATTTTATACTGGTCAGGCGCAAGTCTGTTTAACGTCGGTTCTTCTTTCGTGTGAATCAGATGATTCTGGTGTTGGCATTAGTTTCCCCGATGTTTTTCTAGTAAGAAATCTTTCTGGAAAGACATCGCGTACTCACGGGAAGGACCACGAGAAGGTTGCCAACATCCCTAAGTGAAAGTGGTACAGTGGAACCGACTGGATTCGAACTTGGAACACCCAGGTTTTCAGTCCGTGTCGATATCCACTGAACCACCGTCACCTCCCTTTAACGTCGGTGATCTTATAACAAACAAATAGTGTTCTCTTGTGTCAAAGTAACAACACATCTTACTAAGTTCTCCAGTTCTCACTTCTACTTTTCCCCACCATTGCTCCTCACTTTCTGACAATAAACCTTCTCGTATTCATGTCGAAGAAATTAATTATTGTTATAGAACAACAAATATGAAAATTATGTTTCAGATATTTGCCTCGCAACGATTTATCAGTGTAATTTTGGATGTAATTAAATATAGAGTGATTTTATTTGCCATCGTTCAAGCTTAATTTTTAGATTCATTCTTTTTACCTAATCGATCGTTTCAGTTTGGGAATTAGTCTCACTAGTATGTTCATCTGCAACATGTGAAATATATACGGTGGGTAAGTTAGCTAGTTTCCATTATCTTTGATGCATAACATTAATAATAGTGTAAGTAGAAAAATCGCCAGGCGTCTTATAAGCTGCGATGACAAACGATGTATGTATCCTGAGTGGAGAAATAAAGACATGCAGAGCAGAAGTGACGTCTGATAGAGAAACGAATTGTCTGTGTCTATCTAAAATTAGAATAATTCTAGAAGTAATATGGGAAACACCTATGTGATAATATACAGACATTAAGGTGGACTGGTTTTCCTTTCTCTCTTTACCGATAACTGCTGTACAAATTACGCAGAGTTCTTCTTGTTCAGTTTATTTGTAATTGCGAAGCGTTATGTGAATTGCTTTATCACTATATCAGTGGTTTTCATAAGTGTAATTTTGTGTAATTCTTGCATTTGATTTCAATTTATCATCATCATCATCATCATCATCATCATCATCATCATCATCATCATCATCATCAAACGAATTATTACCAGTGATCACTAAAAACATCTTTACAAATTTCCTGTACGCCCTGTTTCTTTCAATACTCTTCACAAATCACAAGGATGCAACTACCTTCTGTGTCATGCAAGTGGATGTCTGAGTAGTGTTCTATGAAACTTGTAAAGAATATATATATATATGTTGGTGTTGTTCTTAAGCGAGTTGGACTACTGCATAGAGCTTAGAAAGATCGTGCCTCAAACTTTAATGGCGTTAATGAAGTTCTCCACGTTTTTCACGGCTATTCGTTAACTTTCAGAATTTAGATTTTTAACCCCAGACACTAGTGACAGCAGCAGTCAATGTTGGAAAAGGTTTGGTCCATAACACACAAAGGAATCGCGAATAAGCAACCTTGTAATTCTTACTCTATTGATGTGCGGTTCTACTCCTGAGACAGATGTGGCAACAGATTTGATAAACTATATAACATTCTCATGACAACTTATCTTCCAAGCTAGATGATTTGGTATGCCATGTCCAAATCTGGAATTGCGTCAATCCAGTGTGTGTCTCCTGGAACATCAATGAGTTGTTTAAAATATGTGGAACTTCTTCAAAACTAATTGGAAATTCATATGAACCAGCATTCCATTTTCATAATAGTACTTCATCCTGATGCCGACCTTTTCCTGGTTTTTCGCCAGAGAACTGTCAACCTGATAGCTCTGAAACAATCATGTAGCCACAGTGAGAAATTGTTGGACTCTTGGGAGACGATGCTGTTGTGCTGGCGACAACGCGTTTTTTTGCGAGGGTGGGTCAAAGTCATATCATTACAGTATTTGTTTACCATAATCTCGTTGGAGTCACAATCACTCGGAATATGTAAGGTCTCTAAATGTAACCACGATAGTTTCTGAGTTTGAGTCCAACACACAGAAACGTAAATACAGTTTACATTTATATAATAGAGTAGTTAAACTATTAAATGTGATTCAAACTTTTATCCGTCGTTTCTATATAATATTGTTTGCGATGATTGCTACACGGTTGACTCCATGAAAATTGTGCTTGTCCATGTAAACTTTCATAGCAATTTACGTTTACTTTGACAAGCATAATTCTACAGAGAGAAATAATTTGTTAAAAGATTCAGGCTGACTACATATGCAACACCGCAGTGAATAATAGAGTAGGGGTATTACATCTGAAATAGGTGATATGTGTACTCTTTTAACACGTTCGCATTCGACGTAAAGTAATGGATGTGTTCTAAAACAAAAACTCAGTGAATAATTATGCAGCATCTACACTAATTGTCGAGATGTTATTAATGTAATAATGTATTAATATAAATGCCTCACGTATAGTTTGTTCGTAGTACTTTTTTCATGTCTGCCAGCTCTACGTGCATTTCCTGAACGCTCCTCTGACTGGCATGACAGATTGACTATCCCAGGGAATGTCAAAGTGCGAAGGAGTATAACTATATACAAATGACGCCGAGAAGTTTGTAGTCGATAGCTTTGAATCTCACAAATCTTTATTTGATTCTTATAACACATTTATTATCCTTGCACAATTTCTTTTAAACAAAAACATATTTTAATTCAGTGTATTTCTTTACTGACTTATTCCGGATAGGAAAATTGTTAAGATAGAGAAATGTTTACATAACGCCCTTAACGTATGCCATTAAGATGAAATGTCTATTATAGCTTCACGATAAAAAATCATATAGGTTTTAAATAAATATTTACCCACTTATTTCTTTAAATTACTTGTGTATTATATTAGTATGACATATGAAAAATGTTCAAAGTAAGTATGCTAACTCTATCTATGCATAAATAAATGTTACGTATTTTCCTGTAAAATAAATACAATAATTTAAAAAAACGCTATATGTATGACAAGAAGCATCATTTACAATATCGGATATTAAATAGGCCGAAAATATTTGTGTACTAATAAATTATCTCGAACATAAACAAATATTATAGTATTATAGAATTTTGAGAATACTAAGAAACGTTTTTTGGATATATTTATTAAATGAATAAAATTATTTTTTGATAAATATACGTCTGAGACTTTTGCTGATATCACAGTATTATCGAAGAGATGTCTCCTTTCTTTCTTTTTTTTCTTTTTTCTCTTCATCCTGCTGGTAGACATATATTAATGAGAAAATTGTGTTTATACATTTAATAAATACAGTGTGGCCAAAAGACGCGCATTGGTTTGTTTAGGTGATAGAAACTACAATATTTAAAGTAATTTACTAGGCTTTTCTGATAAATTATACATTTACTTGGTAATTTCTTTGTAGTTGTTTTAAAAAATAATATCCTTTAAATTGCCACAATGTTCGACCTCACAAATACGGGCTCTAGTTAGGGCATTTTCCATTACCGTCCTTAGAATAGCTGGATCTAGTTCTTGGATTTCATGTCTGATATTGATTCTAAGCTCTTGACTCGTTGTAGGCTTGTTCACATACAATCTGTCCTTAAGATAACCCCAAAGTAAAAAGTCAGGGGCTGTTAAATTCGGTGAACGTGAAGGCCAGTTAAAATCAGAAAATCTGCTAATTAAGCGCTCGCCAAAAAGTCCCCTTAAGAGCGCCATACTTTGTCGGGCAGTGTGGTCAGTAGCTCCATCTTGTTGGAACCACATTTCTGGGTTGTCCTGAACAGCTGGCCTTAAAAAAGTTTCAACCTTTTATTGATATCGCTGTGCAGTTATCGTCACCGCGACACCTTATTCGTCTTCAAAGAAATATGGACTGATCACTTTTCCGAGGTAACACCACACCAACCGGTACATTTTAGTGGATGTAATTCACGCTGATGAACGGTTCTTGGATTTTCAATGGCCCATATTCTGCAGTTTTGCTTATTTACGAAGCCGTTCAGATGAAAATGGGCTGCGTCGCTCATTATCAGCTTATAGATGAACTAATTTTGTTCTCTGGCTAATTGCTGAATGTGAACAGCATACACTACGCGTGATTGAAAATATGTGGGTTGTAATGCATGTACCAATTGAATTTTGTATGGAAACAGATGCAATTCACGCAAAATTCTTTGAAGTGACCTTCTGGACATCCCAATCTGAGTGGCTCGTCTTCGAGTTGAAGTGTCTGGATTTTATGTTATCCTCAACGAGTGCTACATTTTCCACTGTCCGTACTGAACGTGGTCTGCCAGATCGTGTAAAATCACTGACCGAACCCTGCTGTCGAAACGGGGTCACAAGACGATCAATAGTGGTCTGACTGGGAAATTGTCTGACATTATAATGCCGACGATAGGCTCTTTGCGTTAAGGTAATTTAACGATGGTTTCCGAAGTAAAGTTCAATAATTTTGGTTCGTTGTTCAGTGCTATAGTTTTCCATGATAAATTATCAATCTTTATATCTGTAATATTATGAAATATAAGAGGGAAATTTGATTAAATGTTCAAACTAATGCGTGACTTTTGCGCCACCCTGTATATAAAAAAATAACGTCTCTTGGTTTTATCACAATTTTATAATACTATTCTTAAAACGTTTTCTAAAGGATGTGTGTAACGGAGAGCGACCGACTGATGTAAATGAAGACACTTGTCGGCGCCGTTCAAAGAGGGAGCGTCTGGTATGCTGTGTGTGTGTGGGGGGGGGGGCGAACCCGAAAACGCTCGCTGACGACAAAAAAGAAAGAGGAGTGGAAGGAGAAAAGGCGTCAGAAAGTCAAATAAGGTTTTTATTTAAATATCCGGGCTACGGCGTCGAGAAAGAGATTTATGCAAATTAAGTTGGTTTGCATGCGTCGCATTTTTTTTTAATAAGAGAAGGAAAAGTAAGATTCGGTCAGAGACGTGGAGATCGTTCTGAACGTGATATCGTAAAGCGAACGAAAGGAGAGAATAGTGCTGGATTTTTTTTTATGTTGGACTGAACGACGTTTATTTTACACTGGAGAGAGTTATTAACATTCATTTGGACTTGATCTTGGCGACACCTCTGTTTAACTGTTCCGATACTATTTCTTTATTTTATCTACAATGTGGAAACCCCTTTTTCGAATGTTATAGTACTTTAAATACAATCTTTTCGTTTCAATAATCCTCGTTCTACCGATTGATTGTATCTTTTGAGATCATGTCCGGGGTGACATCGGCCGAAACTAGATGAACTGAATGAACGTACGTTTATTCACCTACTCTACAGGAGGTTAGACACATGGTCAAGTGTAAACATCCACCGCACTCAGATTATCGCGCTCTAGCCTACAAAAATGCCCGAGCAGCCTCGTCAGCATTCCCCAGTAGGGGTGCCTCAGACGATTAGAAATAAACTAACCCCTTCTAAAAGAGAAGGTAAAACCTGGGAGGGTGGACAACCTGTGACTGAACAAAACTATCACTCCGCAACAAATTCCCTGTCGAACTGATTGTCGAAGACGTATTCCCGACTGGTAAGAACACACCTACCCATCCTCTGCCATAACGTATGATTATAACAACTTTCACTCTTACACTGGAAACCCTTATCTTTTTTCTCGCTCCCTTAAAATAGAAGAATGAAACAACAAAGTATTTTAAATAAGATCTCGCTGTCCGAACTTTAATTGGCCGAAACTAGTTATACTCGCAACTATTGATCTTTTTCTATCACTTACGGCGAAAATAGTGCCTTTCTCTCTCCCTCTTCCTCAGCTCCGTACATGTAATTTTAGATTCTAGATTATTATTCATGACTACCTTCATATTCAGTGGTAATAATTTATATGCATCCGATTCTTGTATATGACAGAGGCGCGTGCACTAATAAATGTTTTGTTTAGAAACAGAAACATGCCTTATTTTGTCTTTAAACTTTAATTAAACCTATAAATATTCTATTGTTTTTATTAATACAACCATCGGGCAAAATACCGTGAGTTTGTGTGTTCCCTGTCTAGATGTAACTGTCATAAATACACATTTAAACATTATTTCAATTCACTATTGATCGCATATTTTTTCATAGAAATTAGGAAAAAATTAAAACTACATTTAAAAATTGTTATTTTTAGAAAAGAATATTGTAAATATGACTAAAGTTTAAATTATCTTTCTATAATCCTTTTCATCTGGGTAATATGTGTCCACCAAAGTAACCCCGCATAAGATAAGCTAGTTGATAATGGAACGGTTAGGTGGATGTCTTGTTGATTCCTTTTGTTGGATTGCGAAGGGTGACTGACGGAGAACGCCTTAAAACGAAAAGCAGGAGCCTAGAAGCGGAAATAAAAAAATCACGTGACTTCCGTAAAGAAGACTGCTTCTGCGTCTTTGCCTTCAGGCGAGACTACCAATCAGACGCGAGAAACGCAGCGGCCTCTGTCAGCCCGAAAGAAGACGGGAACAGTTAGCATACGTGGCTAAAAGTCGGCATATTTTCATATGTAAGTGTTATCTCTCGCCCCAATTAATTCTGTCTAAATCTCTCTATCTATCTATCTATCTATCTATCTCTCTCTCTCTCTCTCTCTCTCTCTCTCTCGTACGCATGCATTTGAGTTGTGGCTCTTTGTTCTGTTAAAAATGAAAGTCTGTAAACCCAAAACGGCGTCCACGTGGTTCTCGATAAACAAGCGACGAACAGGAGCTAACAGCATTGACGACACCTTGGTTAAAACGAAGATACACGGGTGTATCATGTTATACACCCGTGACGCTAAGCAGTATCCAACAATTTACCAAAGTATTACATCTTGAGCTAGAATAGCAGTACGCATTTCTCACGCTTGTGTTCGGTATATTTCTTGTTCTTGGTACAACCTGACGCGAAATATCCAATAATCCATAGTATAACAACTGACAAACCTACTACATACTAGATACTTCTGGTAGTAGCTAGGTAACGTGTGGTTAGCTGTTTTTGTTTCATTTTACTTCAGCCGAAGTTCTCAGAAATCAAGGGGCACTTCCTCGGGCTTACACTTGATCTCTATATGAGATACATAGATATTCGAATATTTTATTTAAGTAATCTTTACCTGTCAAACGTTGAGTAAGTAAAGAAGTGAATTCTCATCTCCCCAATTGGCCAGTTAACTATGTTATAGTATATCGTTCTTGTGGTCTCTTTGTTTCAGCGTAGTCCAGGACCAAAATTCATCTAGTCTGGTGGAGTATCCAGCTAAGTTGTGTTATTTGAGGTAATATTACTTAAAGAAGGTACATCGTACTTCGTATAAGAAAGTGTGTATAGCTGTGTCGAGGGGATCTTATTTGGGCTTCGAATACTTTATTAATTTGGATATTTAGTCATGATTTACTTGTAGGGTGAACAATTCTAGTGTCAGGTTGTCCTGGCGAACCCTTGTATAGAGAGACCAAAGACACCTGTGGATGGTGTCTAGTACGTATTTAAAACTCTCCTGTGTTATATATCTGTGTTGTTATTATTATTAAAACTGTGAAAGACTGTGACCATATGTGGAATGTTGAAATCAATTAAGATACTTACTCGGTGTTAGATCATAATCAATGGCAGTTGTATGCAGCAATACACAGTAAAAAGAATCAACTTTAGTCACGCTGTCCGTCGATCGTAACTGTCTGAACCTTAAAGAAAAACTTCCCCATCATCAATAGTTAGTATTTTTTATAGGTTTCGCTGAACCTCTCTTGCTGATAAAGAACATACATATCTTCCACGCTGTCAGCCTCTGACTGGTTCAATTAAGCATGTGAAGTTCCTTCTTGTGTCGTTGTTGGCGAGTGATGTAAACCTCGTCAACATCAGTACAGGAATGCAAATGCTCCTCTACTCTCCGCACTTTACCACAAAACACACACATGACCCTCGCTCTTTAGCCTCATCGCGAGGGATCTCCATTAAATAGCTTTTTTAACCATACCTTGTTTATATTCGGTTATACATATTTCTATACATCAATATATTCTAAAAGGCATGTATTTTCTCGTTTCTTGGTGTTCAGTGTGTTCGTTGCCATACTGCTATACGGCACTGTTGGTACATGTGGCCATCACTGAAACAAACTCTCGTATTATACGGTCAGTGTACATCTTTTTTATAACCAGTTTCAGATAAGTTACCATGTACTTTCATGTATACTTATTTCTCTTAAAATGAATGTGATTTTTTAATACATCCTCGTAGGGTTTAGTAGATCTTATCGCAATACAAGTTACCCAGGGTCGTACCATGGGTTACACAACATTAATTCAACTTTGATTGTGCAAACACTATATGATTGTTTTGTCAAGTGTGTTATGGCCAAACATTTTTTAAAGACAAGCAAAACTTTTGTTTTACTCAGTTTAGTCAGGAATTTAAGTAAATAGTAGGTTCTGATGGCAACCTTAAAATATAGACTAGCCGTGAAAAATGGCAACTATTCATTGGATTACTAGTTTTTAGCAATGAAAACTGGTATTTCTCTTGTTTGTGTAGAAATGACAATTTAACGAATTTGACTGGTCCCCATTCTAAGATTAATTGAACTTTTATCTCGTGATTTTGTCCCCTTGCAAATAAATGTTCGAATATATGTGTTCGATCGATCACTGACTTTAGTCCCTCTCTCATTGTTCATGTCTGACTTTCGGACTAACTGAATGTATTTTGTTGAGCTGATTGGCTGTCTCCTAGTTAATTTTCTATTTTTTTTTTTTAACATAGTTCACCCCAAATAAGGCAAGCCGCCACTGTAGACGTAAGGGGCTTCTAAGAAAAGAAAAGGGAGGACGGAAGGGGGCGGGTCAACCTAAATTGGGATCTGCGCAGCGAGATGTCTGTTTACATTAGTTTTAAATTTCTGCATGTCTGTTCTGTCGGGGAAACAGGGGGCAGGGAGAGAGTTCCAGAGGCCAGCAGTACGAGGAAAGAAGCTATTTGAGTAGAAGGCTCTCCGACATCTGGGGACCTCCACAGTGAATGAATGAGATTTTGTTGATTGTCGAGTTAGTCTAGGGAATTTACGTCGAGGGGGCACCAGAGTAGTCAATTCATTGGAGCATAATCAATTGAAGTACTTGTAAAACAAGTACAAGGATGCCACATTGCGGCGATGGGACAGAGGCTGGAGCTTGGTTGACAGTGAGGGTCCAATTAGGTTGGCGATTCTTTTTTGGACCTTGTAAGGAGGGAGAGACTAGTAGATGATGCACCAGCCCAGATGTGACAACAATACTCCATGCATGGGAGAATGGTTGCTTTGTAGAGATACAGTATAATGTCAGGTGTGAGGAGTTTACTAGCACGGTAGAGGGAGCCAACCTTCTTTGCAGCAGCCTTGGCAATGTCTTCAATGTATTAGTTCAATTCATGTTACCTGTGAAGGTTAGGCCGAGGAGTTTGAATGATCAACTCTCAGATAGGGTGTTATTTGCCATGACAATCGGTGGTTGAATAGGTGCCTTGTAGTTATTGAAGGAAAGGAGTTTTGTCTTTGCGGCATTAAAAGTTACCAACCATTTATGACCCCAATCCACTACAGCCTAGAGGTCATTTTCTAAAGATTCAGCCATTGCCTTGGATATGATCGCGTTTGTTTTTCCAACATGGCGAGAGTAAAGTGTGGTGTCGTCAGCAAATAAACCAATCTCAGACTCTACGTCATCAGGGAGATCGCTTATGAAGATCAGGAACAGTAAAGGTCCAAGGATAGATCCATGGGGTACACCAGCATTTATGTCATGTTGCTTAGATGAACGGCATCGAGGACAACCTGAATTTTTCTTTTGTCTAGGAAGGATCTTATTATATTTAGTAATTGCCCAGTAATATAGTATGAGCTTATTCTCAAGAGAAGCCCTTTATGTCATACCTTGTCGAAGGCCTTGGATATATCAAGCGCTACTGCCCTAGCTTCACCTGCCTTGTCGAGTGTATGATACATACGTTCCGAGATGACCGTTAGGATGTCTGCAGTAGATCGTGCTTGTCTAAATCCATACTGGTGGTCAGAAAGAAGTTAAGCATTTACTAGGTGCCGTATTATCGCCAGATTTATTAAAGATTCAAAGATTTTAGCAAAGATCGGCAGCAGACTGATTGGGCGATAGTTCTGAGGATCGGTTCTATTCCCAGAACTCTTATAGACTGGTACTACAGAGGCAATTTTCCAGCTATCGGGGAAGTAAGATTCAGCTAGACATTTATTGTAGAGTTTGGAGAGGACAGGGGCCAGTTCAGCAGAGCATTTCTTTATTACTATTACAGGTATAAGATCAGGCCCACACGCTTTGGAGGTGTCAAGGTTTTTTATGATGTCTCTGACCTGGGATGGGGTGATGACCAGGTTATCAAGTGTGGATTCGGTCAGCAAAGGGAATTAGGGGAGGGGTGATTATCTTAGTCCAAAGTAGATTTAGAAGCGAAGCGTTGGGCAAGTAGTTCAACCTTATCAGTGGCCGTGCAAAAGACATGATTGTGGTTTGATAGTGGGGGAATCGTTTATTGACCATTATTCACTACACTATTGTAGATTGTCAATGCTATTATTGGACACGTATATTTGAGACGACTTTTCTTCACAATTCCTGCCGGCTTTTTGCTTTCTTATGATTGGCCGCGCAATGAAAGCATTTCATCACCTTAAAAATTAGGACTTTTAACCATAATACAATATGGAAGCTGAGTCTAATTTTAAAATGAGCACATATTTATATTTGCTGACATGTTAATATATTCATCAGATTGGATACGTGTTTTCTGGTGACCGTTTGCTTTCTTTATTTTCTTGATAATTCAATTTTCGAAACGCAGAATTTATATTGTTGTTTATTTTACTCAAACTGTAACAAAATGTCTCTTGTGTACTGTCTCTTATCTTACATATTATACATGAAAATGCATTATATCAAAATGACGATCTGATCATAACCTTTTCATTATCCATAATATAAATAATTGGTATTGGGTTATCTGTCATTCAAACATGAAACATATAACCTTTCATAAAATTTGACGAGATTTAATCAACAACACAAAAATATGCTAACTGCAATGTCTTTTAATTAATTATTACAGAATTAAATTAACTTAAGTAATTAATTTATATTTGCCTCAGTGAATGGTTAATGTTATACTATTTTTAGAACACATAGTTTTGTATCTATAAATTTTTTATATAAGCAAACATAAAAATGCTATGTTGTAATTACAATTTCCATTGCTCTTCTCTACTTTCATTAACACATCGGTATATCGTCCTGTAACTTCTGATTCTTTTAAATGTATCACATGTAATCGTCTAATATATTAAGGTGTGCTGTACTTTTATAAACTTAATTAATTATTAAAAAAAACACTAATACATTTTTCTGTGTTCAGAATTATTTAGTGGCGTTTATTTACTATGAAATGGTTTCGTAACTATCGGTATCCATATGAAGCGCTATCAGTATATTTACATACTTTTTAAAGATATCATCTGAAACCTCCCAATAGTGTTGATGCCATCTATTCTCTATACGATATTTGCATTTCTCTGTGATTCTCTCCTCTAAACATACGACTATGAATTCCAGTAAAATGTCTTCTTTTAAACAACACATCTGAAAACTCTCAATACTTTTCTTATTGTAATATTTCATTAGTAAATGATGATAAAGATAATAATTTGTTATTCTCTTTATTCGAAAACAATTTGAATCATTCACTGGTTACAATAAAGTTTCTCCAATCGAAAACGATGGAAAGATAATTTATTTTTAATATCTTTTGATGTGAATATAAAAATCTTCGTTGATAGAAGTCATTTAAATCAAAATGTGTATCCATTGAACAACATTGTGTTTCTTTGAAAGGATTATTAGAATGTTTTGTTCATTGCAAATGTTATTGATTCATTCGAAGATTTATAATGAATGATTTTATGCACCACTGGATATTATTAGAAGAAAACAACAGATCCAACTGTGCCTCTCCAACAATAAAAACTATACGGTATGAGAAAAACAAATGAATGTGCGTATAGCAATTTGTTGCCATGCCGTCCATGTTTCTAATGCAAAAAAATGACTAATTATGAAACTAATGATATTTTTCAACAGAGCAAAATGGAGAAAGTTCTTCTTTCGCGTGAATCAGGTGATTCTGGTGTTTGCATTAGTTTACCCAATGTTTTTCTGGTTAGAAAACTTTCTGGAATGATATCGGACTACGAGAATGTTGCTAAAATTCCTAAGTGTAAGTGCTACTGAAGAATCGACTGGATTCGAACTTGTAATACCCAGGACTTCAGTTCGTGTCGTTATCCACTTAACCACCGTCACCACCCATCGAGAAAGTTACCCTAATGCTACAATCTTATTTTTGAGATTTAAAGAAAATATTTGCAAGTTGATATAATTTATAAACAATTTTACGCATACTATGAGTGAGGTTATATTCACCATGTAAATGTCTTGTAGAAATTTTAATTTAATTTTAATGGTCGACTGTAAAAAATATAGTTTTTAGATAAAAAAGTTGACAATTTAAAGTGATATGTTGTACTTGTAATTCTGTCTGATCTGTTGTATAATTGAGTTTTGTATCATGTGTTAATATTTTATGAGTTTGTTATATTTACCTTCAGTTAAGTAACTTGAAGTGCAATTAGCGATTGCGTTTACATATGTGTTATGTTTGATCGGCTTGAATAAAATATTCCGACTATTTGTGTGTGTATTGAATAACGTAGAGTAAGCCGTTGACTGCCATTTCTCCTAAGTTTATTCTGATCCGAACTCGTAGTATCTTACATAGGCTTATCTATGGTTGAATAGATTTGGTTCTAAGTTTAATAAGATTCCGATTCTGAAGCAGTAACCATTCACACGGCATTACTCATCGTCCTTTCTGAACCAGACTATAATCATCTGTCGGTGGGTTACAAATAATGGTATGAAATGAAAATGCATCTGAAAGTTTATGTTATGGATGTTACGAGAGTGTGTAGTTACAATTTAGCTGTCGTTACTTCCAGATCAATGCATACCCTGACTAATAAGAACTGTCAGGGTGTGCGCTATCGGTTATATATAATAATTTCTTGATATAGTTCTAAATTGGTGGCGACCCAATTAAGAGCTTCAGGAAATGTGGTGTATTACTTAGAATTAGGAGATCCCGCGTCCTGCGACCAATGCGGCAGTCAAAGTAAACCATCCTTTTCGCTGCGTCCTTCCAGTTTCCTCTCGATACGATCAAATCTCTCTTGATTGTTTGCTTCCAATAAATTTTTGGTCTTCCCCATTTTCTTTTTCGATCATGAGTCAACTGAATCACTTGATTAGAAAATCACTCTGGGCCCAATCTTACGGCATGACCGAGCCAGGTCAGACGTCGTTTGCAGATTATTGACGATACCACCTGTTTGTTCGTGCGGTCTCTAACTTTTTACTTAGTAATTCGATAACTCTACTTAATCCCTAAACTATTACAAAGACATTTCGAATCAAACACGTCTAATTTCCTCTCTTGGCTGATTTTGAGATTCCAAGTTTCACTATATAGAAATGTGGACAAAACGTTACTGTTATAAAAGGTTAATTTAGATCTGAGGGTGAATTTCATTGTTTTTGTAAGATATCGCAAAGCTGATCCGATGCTGTTGAAGCTTTTCCTATTCTGCACTGCAACTCATGGTCCATATTACAATTCTTGTTCAATACTTTCTAAAAAGGGAAGTTGTCAACTATAGCTATTTCAGTTTGATAAATACGTGGAGTCAATCCATAGTTTTCGTTGCTCTTATATATATTCTGACGCACGTTAAGTATCTTCCAGGGTCCCGTTTATGGGTTAAATAGAACTTATACTGTGGATGACACAGAACTATTTGTGGGGTATAAGGCCCCGTTTTCAGATCTTTGAAGGATTAGTTAGATGTTTGGTCATTACACCCAGATCTATTCAGAGCATATCTGATAGTATTTCCATAGTTTCATTTGTTTGATAAAACGAATCTACTCTGGGAAAAATACGAAGTGATTTCCTATTGATTTCATTTACTATTTCTCACATAACTATGTGTATTACTAATTAGTCACAACTTATCAAGGGTAAACGCCAGTCAAGAGTAATGCTTAGGAAGATCGATAGATCGATAGATTGACAGTTTAATGTTGATGACTACTAAGAGAGAATAACAATTATGAATGGAAAAACAAAATATGATAATTACGAAGGACATATGTTTGAAAAGCGTTATTGACATTATATTTGAAGAATACCATGTTGTAACCTAAAGGTAATCAATCTTGCGGGAACGTGTGTTAGCTACAAGAGGCTCGTAAACCGAATAAATGTATAATGAAAAAAATCTTTGATTCGTTTTTTTTATTTTAACAAAAAACTATTTTAGTTTTAATACTCTCCCTTTAGAATGACCCCTTAATTAGAACCAAAAAAACTTTTAATAAATATCATCTCTTTATATTTTGCGGGCAATTCTTTTCTAACATACATTACCACATACTGAGCATAATCAATATAAATAAAAAGTACACGTGTTTTTGTTCAATTCAATGTTCAACGTAACTATATAATATATGTTATAATTTAAGAATGTTATTCATATATTTTAATAAATAATTTTGTTATCGAACAAATATATGATAGGCTCTTATAGTATCCCATTTTCATTCACTGTCTTGGCGTGTTTGCAACCCGGAAAAGCAGTGAGCAGCTCATACTAAGATAGATTTGGGAGGGTCTTACTAACTACAGCATTTATAATTTAATTTATCAGCATTCCTTGTTGTTTTAGCATCCCCACCCGACCCTCAACCGATGAATCTGTATGTATATTTTTTGTAAATAAAAACGTAAAACCATTGAGGATAATGTTAAGCTGGTTTTACACACAGAGTGAATGTTGTATATTGGTGACTGAAACTAGTTCAGAAACAAAACAAGAGGGCGGTTTTTTTCTGAACCAGTTTCAAAGTTCGGTCTTGTGCCATATATTAATTTATTAAGAGAATTTACTACCCTGTTAACTTTTTTGTACTTTTTTTAAGATAAATAAAATGTCATCTATAGGATACATATAACGTTCCGTTTACGAACTAGTTATATATATATATATATATATATATATATATATATATATATATATATATATATATATATATATATGACATCAAAATGTTGTTTAGCTCACGGCAAATGAAGCAGACCGTAAAAATATATTTCACATATTTCACATATATATGTTGGATAATGGCCCTGTGAGGCCGGACGCATGTTGAGTGGGCGTATGTGCGGGGGATCGATTTGTTTGGCTTGCGCAATTTACTGTTGGTGGACTCGTACAAACAAGTGCAAACTAAAGCTTGTTCTCACAGTCGGAGCTCACAAGCGTTGACAGGACACCGCGTTTGACGAGTCCTCAGGTCAAGGGTCAAAATCCACCTGCATATAAGGGTTTTGTGACGTCACGGGTTCTTGGATGGGAAACTGAGTTTTGCCAGTCTGGTTTTTGGAAGCAAGCTGAACAGACGTATTTCTCTATATAGTCCGCAAATGAAAAGGGGAATTTATTTCCCTAAAAGAATACAGGTGTAATTAAATTCCTTCCTCCCCCTCCTCGAATGGCTAAGGACTTAATGGACCATAGATAGCTAGGAATTAACTACGATGAAAGTGGTATATTGATCTCTTTCTTCGTTAGTAAAACATTTCTAAGAGTTACAGAAAATTGATGCCTAAACAAAAGTAATCAAATTTACAGAAGAGAGTATGCCTTATCTTTCGCTGTGTATGATAATTTTTGTTACAGTCCAATACAACGATGATGATACTGGTGACGCGCAGTATGCAAGTATGGGGTCGGCGGACGACGGACATGTTCCAGCAGCAAGATAGCAGGGCACACCGTTGCAGCGAGGATCGACAACAACAACAACAACAATTATAATTACACTAGACGGTCGGTTTGCGTGTATGAGTGTTGACTGTATGAACTGGTTGAGAATATCCAACACCCGAAGCTTAACGTACAAGTAGACATCAACACGTTACATATATATATGGGGAAATGAAAAAGGAAAACAAAAAAATGGATGTTTTTATGTGTACATCAACGTTTCGTCTTTATTTATAAGACTTCATCAGGATGATAAAATAGAGAAAAAATGTCATGCAAGTACAGATACATGTAGGGTAGACATATTGGGAGGAAAAATAAAATGAAATAATGGCCCCTACTGGGTGGACGTCCGTACTTGTTCATTTCTATTTCTCCAACAAGTACGGACGTCCACCCAGTAGGGGCTATTATTTCCTTTTATTTTTCCTCCCAATATGTCTACCCTACATGTATCTGTACTTGCATGACATTTTTCTCTATTTTATCATCCTGATGAAGTCTTATGAATAAAGACGAAACGTTGATGTACACATGAAAAACATCCATTTTTTGGTTTTCCTTTTTCATTTCCCCATCACGTCGGATTACCTTCATCCTTCTCTTCCAATATATATATATATATATATATATGATATATATATATATATATATATATATATATATATATATATATATATATATATATATATGTATCGGTTAGAAAAATCGATGGCATAACTTCCGTATGAAGTTATGCTATAGAAATGAATAAAGAGAATGTTTCAATATACATAGGGTTGTCTTACATAAGTTTCTGAGTTATAGTCCATTGAAACAAGTACCGATCAACATCCGTTATTTTAAACATCTAACAGCAACACGTTGTGCACTACAGATGTCACATGTAGGACGACAATGCGTGTGATAGTGCACTGTTATTTCTATATAGGGCAACAGTTAAGATAAAACAGACACTCGTGTTGCTAAATACACAAATGTACATCAATAAATGAGACAAAACACATATAAAGGCCGTGCATTTCAGCAGAAGGTGAACTTTATTCTCACTAGGGGCTTTGTTATATTCATCATAGTGGTGCTCAGACAGCATCCTGCGATCAATAGCTCTTCTAAATTTAGGCAACAAATTGCCACAAACCAAATACACGTACATAACAATGACCAGAACAAGCCAAAGGCAATACCGAGGTAGAAACAGTCTACAAAATTAAAGTATTAAAACAGTATAATAAAGATGCGATACCACACATAGTGGTTCCTCTATACATATAGAACATAATCACGAAGCTATTCCATCGATTTCCTAACCCTAACACTAACCCGCTACAAAAACAAATTACTCTACCGATCATTCTTATAACCAAGAAGCAAAACAACTAATGTATGGCTGGATTATTGGGATGTTTTGTTTATAGCAAAGTGTATTGATTCACAAGAACATGAGATCGACTGTATAATGAACAATTTAATGCATGGGTGAATATTATTACAAGTAGGAAGAAGAAAATACGAAAATCTAATCGAGATGTGCCTATTTATCAATAGAAAACGGGAAAACAAGATTACACTCATTTCTTATACGTCAAATCGGATAATTCCTCATTCCACACGGGGTTCGGGGTTACATATTTTGAATAAATACGGGGATATGCATTTCAGTTGTTCTTTTGACAGTAGAAAAATAGAAATGCTGCTGCATTATCGAAATTCATTTGTGAAATAAGGAAATACGCAAAGAAAAAGGTGAATATGAAGACGAAAGATTTTAACCCGCAAGGCATCGAAAAAAAATGTCCAGAATAATACACGTGGTTTTTAGAGAGGAAAAAGATGACAATGTTTTAATAAAATACAGAAACTCTCTCATTCATTCCTTTACTCACTCACTCACTAAGACACATATAAATACATACATTTTGAAATCCATAAATAGATTGATATAAAACTCCCCGTTAATAGCAACTGATAGTTATAAATAAATAGGTTAAATTAAGTTAGTCTAACCTCCATTATATGATATGCAAGATGAAAAGTAAATATAAAAGCGAAGATTATTTTGTGGTATCTATGTTTTTAATATTGTAATATATTATTATGTGACGTTATGCTTTAATGTATATATATATATATATATATATATATATATATATATATGTATATATATATATATATATATATGTATATATATATATATATATATATATATATATATATATATATATATATATATATATAGAAATTGGTAGTTTGCTGTAAGCATTGCTGGGAGTAATAATAAGAGTTTTTAAAAAGGTTTAAGGCAATGCGAAGATCCGGGTTGCTGGAAGCTGTGAAGAACAAAAACAGAACAAAACCGAAATAAGTCGGATATAGATCGAAAGGTTTGTTTATTTTTCTAGACAGCAAGGGTGTTAGTTTGTAATGTCCGGATTGTCAAGAATCAATTTGATATTTCGAGAGATTTTTTTTTTTTTTTTCTTCTTCCTCTCCTTGTCAAAAATAAATAAAAGAAACTTCCGGTTTAACCCCCCAGCGCTCCTGGCATTTTCTCGGTACCCGGGATTTTTCTTTTATTTATTTTTGACAAGGAGAGGAAGAAGAAAAAAAAAAAAAAAATCTCTCGAAATATCAAATTGATTCTTGACAATCCGGACATTACAAACTAACACCCTTGCTGTCTAGAAAAATAAACAAACCTTTCGATCTATATCCGACTTATTTCGGTTTTGTTCTGTTTTTGTTCTTCACAGCTTCCAGCAACCCGGATCTTCGCATTGCCTTAAACCTTTTTAAAAACTCTTATTATATATATATATATATATATATATATATATATATATATATATATATATATATGAGAACAATGTTGTAGTTTGCTTGAAGAATTGTGCGTAATATATAAGAAGTATTGTTTGAAGGCGATGACAATGTGTTATTTAAATAACACCGACGGTACGTGAAATGGTAAACAGTAATGACAATATTGAAAAATAAATAATTTTCAAATAATTTTTATTATATTTACCAATGTATTATTATCGAACACTGATGATAGAGGTAATGTATATTATTTTTAAATTTTTAAGGGAAGTCCTCATCTTCAGCAAGTAAAATACAGCTACTATTCGGAGTGTGTTTGTGCAAGGAGCCTAGGCCGGAAATGACGAGTTGTTTTTGTCACAAGATCGCAGAAAAGGCTGTTTTTTTTTTAATGAACGTTGGGTTGTAAGAAGATTAAGTGTTTGGTGTAGTTGAAATATAGTTACATTATTTTATCAATAAAGATTATTATTATGTGTCGTGTTTAGAAGTGTTCTATGTAATTATTAATAGTAGGACCATGTGTGTTTTATTTTAACGTCGCGTGCGTTCGATGCGGAAGGGGGTTAACTCGTATGGATTAATTTGTACTTGTGGAGTTATATCCCCTGAAAGTGTTTGAGTCATATATATATATATATATATATATATATATATATATATATATATATATATATATATATATGTGTGTGTGTGTGTATGTATGTATGTATGTATGTATGTATGTATGTATGTATGTATGTATGTATGTGTGTGTGTGTGCGCGCGTGTGTGCGGACATGGACGTGTATATCTGTCTGAATGTGTGTATATGTTTATTCATGTTTGTATATATATGTTCTATATATGGGTATACACTATATGTGTATATGTGATGGCTCGGGTGAATGTGTGTGCATATATATATATGAATATTGGCGATGTTTTAATAAATAGGTGAAATTTTTAGGTGATCAAGTCGTAAGAAATATAAATACATAAATAAATAAAATGGAGAGAAGGAGAAAGTATTTGATTAGAAGATGTCTCAGGTGTGGCACGCATAAGACTCACTCTTCTACTAATCTAAAATTAACACCGTAACATAGACTGCCTTTGCTAGTTGACTGAACTTCTTCTGAGATGCTGATTTTATTAATTGTTTCACCTTTCTACTTTCTTTTACCCAATGTAAGATTTTATTTTCATTATTATCTTCCGGCCCTAATGAAGAACGGCGTAGCTGAAACGTAAGTGCATATGCGTAAGTCGTTCTAAATGTGTATATAATAAATAGTTATATATATATATATATATATATATATATATATATATATAAACAATCAAGGTTTAAGCTCAATATATATATATATATAATTTCAGAGAATGTATAAATAAACAATAGAAATTCAGATTACAGATGTTTAAAGAAGATAAATAATCAGAAGAAGAGGCAAGAAGAGTATGCAGAAACTTCGACAATGATAAATACCAAAACTTTCATTTTTAAACGTGTCTATATGTAGATTATTTGCGAAACAAGTTTGTGTTTACATTCAGAAAGTAACGTCAAATACAAAAAAAATACGTATAGTTTCATTACAAATATATTTACAAATAAAAACACAAAACAAAAAAAATTAAGTAAAAAATTAAATACGAAATAGCATTAGAGAAGAAACATATACAAAAACAGTAAAAATGTTTTTATGTGTAATATATACGAAAGAAAGAGAAGAGCAGCATTCGAAACACTATGGTAGTTATCATTTATTTCGATCGCATAAAAGAGATGTACGATTATGGCGAGTAGAAAGTGTAACTTGCGTTTATTTTCGGAGGCCTCGTAATTCTCGCTTCTCTGATTTTTGTCCTTTAGTCTTTACATTCTAGGAGGGCCTGTGGACGAGTGGTTATAGCACTTGTCTTTGGGCTGGACGACCCGGGTTCGATCCCACTCACGGCATTCGAATGTTCGGGTCTGAAAATTCCCTCTGTCCACCCAGCAGTAAATGAAGGTTCAAGGCAGCGGAAGGAGAGGGATGGGCTCCGCCTTCCATATGCTGTGTCCTAGACACGCTGATTCTTAACAAATCACCGCCGCTACGGCCATGGGCAGTGTGCGATGTCGGCAACGACACTCGTGCGCGTCCAGGCTATGCGACCGTTACCTTTTTTACTTTTACATTCTATAAGCGATGTTTCTGCCGAAGTTGGAAGAATTTATGTTTTCTGTGTTGAAATCCATCCATATAACATTTATCGTTGGCTAGTTCTGTTTTACCTTTAAGTGTTTTTTTCTCCTTACATCAAGTGGCTTCATACCTTGTCTGGAGCGATTCCCATAAAATAGGATTCTTCAGACAGCGTTTAAACTTCACCTTTCAAAAAGCATGAAAATCGTCCGTGTTCTGGAAACGTCATCACTAGTTTATTGATGAGGGGACTGGGATCACTTTCACGACTCAATTCAATTCCGTTACTTATCTTCATCTGTCCGCATTATTTTCTTCCATTAATACCTTTTATGTTTTTATTTGAAGGTATCCACAGTAAGTCTGTGCGTAATGATTTGAGGAATGGTGGATTCATAGCTTCACGCACCTGCTTCTAATAAGTATATTTTATATATATGCATACGCTTGTACATATGATAACGCACATATGCTAGCACAGATACTTACATATATTCATATAAATGTATATATATATATATATATATATATATATGTATATATGTATATATATATGTATATATGTATATATATATATATGTGTATGTGTATGAATAGTTATCTCTTTCAATATAAAGTTGTGTACGTTTATATGTTTATATTTGTATGCACATGATTTACTTATAAAATAATTCACCGATCTTTATGAATTTTGAAACACAGCTTCCAGTCGTCGTAAGTGGCTCAATTGTCGGCTATACTTATGTGTAACTAAGTATATCAAACTATTCTAATGGAAGAATATGCATATTCAAATCTGGCAAAATGTGTAAATTAACTCAGCAAAGAACTACAGTAACACTATACTCCCAATTACAGATGGCTATAGCTAAATCCAACACTTGACAAAAGTCAACGAAATACCATCAGGTGCTTAGGGGTGTGATGGCGCCCATGTATAGATTAGATCTCCACCAGACGCCTATACGTCCTCCAACCGAACTCAGCACCTGCACACAAGCTCAAAATAATTCCGAAGTTTGCTTCTTAACAATGTTCTTTCAAATCACTGATTTGTGAATTTGTGAACGCCCTCACCACCCGACTATAACCTTTTTGACTATTTCTCCCGGAGCATGATCAAGCCCCAAATAAACAAGAACGTCCACAACACTGTAAAATTCTGAAAGCTGCCATCGTGGAGGTGTTCGCCGATATAGACAAGGACATCGTCGCCAAATCGTGTGACCCATTTCGCGCCTTCCTTCAGATGGTCGTCTCCACCGGCCGCGGTTACATAGTAACATAATGCATTATGTAAGTCTAACAGATGTCTGCATATACAACTCTTGTTTTTATTCCCTATTTCGTTTTCTTTTTGTTAAGTGCGGATTTAGCTGCAACAAGCTGTATTTAACTGATCGATACCTTATTATATCATACACTAAAACCACGAATATATTAAGCATACATCACAATCATCGCAGTTACAGAGGTAACAATTATATATTAAATTACAATAAATAAAAACATGAGAAAACACTCAAACTAGCAGCCAATTACAGATCAAGCTAATTGTATCACAATTGATTAAGTAAACATTACGTCAAACTGCTTGCACAACATTTTGTTTTGATCAATAATTCTACATCCGTAGTGAAAACGATATTGCCTGAAATACATTTCATTTTAAGATGTAAAAATAAGACATAATCACATGTTAGATGAATCATAATATAATCGCTGATATAACCTTGCATAATGGTTTATGCTTTTTTATGTTGTAATATTGAAGCATTTCACACATTGTGTCTACTTGGAACCTACATATTCACTTCGGTAATCACAATATTTGAAGAAAACAACAAATATTCTAATTATTTATTCAATGTACATAAAAAAGAAAACGGATAATATGCCGATGCCAACACAAGTTTTATTTCTCATTTTTTTCTTAAATTCTTCGGAAAACTATTGATTAATCACATTTTCAGATAAAAATAAAGTTCAAACAACATACATCAATATTTAATGCTGAGAGCGGATCCGTTTGTAACGTTAATTTTACATAAATAGGCCATTTCGTGATTTGTAAATTGATGTAGAAGGTAATTGATTTAAAAATGTAGGAAGTCTGATTGAGAATGGCCAAAGCGGGACATATTTATGTCAAATTAAAATGAAAAACGGAGTCCGATCGAAACATTAAAACATTTAATAGGTATGTTTACAAAACTTTATAATCTTAAAATATGATGCTTAAATGATAGATCGATAGTACTTAAAAGATACAGAATAAAAATATGTAATACAAATGTTAGCGCTGTCTCTAAAGTTTGAATAGCTGATTTTGTTGGTCTTAAAATAATAAATAAACATTTTATTTATCTTAAAAATTAACAGTATAGAAAGTTTTCTCTATAAAATAAGAGGTGGCACAAGGCCGAAATTAGGAGGCGTGAGATGGGGGTATGTTGTCTTTCTCTTGGTCTATTCTCTAAACAAGTTTCAATCACCAAAATACCACATTCACTCTATGAGTAAAATCTACGTAACATTGTCCCCAATAATTTGACTTCTTTGTTTACAAAAAATATATGTACAAATTCATCAGTTGGGGGTTGGGGATGCTAAAACACAACAGAGATTGCTGAAGTAGAAGGCTTCCAAATCTTTCTAGGTATGAGCTGCTCACTGTTTTCCGGGTTGGTTCAAAATCTGAAAACAACTAATATAGTTGCTAAGCAGAGGAAAAGGGGCACGGCTCATTTGTATAACTAGCTGAAAGACTTTGCTAACTGGTATAGGTCTAATAAGAACCATTCTTAGCAAGAGAACACGTACACTAACATGGTTCGTCCACACCCACATGAATAAGCGGTGTATAGCCACCTTCTTTTAAACAGCGAAGTGCGTAGTTTTCTTTCTATCACATCTTATCTTGACTTTAAGCTGATGTTTAAAGTGATAAATCAGATCTTAATCAGAAAGCGACTCACACCGTTCCGTATATCTAAGCGTAAAGTCAGCACTACAAGACTAGCTACGTCTAAGAACGTTTTTCTCTGGGCAACGAAGCATCACGTTGTATACTACAGATGTTACATCTAGAGGAACCAATTGCTCGAGGACGATGCGAGCCGTCCCATCGTAGACACACTTCCAAATTCTATGGAGCTTCCTGCAATTGAATAAGGCGTGCTGTTCCGTTTCTTCCTCAACATCCGTCCAACGTAAAATAAATGGACATAATTAAATAAAATGTGACTTACACGTGACTTGTCGAACCATGTTGCCCCACCTGACGACTATCGACCCCAACGTTGTGTTTCCGTTGTCTTCTTCTTTGTCTTCATCGTCCAGCCGAGTCGTCTATCCACTGACGAATCGTCGAGGACACAGCACTGGTCTACAAGTTTAATAAAACAAACACAACTTTCGATAAATTCCACGAACACATATACGTTATGTATAACTTAGTTTGGACTATGAGTGTGTGTGTGTGTGACACCGTCGTTGACTGTCGGGACCCCCATTGTCGTTGCTCAAGTCGTCAGCTTATCTCATCGTTTTCCCGGTTCGATCCGCTCTCTCGGGAGGTTTGATCCTAACTGCCCGGCTTCTCCCCGAAACCCAAACTCGTCAACGATTTGCTATAAACCTTACTGTCGTCAAACTAACCTACCCCACTGTCGTCAAACTGTCGCAAAACGCCGTCACTCCTAATTGTCGTTTCCGGTATTCATTTCTTAGGCAACTGTCCTGAACAATGAAAATTGACCACTCCCGCATTGTCTTTTGTCTCTTTCGATGAGTCACTTCCTATATTCGCACCCTTCATTGTATCACATCCTCATAAACGTAAAACAATGTATTATACAGAGCAAAATGATACGTTACTATAAAAAATGAATAACAGAACTCACTAATAATTTGAGGAAATCCGTGAAAGTGATTAAGCCAAGAGCTAGATTAAAGAATATTTTCAACTTAATGCCATCGTTAATAACACGATACCCTCTGTCGGTAGAGGCATATAAAATCCATATGTGGTATTTATAATTATAAATAATTTTACTGACTTTTATGACGTAATTAAACCTGTATGAATCACCATCGGAATCAGAGAAACAATGTTCGCGTTCTGATCCTTTTTATTAGTCTTGATTTCGTTTTTATTCCTTTTTCCAGCGATTTACGTATTGTTCTTCGATATCTAATGCACTCAAAATGTTGATATGCAGTGATAAAAGGCAGACCAACGAATATTACATCAAAATCTGGTTATATGTATGAACTAGTATATGATGTCTTCAGTTGTCATATGTCGAGCCGTGGATACAATAATAATAATAATAATAATAATAATAATAATAATAATAATGATGATGATGATGATGATGACGATGACGATGATGATGATGATGATGATGATGATGATGATGATGATGATGATGATGATGATGATGATGATGATGATGATGATGATGATGATGATGATGATGATGATAAGAAGAAGAAGAAGAATACAAGAATAAACATGACTGTGTCGGGAAAGCAGTACACCGGGAACTGTGCAACACATTGAATTTTGAATAAGCAGACACTACTGGAAAACGAAAAACACAAACTCATCTGGGATATGGATATACAAACAGACAAACTCATACAAGCAAGGAGACCGGATGTTATAATAATAATCAACACGAAGGAAAAATCTTGCAAAATCGTAGTGAATATCAAAGCAACCGAAAAACAAAGCAAATACACGAAACTAGTCAGAGAACTGAAAGGAATATGAAGCTTGAAAAAAGTCAGTATACTACCAATAATCGTAGGAGCACTAGGAACAAGCCCCCCCCCCCAAAAAAAAAAACTGTAGAAAAGACTGGAAGAAATTGGAATCAAAGGGGTCATTGAAACTATACAGAGGAAGGCAATGATCAAAACAGCTGCAATCTTTAAAAAGATCCTCGAATGCGAAAACCAACCATCATAAGCTACGAAGTGTCACATTGAATCTACAACAGGAAGAACACAAAACCACAGAAAGAACACCACATCACAAAGGATCAGAAACAACACTTAATGAGCCCCACCCAATAAATTACATCGGCCTCAGCTGACACGACACAAAATGATCCAATGAACAGAAATAACAAGAAACATCATAAGCTTCCCCCCCAAAGAAAAATGATACCAGCTTAGGCTGGCACCACACACAATATTTGCATGGGATCAAGGGGGATGAGAAAACCGAGGAGAGACAGCACAAACCAGACCTCAACTGGAAGTGCAGAGAGTGCTGGGACTTGGGAGGCTTATTGCCGCCCAAATCCAAAAGAGGACCAATGGTCCTCACAAGCGAGAAATCAATAGTAAACGGCTGTTTCGATACTGCACGATTATTTGTCATCCACATCCCAAAAAGACAAATGGTCGTTGCCAGTGAAAAGTCAATAGTAAGTGGTTGTTCTGATAACGCAAACTCATACATAGAACGTACTGAAAATCTGTGAGACTTGTTATGACTTAAAATTCAGGGAACATGACCGTTTTATATAAATTAGCAATAACTGATGATGACGTATGTGGGAACTCCTAGTGAGTAAATAATAATAATAATAATAATAATAATAATAATAATAATAATAATAATAATAATAATAATAATAATAATAATAATAATAATAATAATAATAATAATAATAATAATAAAAATAGAGACACGACAAATTGGGTCAGGTTATATTATGCATGGGGCCCGATATTTTTAGATACGATTAAGTTAGCTAGTGTGAATTATGGCTGGGGTAAAATGAAGACAATGAGTGCGGGTCGAGCTGACATGCACCGAAGGGGACCATTATGAGTCAATCATGGTTGTGTCAGAGCATAGCAAAGTTACAAATTCGACGCCGACACAGGGAATCTCGGGGCAGAGAAGGTCAGAAAACATGAGTGAAGGAAATGCTGTTTTGCACGTGTGGATCTGTGACGTCACGAGAGTGTTTGAAAGAGTTGGGGTTTTGGAAGCGAACCGGACGGTCGACCTCTCTATGTGTCTTCAAGTGAAAAAAAGACAACGTTTTTGTGAGCTCGGAGCGTTAAGTCGAAGATGTAGTCGCTCGTCATAATTGCTGGATCTCGAAGGAGATCTAGCAAGGATCCCCGTTCATCGTCGCACCGCACAAGAGGTATGAATCAGACGTATGGCAGAACCGAATGGATAAAACCCCCACAACCAAGAAGTCTTGAATAAAAGAATTGAATCTCTCTCCGAGGAAAAATTGTCTCCGCTTTCGTCTTCTGCCTGGAAACAAAGTGTATCCACAGATAAAAGACAATCAGCATAGATCACGGCCAACTACTCAATGAAACCGGCGGCACCAATGGCGATCACGACCAGACGACGAAAGAACAAAATGTAAGGTAATTTTTTGTACATAACATTTTCGGGTCCTAATCTGTTAGACTGAGAGAGTCAAAACGATAAGAAAAAGTGAACTATGTTTAAAGTGAAAAATGTTTAATTTGAAAAACTGAAAAGTTAAACTGGGACAATGTTTTAACGAGAAAAATGTTTTAAAAGGAAAGGTGCTTAACGAACAATGTTTAATATAAGTAAAATGTGCTTAACGAACTGTGTATAAAAAGAACAATGTTTTAAAGAAAATAAGTTTTAACGAGAAAAGAATTTAAAATACAATTTATAAAAAGAACAAAGTGTTTAAATAGTACCATGTTTAAAAAGAACTATGTTTAAAAGGACTGACAGTTTAAAGGCTTAAAATGCCTTAAAGAAGAGAGTTGAAAACGCTTCTAAACTTTCGTACTGTATTCGGCATTCGACAAGCGTGGTTTAAGAGACTTTAATTTTCATGTGCGTAATGCAACAAATCTCTTTTTGGTGTCGTGAATTATTCATACATGTTTAAAAGGACTTTGGATCAATTTAGCGGGACGAGCCTTCATCGGCACTTCCGAGGGATTTTCGTATGATTTCGTATCATGATTGTGTGTGAAGCGTTGGCCACGAGGTGTCATTCCAGAACGCATACAGACTTATAAGGTTCTTGAACATTCCAAACTCGACTTAATCTTTCTAAACAAAAACGAGAGGACTTCCTTAATCATTGATATAGCCTGCCATTTCGATACCAAAGTGCAGGAGAAAGAACACGAAAAAATAAATACATATCAAGATCTTGAATGGGAATTAGTCAGACTATAGAAATGTAAAAAAGTAAAGGTGGTTCTCGTTGTATTTGGAACGCATTGAACCATAGCGAAAGAACACCAGAAATCGCTTAAACAGATTGACGAGACAATTTCTTTTCGAATTATGCAAAAGACTTGCCTGTTAGGAACAGCGAAAGTGTTAAGGAATAGCTTGAAGGTCTAAGGTCAAGAGAATTGACTTGATGTTCAAAAAAAGAAAACTCCAACTAAAAACATCTAAAAGTTGAGACTACTATGAAATAATAATAATGATAATAAAAATAAGGATAATATGTCATAACTAGTAATGGCTGTGATGGTGTCTTTTTTAAGAAAGTTGGTTATACAAATATACGCTAGCGAATGGAATCCAGGCAATATTGTTTTCGGAAAATCGGTAGAAAATTATTGAAAGAAACATCTGTGCTTTTTTCGTTTAGAAAACAAAAGGCGATTTTGACAAGTACATCAAGCCGATTGAAAACGGATTTTAAAAAAAAACAGTGGCATGCTGTGCTTTACCCCCGAATTAGGATCAGGTAAGAAGTCCGCTTTACATTAGAAACGAGTGTGAGAGACAGCAATGAAAGTAGGTGACGTAAACTTCCCTTTCTTATCAAGTCTTGATTTTGGTTAAACATGCTGGAGAAACATGCTGCTCTTAATAACTCAACAATCACCTGCTACAACAGCCGGGAGGTATTCCGTTTGATGTAACTTGGCCTATTCAGGAGTTACAAGCGAATCTTCTCAACGGAAATAATCACAACGTGGCACATAGCAATAAGAAGAAACGTCACGCACAACAATTTGAAGTACATTACAAACTTTCAAATTTGGAAACACTTAAGGAAGAAATCATAGCGCGACGTCATTCATGGTTTACTGGTGTCACAGGTTGCGTTGTGCCTGGCCGTCTAATAGCATATCCAAACAGAAAATTACAGTTTTAGAATTTCCTACATGAGAATTACCAATTTGTATTATTTGGATTTTTCGAACTACTGTTTTCATCTAGGAAACTATTCTTACAAAATGTCGGTTGATGTAACCGCTATCCACATTCAGGTGCGCCTTATCGAACTCAGGATGTTTTCTGTTGAAGTCGGGCACCTGTAAGCATGGCGCAATGGATAAAAGTGCTCAGTGAAAATCAGTTATTAGTTGGAAGCTGAAGGTAAGAGCGATACTAAGAGTACAATTCGAGTTACCTAAGACTTGTATCCGCGCATGGCTGACGGAACGAGAATAAGCTACCCCCGTGGATTAAATAAAAGGTTTCGTTCGAAATTCCGTACAGATTTTGCGAGTTCGACATGAAGAGTCCCGAGTTTGAGAAGATAGACCTGGAGAAGGTCAGGGGTAAGATCGACGATATCGTTGCGAAAAAAAATTCAAGATGAGAACAGTAGTCCAAATAATCCAAATTATACAGAACATTGCAGTAATTTTGTTTATTAATTATTTCTCCCGTGATCATATTACAAGCCGAAGTTGATCATCAGTGATAAACTAGTTTCACTGCAGTTTTCGGGTTTAAAATTATCAGACTCGCTCCACCAGCAACCCAAGCATTTTCTGAAATAAAAATTTTCGCCGTCGCGTACAACGTCGTCGTACGCGCTACATAAACAAGACAGCATATATGTTATATGAACTCCTAGTATCAGCCAATTAAAATCGTTCCAGCAATCCTACTTCCTGTCTTTACCGCCTACCCCGGAGAAGACTAGTTTGATTGGAACATATTTCCGGGCGAATAACAGTTCAATCAGCCATCATAAGCCAAGTCTATATTCTATATACATGATACTACTGTCATATAAAATTATAATTAATATGTAAATAAAGTAACCACTGCTAATTAAAGCATTAGCAAGAAATGCATGTGTCTCGGTCAACTGATATATCCTCTTTCTGAAACTGTTTTCTGATCTGTTTCGATCAACTACTATTCATTGTCAGGTGAGGTAATTCTCAAATAGTATCAACTTTATGTCAATTAAACTAAAATAAAAGTCGTATTTTGTCCTTTAATCTTCACATTCGATGGGCGAACTTTCTGATAAAGGGAGAAGAATTGCTGTTTTCTGGGTCGGAATCGATCTATCTACTAATTATCGTTATATGTATTTCACCTTGAAATAGTATTCTATCTTAGCTCCTTACATCAAGTAGCTTCATGCCTTGTCTGGAGCAATTTCTATAAAATATATAGTAGCGGACTTTAATGTACGCCTCGAAAGGAACATATATAGCTTCGTGGTTACTGTCTTTTTAAGTAAAACTAACTGCATCATAAAAAAATGTTACATATTAATTCATTTCGATTCTCAATAATAACAAACTGAATATAACGAGCACTTTCTCTGTCTGTCTGTCCGTCTGTCTGTCTGTTTGTCCTAGAGAATGTTTGTAAACGTAAGAGAGAGGGTGGGGGGCTCGAATAATTACTATTTAATTAATTATTTTTCAAGTGAACGTTCATAAGATGTGTATACCTTTAGAATAACGTTGGGAAATTATTAATTAATTAATTTATATTAGATAACATTAAATAACATTAGATAACATAACAGAGAAAGTGTTATAAATCTTACTTAAACTAATACTGTGTCAACTTCTTTATATACTGCTACAAACACACGCTGGGACACCGGATGAGTTTTGCAATTTACATAATTCATTTATTTTAAACTTCTAATAAATTCATATTTACAAATATTATAACAAACTGTCGCTAAAAGTAAATTATTTTTGTAAATCCATTTGATGCAATCTTAGATATGTCTACCTACACTCATTGTATGATCAATATATTGCACATTTTTGATACACGTTTATGACTGACGTAGGAGACATTAGGGTGTGTTAAGGTTATGGTTAGGTTTACTTCGAATATATAGATAAAATAGACAGTTGATTTGTTAGCTTTATCACGGGCAGTTATAGAAATTTTCGGACGAATTAATATACAGTTACTACCAACATTTCAGATAAACTTCATGAAAAATCCTTGGAAATATGATACATAGCTTACAGTAGTAAAAACCCCAAATGAATATCTAGTTAAAGAACTGGAATTGCAATGTCTACAAGATATCTGTCCGATCCTTCTTTAGTCTTCTGATCTAGATGTTCAGCCATGTTCCCCGAGGCATCTGGTTCGGTCATCTTTCGTTGTTCTCTTTTTTGTTTCGAATTATTTTATTGTATAAACACATATTATTTATTTATTTCTTTATTTAATTGTTTATTGAATTTTTATTAATTGATTCATTTAATTATTTATTTATTTATTAATTTATTTCTTAATTAATTAATTCATCTATTCATTAATTTATTTGATGATATATTTATTTAATAATTTATTTATTTAATTTATTTATTTAATTATTGTTTATCAATTATTTATTAATTAATTAATTTATTTATTCATGTATTTATTTAATTATGTATTTATTTATTTAATTATTTAATTATTTATTTAATTACTTATTTTTTTAATACGAATTCCCCTTTCCGATTCTCTTACTTCCGTCTTTATTTTTAATCTGTTTTTCTATTTATTCTTTTAAACTTGTTCTCCCTTCATTTACTTGTGTCTTTCTTCTTTTTCCTGCGTCTTTTCTTTGTTTTTCTCTTATTTTTTTCTCATTTATCCCATATAGCTGCTACATTTTTATCTAGTCTTCTTTCGTTTCTGTTTTTCTTTAATTTCTTCCATTTCAGTTGCTTATTTATCTCTGTTCTTTATATATTTTATATCATGCTTCTTTCTTTTATTTTTTTATCCGATCCACCAGTAATTTTTTAATGTTTTTTGTGGTGTTTTTTTTTCGTTTTTATTTGTGTGACCTTTTTCCCAACCTTCCTCTTTTTTTTTTCACACCCTTACCAAATACGCTAACTTTCTCAATGCCCTTTTTGACAGACGTTATCCGTGTCTATTGATGCGAACACTCACGAATTAACGCATCATAAACACCTGGACGCTTGCATATTACGCGTTCTTAAGCGAGATTTTAACGAGATTTTAGCGAGATTTTAACGAGAGTTTAGCATAATCTTTTCGAATACAGTGTTTGATCCAATTAATTAAAACTATTAATCAACATTTAAGTGATTTACTAAATATTCTATTGTATTACTTTAGACTACCTTCAAAGCAGTATGCATATTAATATACCAAGATAACACTCACAGGACGTGTGTAAATTACACAGTAATTGAAATGATTTGTTATTAGCACTAACATCCGTTTGTACTTAATTTTAATAAAAAAGTTCAAGCGTATTTTTTTATTTGTTTGTTATGCCTCCTTGAGCATATCACTTTTAACTATCTTCTCAATTCAACCGTTAAAAAAATAAAATCTTAGTACAGTATCGATATCCAGATCAAATTTTGTTTAATATTTCATTTGATTACTCCAAAAAGTGCTCCCTCAATTTCTCCCTCCAACCACTTTCTCTGAATTCATCCAACCTCATCTTAAACTGATCCACGCTATTGCTGTTCGTAATCTGATCAGGAAACTTTTTCCAAAAACATATTACTCTGTGAGCAAAATTAACATAACTGGTTGACAGATCTAGTTTTTGAAAACTGCCTTGATAATAACCTTCCAGATCCAGGAGAAATACTACAAAAATGTCCACCATAGTTAGAAATGCCATTAATTATCTTGAAAGTCTCAATCATATCACCTCTCATTCTTCTCTCCAGCAAAGTAGTCAATCCCAATGTGTCCAATCTCTCCCTGTAACTGCACTCTTTTACTTTACTTATTGGTTTGTCATCCTTCTTTGTACGCCATCCAGTTTCAATATTAGATTCTAATTTCCATATTTAGTCACTGGAGCTCGGGCCTGGGTGCAGTATTCTATATGAGGTCTTATTAGAGCTTTATATATCCTTAACACAACATTTGTCTCCCTCGAAATAATATTCTTAACTATCCACCCGATCATTCTATTTGCCCTCGATACAATGGTAAAAATATGATTATTTGCCTTAAATAAACTATCAAACCCCACTCCCAAATCGCACTCTCCATCTTCTTCTTTGATTTCTCTGTTTTTTTAGTACATATTCAACTCCAACATTCTTGCATCCTACATGTAGTACTTTACATTTGTCTAGGTAAAATCCCAATTTCCAAATGTCCTCCCAATATGATAATTTATTTAGATCCGTTGGTCAAATCAAATTCACAATCAAAGTAGTCGTTATTTTGTAAAATAATTTCATAACGTAATGATACTAGTAATGTCTCTCTAGTAAAAACATATGTGATCTATAAATGATTAAGGTAAAATTGAATTTTTTTTTAATAGAAAACTCTTGATGCTGTGGCGTAGCATGTTTTAAATATCTCAAAGAAGTAAAATAGTTGTGTATTTTCATAATATAGCTCCTATTTCTTTTTAGAACAACTTCCTCCCAATTTTACCTTCCCCCGTTACACACCTCCTTCAAATTCCGACTTAATATTTCGCAACTAATTCCCTAACCTCAAATCCGCTTCTCCTTCTTCATAGTCAGTGCCCTTGCCTAATCTATTCAATTAAAGTGAATAAATGAAGGACAAAAAACGAAATTGTTATTATACTAATAGTGTTGTATCTATGTGTAATACAAACGATTTATGATAATCTCCTGTAACCGTAATGAAGTTACAATTAAGGTCCAAACTTCAGCGGGAACGTCTGTTCAAACGACACCAGAATAACGTAAACAAATTGCTGAAACGAACGTTTTCATTCAGCTGTCAAAATTAGATTCTTCTTCTCCATTTAAAATCAGTTAGTCTCTACCTTGGGTTGCTCACGCATGCGAATTCTAACTATAACCTTCTTCAATTATGAAAATAAGTTCGTGTTTCTCTAGAAAACGGCCATCTGAGACACAACTCATCTAATCCGTGTTGTAGCGTGTGCGTGTGCGTATTTGTGCAATCCTCTCTGATCGAAAGTTCACAATAGACGGCAGTATCCAGTCGTTTTACTCTACTGCGACAATAACGAGAAACACTTACTAGCTAAAAAGAGAATGAAATGCTTCGTATGTCTTGCATGCCAGAGTTAAACAATGTATTCACTTCAAAAGTGTGGACTCTTTTAGCTATTACCGATCTGCACATGTTAATAACAAATGTGCATGTGTGGAGACCAACTGACTCATATGAAACGAAGAAGCAGTGTCGATTTCAAGAGAGCAGAAAGAAGAGCGCATGGAAAATGGTGGTGCTGGAAATACGTTTGAAAGTTGGATTGCATTTTTAATGTTTTTATTTTACGATTATATTATAAGCTATCTCGGCATCATCATCATCATCATCATCATCATCATCATCATCATCATCATCATCATCATCATCACCACCACCACCACCACCACCACCACCATCATCATGCAAAAATATTCTTGTTTTGATTTTTAGTTTTTGCTGCAATACTTTTCGCATTTGGGACGCAGTAAAGAACATACATTCCATTACGCTTCTCTCACCAGCCATTTACAATCGTGCTGATAATAATAATAACAGGTGGCTTTATGTTGAATTAAAATGAAAATAAACTTCTTTGCGATTTAATCGACTTCGAAATCGAGTGAGAGGGAGTCTTCTTTCTCTCTCTCTCTCTCTCTCTCTCTCTCTCTCTCTCTCTAACACACACCCTCTATCTATCTATCTATCTATCTCTATCTATCTATCTGTGAACCCTTTTTCTAACAAATGAAACATTGCTACTCTGTTTCCGCTCCATCGTTATTACCTGATCCCCAAGCTTTGTTCCTCTTCATAAAACATTTTCATGAGGCTTATTTTTCCCCTCCATGTGTCGAGCGTCAAGTGGAATGTTCATGGAGAGCTCCTTTTCCAGGGCTTCCATGTCTGTTCAATAAATTACCGCGGAACAGCTTCCATGCAAATTACAACTTTTTTTATCTTCGAATCAAATGTCAAAAACCTCTTGTTAAAAATCGCCGTATAAGTAATTATCAGTGCATAGCACTAATACATGTGAGTTGTGCTATACTGTTCCTCACCTTTTAGCTGGCAATTATTTCAGCATCATTAACCCATAATCTTTAATTTGATATTGGCTTAGTTAACTAGTTAATCAATGGAAACAAAAACGTACAATTTATAGTTTTACAGTCGAAGTCTGTACAGCGAAATGCATCCTCGTTCTTTCCAGCCTCTTATATTCGCCAGATCCACTTTCTTATGTCCCACCCAATGTTGGCGACACTGCGTGATGGTGAGAGTTATACTTAGTATGTACCTGTTAAGTTGGAAATCTTTCGTTTTGATTATTTTCCGAATTCAACTTTTTAAACAGGTTTAGACAGGCATTTACATAGTTGCTATAATATTAGAATAACTCTATTCATGTTTATCTGCTTTTAAAATTAGACCTATATTAATTTATTAGTAGAAGTACCTCGTAGAAATTCAACGGTGATTTTTACATCAAACTGTATGACATAGTGTTAATAATAATATTATTTTTTAAGAATTAATAAATGTCCGTCTACTAATAAGGCAAAATAACTCTTTAATCTTTTTTTCATTGTCAGCTAAATTTTCTATAAATAAATAAAACGAATATGTATCTCTTTTTTTAACTTAAATTCTACCCCAGGCAAAACACAATGTCACTGAGACGTATGGGGGTTACTGTGAATTGGGTGAATCATATATGGGGAGTTGTGCAGCAAGATACTTGTTCACATTACATTTAAATCTCTGAATGTTAGTACGGTTAGGGAAACAGGAAGCAGGAAGGGAATTTCAAAGGCTAGAGTACGAAGAAAGAAGCTATTAGAAAAGAAAGTTCTCCGTCATCTGGGGACATCAGAAGTGAATGGTGTGATTTTCTCTGACTAATAGGTCGATCGGGAGTATTTAAGTAGAAGGGTCACCAGTGTAGCACATTCGTTGGAGCACATCCATTGAAACAGAAGTACGCAACATTGCGGCAATGGGGCAGAGGATTGAGCATGCTTGAAGGTGAGAGGAATATTATATTAGATAGTCTTTTTTGTACCCTGTCACAGAGGGCGGAGCTAACGATGTGTGAAACAGCCCAGATGTGACAACTCAATGCATGGATGAATGATTGCTTTGTAGATATATAGGATATTGGCAGGTGGTGGAGGTTTTCTCGCTCGGTAGAGGGAACCCTCCTTCCTTGCAACAGTCTTGGCAATGTATTCTATGTATTTGTTCCAATACATGTTACATGTGAATGTTAGCCCAAGTAGTTTAAATAACAAACTAGAAGGTAGGGTTATATTAGTCATGGATATCGGTGGTTGAAAAGTGTTTTATCATTTTTTAAGGACAGGAGCATTAAACGTTCCCATTCACTTATGTTCTAATTCTACCACAAGACCGGATGTCACTTTCCCTGGATTCAGCCATTGCCTTTGATATGCGTGTGTTCGTTTTCCCTACATGTCAGGTGTCATCAGCAAATATACAAAGCTCTTATTTATTTATTTAAAATTGTAGCAAGTTAATACATTTTGAAACATAAATTATACTGGAAAAATAATTCTCACCTAAATATTTTCAATTAAATAAAACGAAAGACACATTTAACGCATTTATTTATAACTGTACTGTTCCAGCCGACGGGACGACATTAATTAATTTTGGAACAATTTATTGTAAAAAGGGTAAAGTCGGGATGTGTTACATAAGCTACATCAGATTAAACACCATCTAGGATCATTGGACGATCCCATTGTTGATGTGTGTGAACGACGATAACATGCGTACGAACATGAACTGACCCAGCGTATTATTATATAAATCAATATACATAGAATGTTCTTTTATATTTCGCATCAGATAGTTCTCAAAAATACCCTCTTGATTCATTGTTACGATACTTTGAATTTATTTTATTTAATAAAATGTATCGGTCAAGATATTCAAGTTAGTCTAGATAAGACATCTTTAAAATCAAGGTGACATATGATAACATGACATTAATTAGTTTAGAAGAATCAATTAAATGAAGTCTCACTTTTGTATCTCCCTCCTACAGCGGTAAGATGTGACACATCGTCAGAAAGTGAGATTGAAAAGCCAGCGCCCTAGAGGAAGAGCACTCTGACGTACAACAAATGCCTCGGCAACCCCGTCGGCGTTCCCCTGAAGGGGCAAGTCGGGCGATTAGCAAACTAACCCACTCTCAAAGGGTGAGAAGGAAAGCCTGAAAGGGCGGACCTCCTGGAACTGCAACGGGCAATAACGTCAGACAGGCGGAATCAAAGTCCGAATGTCAAGACGGTACAGGTCTAAAGGGGTTAACATCCATCAAAACAAATACTACACTGTCTTATTTTCTTCTTAGTAAAGTATTTCATCCTATTTCATCACTTTGTAACTGTATCTGTAATCTTTTACTCTTTTCTTCGCATGCTTTACAGTTGACTATCACATTTTAATTCCAATGTGAAGACACTAGAACCCAGGCCATAGTGTAATGTATATTTATATTAATTAGGTGTGTTCCTATGTTTTCCTGTACAGCATTCACTCCCAAACAAATTAATAGATCATTATGAATTCTGAAACATATCTGCCAGGTGTTCAGATTGGTAATGGGGGCTTTATTTAGTGTTATTTAGTGTTATGCAGAAAGGACAAAAGGGGGGGGGGCAACCCTTTCATGAAAATTCAATTACTTTAGATATTCGTGAAATTTTAACGATACGTATAAACGTCAATTAATAAATATTCCCCAAATTTCAGTTTCTTTTGAGCATTTTAAAAAGGTTTTAGAGAGCATATGGGCACGAGCTTCCATTTTAAAATCTAAATATTTCAAGTCTGCATTAAATTTGATCAATAGTTATTAGACACAAGCTATGCAATATTTCTTGAATCAATTTTCTTATTAATACTTTTCCAACTCGGACATTAAATTTTATACATTTTTTAGAATCGAAATCATATAATGGATTTGGATCAAAATTGGAATTAGGATTATTAATATAAGGTTTTGTATCATTATGCCTTGATTTGAATCTCGTCAGATGACATAAAAGTTTTCTACACTAATCTGTTCTGGGAATTAACGTTACGCGTCTTGGAACGGGTATTCTTATAATAGTCAATAGCCCTCCTATTATAGATTGACATATTTAAAAAAAACAGTTGATTTGTCTCTTTCTTCCTCTCTGTATCTCTTTCTTTCTTCCCAAACCAGCGTGTCAGTGCTTTGGAACCAAGATCAAATTGAATAAACCTCCTTTGTCTTCTATCAGTCTTGTGTCGACTTAGTTTTGTTTAAAAGTATAGAAGGAAGCTTCCATTTCAAGCAGCAAACTCAAAATCTGAATCACGCGTGGAAAGACGATACAAGCAACTACCAATTAAATGAATATAATTTGTGCATTTGAATGCTTCTGTAATGATTACGAAAACTTGGCTTACTGCATGTATTTTGCAAGGTTTTAATGCAACAATAAAATCATCGAAACGAGTATTAACAAACGTGTGCATCATTAATCTGTGAACAACACAGGATATTGATACACAATCCGTGTTTGATATTTTGGATAAGCTTGCAGACTATATAATTTGCTAAGCTGAATTCAAATCCTATCCGATCAACCTATTATATCACGCACATATCCCTTCTTTGTATGGGAGATGTAACACCCGCTTATAGTGAGCACAAAGTAACATACGAATAGTAAGTCAGCCGTTCAAACCAACAATGAAAGCATTCGATCTGCCATCGATATAAGAAACACCGTATTAGTTGTAGTTTTACATGTGTCATCAAAACTAACAGTCGACGTCAGACACGAATTTGATATAGATTGTCTCTCTTAGACTGCTTTCCACATAGCAACCTGAAAAAGGAAATTATAATTAAAAGTCATACAAAGTTATAACCCAATTTACCGGCCTTCCATTATTGTAATATTTAATGAATAAATCAATAGTTTGTAATATCCTACGTTGTTTTGTTGAAGCAAAATCATTTTCAATATAAACATATACATAGGCAAGCTTATATGCTGATGGGAGGCGATGTGTTCCTATATAGATGGGCACATGAAGATATACTTCATTAAAGTTGTAACCAAAGGTAATTCAGCATAAAGTGTTCAACAGGAGTAATGTGTAAATAGCACTCTGGTAAATGAAAGATATTGAACAAGGTATTAAGAAAAGCCAGATTACAGGAATTGATTATCGTTTTACACGAGAAATATGTATAATTGAAACGTCTGATCGCATCTGTAGATAACTGAACCCCCCCCCCCCTGAAACTGGACCACATTTCCAGGCGCAGGGGAGCAGACCCCCTTAAAAACGATCTTCTTTTCGTGCCAAAATATTTATTGATTTTCATAGTCATTTTCTCATAAGTACTTTGACATTAACTATTACAATTGATGAATTCTTATAGCTTTTTTGCTCATCTATCCACTGACAAAAGGCCGCCGTTTTTGAGCGCTACTGTTGATGAACGAATTACATAACAATCAGGAAACGGTGTTTCCTTTGCTCATGGAACATGTTACTTTATTTTCGTATCCCGTTAAACAAGCATGGTTCTTAGAAAATCTGATTGTGTTGCTCGTGTTACCGGTAGCTTCATGTTGGAACTTTTAACCGTGACCAGAAAAGTTCGACCGTCAATGTCCAACTGTCAGCAGAAGATCATGAAATGTAACGGCATCTTATTAATATTTCACTTGATTTGGAGGATGTGTTTTCTAGACTAACTTGAATATCTAGTTCGATAAGATAACCTTTTTTTAGAACATTTTAAGATTAAATACAATGCATCTACAGCATTGGTAACAATGAATTAATGCGGTCTTTGCTGGGAACTATCTGATGCAATATATATTAGAATAGTCTATGTATATTGATGTATATAATAATACGCTAGGACACTTCATGTTCGTACGGATGCTATAATTATTCATACACATAAAAAATGAGATCGTCCAATTAGCAAAGATAGTGTTTGATTTGATGTCGCATATGTAACACATTCTATTTTACAACAAATTGCTCCAAAATCAATTCATGTCGTTCCATTCGAATAATGAATTATGAATAAATGCGTTAGAGATGTGACTTTCGTTTTATTAAATTGAAAAATATTTAGGTGAGAATTATTTTATCCAGTGTAATTTCTGTTTTAAAAAGAATTAACTTGCAACAAATAATGAAAAATCCGGCCGTCACAACGTATACATATCTGTGTAAACACAGTCACACAGTTATGAAAATAGCAATCAAAATATGAGTCGCAAGCCAACAATGCAGTCAACACGGTGGAAGTACAAATACAGTCACTAATAGTGTTAGATAGTGGACGAGAAGACCGACTTGTGTATAAAATGATTAGTTGAGAATAAGAAAATGAAAGGTAAGTCAAAGTAAACTTGATGAACACATGATGACAATTGCATGACTGTGAATTTTTAAAAAAAAAACAGGGATATGACGTCACATGGCTCAAATAGAGATTTCGAGACAGTCAGTTTCAAAGCATGCAACTCGTCGGCGTGTAACATTGAGATCGGCTGAGAAAATGATTAAACAGTAATTATTGATCTGTCTCTTTCTCCCTCTCTGTATCTCTTTCCTTCTTCCCAAATCCACTTTCCAGTGATTGGGGACCAAGATCAAATTGAATAAACCTCATTTGTCTTCTATCAGTCTTAGGGCGACTTAGTTTTGCTTAAAAGTATAGAAGGGAGCTTCCATTTCAAGCAGCAAACTCGAAGTCTGAATCACGCGTAGAAGACGATACAAGCAACTACCAATTAAATGAATATAATTTGTGCATTTGAATGCTTCTGTAATGATTACGAAAACTTGGCTTACTGCATTTATTTTGCAAGGTTTTAATGCAACAATAAAATCATCGAAACGAGTATTAACAAAAGTGTGCATCATTAATCTGTGAACAAAACAGGATGGTGATAAACAATCCCTGTGTGCGTGTTTGATGTTTTGGATAAGCTTGCGGACTATATAATTAGCTAAGCTAAATTAATACCCTACCCGATCAACCTGGTATATTACGCACAGATCCCTTCTTTGTATGGGAAATGCAGCACTCGCTTATAGTGAGCATTAAGTAACACACGAAAAGTAAGTCAACCGTAAAACATCCATCAGCCATCTGCATTATGAAATGCATTTTCTTTAAAAAATATAAAAACGACGAAACCAAGGTCACTAAAGTAAAAACCAAACTTCTTCATAGCCAACAATATAGATTTACGCAAACCTGTTCTTTATTTTTTATGGAAATAACTCCAGACAAAGGATGAAGCTATTTGATGTACGGAGCCAAAAAAAAACATTTCACGGTCAAAAACTAGACTAAGTATTATATCGATATATTCCGATCCAGAAAACAGCAATTATTCCCCCTTTGTCAGAAACAGCGCTCTTGAAATTTGAGGAGTTCAAACAAAATAAGGAAAGGCTACCTGAAGTAAACCCACTTACTTTGAAAGCATATACAATACAGTTGACAAGGATAGTTGAGCTGGAACTGTAGCGTTTGGTATATCCAAATCAGTTTACAAAGTGTGTCATGAAAGTTTTTTCGTGAAAATTAGTTCGTACGAAATTACTGGAAAAATATTTAATATAATCAGATTCTTATTAGACAAAAGAAAGATCCAAGCTTTGTTCGATTTCATCTAAATAACATAACATGCAGGTGTTCTACAGGGGTTGCTTCTTCGACCTTTAATATACTTAATTTTCATAAACGACCTCGTTAGTGCAATTTTGTCCAAGATAGGTATATTGGCTGATTACATCACGCTCTCTATTCGACATATAGGCTAAAGAAACACACCTATCCAATACAATTGCTTTACTTATAATAAATGGCATGCAATATGCAGTTAAATGGGGAAATACATGGATGGTAATATTTAATACTACTAATACAAATCTCAATTCCTTTAACAATAATAAAAAATCTTTTTAACCATGAATTGGCATGGTTAATAGAACACTACCCGCGAATATATCATTCACACTGTTCGGCCTAACATTTATAGATAACATACATTTGAATAAATACATAGAAGAGATTGGCAAGGCTGCTGCAAATAAGGTGGGCTCCCTCTACCGAGCTAAGAAATGTATCACACCTCTCACTATCCTATATATCTACAAAGTCATCATTCATTCATGCATGCAGTATTGTTGTCACATCTGGGATGATGCACCAACAACTAGTCTCCTCCTCTTAGACAGAGTTCCCAAAAAGGCACATAATCTAATATCTACCAAGCTACAGCCCCTGTCCCATCGCCGCAATGTTGCACATCTGTGCTTGTTTTGCAAGTAATTTAATGGAATATGATCACATGAACTTGTTGACCTGGTGCCCAATCGACGTAAATATTCCTAACATACCCGGCAATCAAAAAAATCCTACCCCTTTACTGTATATGCTCTCTACTCAAATATCTTCGTATGCAGAAATGTAAATGTTATGTAAACACACATCTCACTGAAATACTCCTCACTTATGATACCCCGGTAAGTAGTGCCCCTAATTCACAGCAGCCATTAGGTCTAAGTAGCAATGTGCTTTGTTTCGGTTGAGTTAAAGTAAAAAAAAACTGTAATCGTTAATTTAAACACCAGTCAGGCATTATCTTCTAATGGACTTAAACGCATCTATATATTGGTGACCATAGCAATATTACGCCTTTATAATTTCTACAGCGAGTCGAATTCCAATGTATATCTTTAAATGTGTTACCACATGATTCAATTAATAAGCCAATCAATTTGATTGGCTTATTAATTTGGTTTGAATGGCGAGTTCATTCATATAAAACTGACGATGAACAGAGTTTTGTCGCGATTTTCCCTTGCTTATGATCTAACACAGATTTTTGACAAACATATCCACGTACCCGATGGTGACGGACATTTCACAAGTCTTCTACATCTTGTCCTGACAACTGGGTTTGACCGTGCTCATCCACTGTTCTGTCTCCGCCGAGATCTTCACATAACTCAGTTGCCTAAATGAGGATCAAACAAAGTGCAACAAGACTTCTTAAGTCCTTATCATTCGCACAGTCTATCGATACTGATAGCTGACGGAGATGAGCTCAAATCTGTTGTATCAGGAATTCCTTTTAATTCCCTGTTTGAAGAGAATGTGTCTCATATTGAGTCTGATATGCAATATGGATTTCGTCCTACAAAATCAAGAGCTGATGTAATAGCATATAGGATCAGTAGATCTATAGACAGAAGCCTCGCTTCTATAGCAATAGATCTAGACATATCATAGGCGTTTGATCGGGATTTGCATAAAGGTCTACTTCACAAGCTAGCAAGCTATGGAATATCTGTTAATATATTCAACCATCAAATTTATTCTCTCTGATAGCTTTATAAAACTAGTCGTTCATGGGCATAACTCTGAAGTAATAGTATCAACTGCTGCGGGCATCAGAGGTTCATTCTGAGCTGAACCCTGTTCCTGATCTACATCAATGATCTCCCAAATCAGGTGTTAAGATCATTCGTCGCCATTTATGTAGAAGACACAACTATCTATGGCAACACTTCGAAAAGCATGAATGATCAACAGCTTTCTCATTTTATATTTTCCGATCTGAAGCATATGGTGCAATGGGGAAAACGGTAGCTGGATACTTTAAATACGTCTGAAAGTAAGCTTACCTCCTTCAACCACCAACGCTCGGATCCTCACTTTGAATGACCCTTCTTTGATAAGCTTATGCGACTGACCTTTACTTTAGACTTAAAATATAAGACATACATCAAACTCGTTGCTAAAGTCGCTTAATAAATAGTTGGATAATTCTAATGCTTCAAAAGGTATATCACGCCTGGCGCAATCCTCTACATGTATCAGAGTCAAATACGTCCTAAGATGGAATAATGTTGCCATATACTGTCCTGCGTAAGCAGAGTACAAAATAACCCCTTCGAAATCCTGGGATGTCATTTTCTCTTCTCACAGAGAAAATGTTGTTTGTCTTTTTCTACCTTATTGTTATGTTTATGCTCGACTGCGTTCCTTATCGTTATGTTTATGGTAGATACTCGACTGAGTTCCAATCTATAGATCCTCCTTTTGAAGATTAACATTAATTCCACGTCTAGGTATTACTACTGTAAATAATTGACGTTTCTCTTTCTGTGTACCTAAAACTAAACGGAGTTTCCATGAACACCATTTATTTCTTAGAACTATTCATCAGTGGGACACAATTACGCAGGACTGCTTCTCATTTATTACAACATGACCGTTTTTCAAGTCCAATGTTAACAGATTCTTGTTAAGCCATCCTCTTAAATAGTCAACTTCTGCCCAGTTTGAACCATCGTTTACAATCATGACGGTGTTATTTCACTGTCCACCTGACAAACTCATTTACCCTTATCCTTGAGTGTCTTTCTGTTCTTGATAAGTGGTGACGTATTGGTAAAAAAGCTACTTAATCTACCAGCCAATGAAATACCTAATTTTCCTCATGGACTCGATTCAAAATATACTGAAAATGATAAGTCGTGTTCTGAACAACACGTCGCGTGTACATCTCTAAAAAAAATAGCGAATAGAACGTGCTATGAGAAAAGGTTCGTTTCTTTGACAGGGCACTCTTAGAAAATCATGTGTATTGTCTTCCTAGATTCAGCAAACTTGGCATTTCTGAGATTGCGTAATTTAATCCGTGTATGTATATTGTAATATTATGTTCCAATAAATATGCTAAAATTCCTCTGAAAAGCCTTATTGAAAATAAAATATGGTCTATTCTCCTGACGAAATAATTGAACAAAAAAGCTATACACATATATATGATAATATAGAAATGCAATGCAGTTATCTGGTTTAGATCATTTTCTTTATATTTTACTCATTTATTATATATATATATATATATATATATATATATATATATATGCAATAGATTTTATTAAATGCATATTGCGTTTCAGTAAAATTAATATTTTCTTCAGATATGTAAAACCCATCTTACAATACAATAAAGACAAGTAAACACACCGAAATGAGAATTACCAAGAAGAGAACATAATTGTAGAGGATGAGAATATTAAAGTTGATTAATAAGTAACATTGGCTGATACGGAATTGGAGAGTCCTTGCAGTAAATTAAATTAATGGAACCTTGAAAAACACTTGAACAGATATTATCTCGTTGTATTAAGTGTGTATATAGATATACATATATTCTCTCTCTATCTATCTAGATATCTAGATATCTATCTAGATATAATATTTATGAATAAATATTAAATTATTAATACCTACAGACGCTAGCGTTTCAAGTTTATTGCTCTCATCAGTGCAGGATAGTAACACCTTCAAATCGTCGAGAGGCGCTTACCCGGTTCATAGAGTCAGCCTAGAATCTGCAAGCAGTCGGTATATCCACTCAGTCAACGGAAACCGTCACATAATAAGGGAAATTAAGATGTATATGTACTTAGAAGCGGGCACATATAGAAGACTAGTCTAGAGTGTTCGACGAACGTATTCGAACCTTTGCATTAGAGCTTTTTGACAGTCTACTTTTTTACATCAGAGAAAGAAAGAGAGAGAGAGAGAGGATGAGGAGGATGGAGGGTGGCAAACACAATAGAGAAATAGGTAATAAACTGTAATTGTTAGAAAGGTTCTACACCACTTAGAGATAACGAACTCGTCCGCGATAATAAAATATAGTGCATGAATTTGAGGTTCGATTATAATAAACCGGAAGTCATGTCGTCGACGTGAATGTTATCGTTTTCCTGTAGATACTGATTAAGGTATAATTTAAACTAGTATTTAATTCTTTATCATAAAATGAAACAGCACGATTAAAAATGTCAGTAAGCACAGCAAGTCGTATTACACATTCATTCTCCAATTGTCTCAAATCGCTTTTATCTAACATTAAAATTCTATTAGCCATTCCGGAACTAAATGGTACGATTGAACCTTGTTCAGTTATCTACACGAATTAACAGGCCACAACATTTGGTTAAAAAATCTTCTTCTCATCTATCATTTGAACGATGACCACCCATAAAGAAAAAATAACATGACTTTGAATCTCTTATCGCCAGCAAGTATCTGGTCAGCGCAGATTATAACGAACTTCCTTACACTCTCCGTTGTAGTTGCAGATTGATAGACGGCTTTGAGTTTTGTACGATATTAGAACCGCAATATAGATAAACGGGTTGTATTCCTAAATCATCACCCTTTTAAATGACGGGCAAGACTCAACGTCACTTAAATCTGGTAATGTTACGGGAACTTCTGTGTCAACGTTAATATGGTTGATATAACAAAACCAAAAAAAGCATGATTTGCACATATATCAGTTGGATTATATTTCAGAATCTTTTTAATGATATCCTGAGTATAGCGTCAAGCAAAGTCCGATGGCCATGCTGCTTCAATTCACGAGTTCTGGGCAGTAGGTAGTAACGTCTTCGTTTCAATTATTTCCGATTTTCATTTTGATCCAGAGTTGTAGAATTCGAACAGTTGGTTAAATAGATCTTGCTATTCGTATATAAAACTAGGTCATTGTTTGCATATATATTTGCATCCTGAATAACTACTTGCATCAAGGGAGGCGCGAGAGCGCTCTATCCCGTAATAGAATGCACGAATGGCCTATGCTGGAAATCTTATTTATTTGATCAATCATAACTCAAAAACCAATAAACCAAATTAGTTAAAACTTCACAACATTTTTATTTTTTAGGTTCTATAAGTGTGTAGAATTTCAACATCATTAGTCAAGGCAATCCGGAGATCCACAAAGTTCAATCATGAAATCATGTTATCTGTGTGTACGTACGTACGTATGTTCCACCCTGTATCTCATCAACTATTTGATGGATTCAGCTGATGTTTGGCAGATATAGAGGTTCTACGGTCTAGTTAATGGTATTTTAATTTCAGTTTACCATATACCTTAGTTTTCCAGTAAATTCAAAAAAACCTTTAAGATGACCATTGTATTGAGGCATAGCCTTACAAACGTAGTGACATTCCATGAAAAATGCCAGTATACTGAAATGATATGCCTTTAATAGGGGTAAGATGAAAATTCATATACAGCAAATGTACAAAAGCGAGGAAATTCCCAAAGTTTTACACTTTTATTGTCATTTTTCTTCAGTGCACCTCACACACTTCATCCACTCATGCATCGATATTTATACTGTAGTGATGTGATAATGAAATGGTTTGGTTGATGTGTAGTCATACCTTTAATGACAATAAAAGTGTAAAAAGTTGGGAATTTCCTCGCTTTTGTATATTTAGTGTATATTAATTTTCATCTTAACCCTATTAAGGGCATATGATTTCAGTATACTGGCATTTTTCATGGAATAGAATGTTATAAATAGATATATTAAGAAATGTTAATATTAAAAAAAATGATTACAATACAAATATTAGGACTTATATAAGCCAGGAAACGTCGATATATCGTAAAACCGAAACAGAATATAGAGATGACTGTTTACACTGAATATAAACAAGTTATTTCTAAGGTGAATTCTTTTTATAAACATTATCTACAGTGATAAAGCTATACACATATATACATATATACATATGATTAATTATAATATATTTGTGTTATGAACGTTTGTATACGTTTCATCTATACAGGAATTCTCAGTGTAGAGAGGATTATCCATACTGGTCGCAGCATCAAACTCCGAAACAGGAGTCATGTTTTAACTCGAATTCCAACGCCCCAACCCACACGGCCGCTATTAACAATCCGATAAATCAGCGAGATGTTAAACCTATTACAGACAGCCGCCGTAAAAAGTGTTCGGCTGCTGAAAAAGCATGCATTAGAGCTACTACGACGGCTCGGTAAATACTACTCACTACAGTGCTCAGCCTAGATTTAGGGGCCGATGCATAATTATTTATGAAATACTTGTTTCTTATCTACATACGTATACGTTTCATCTTTACAGGAATCGTCATGATTATTCATACCAGTCGTAGACCCGAGCTCGAAACACGAGTCATGTTTTTAATTAAAAGTCTAACGCTACAGTTCACAAGTATATATATATATATATATATATATATATATATATATAGAAAGAGATTGAGAGAGAGAGAGAGAGAGAGAGAGGGAGAGAGAGAGATAGAGAGAGAGAGAAAGACTCCGAGTATGGTCGTCTAATTGTATAGTCTGTCTTAATGTTAATGCTGTAACTGCATAACTATATATTAAATTCTCCGTACCACGTGGTAATTTCAAATATCTGTGATGGTAAAGTAAAAACATGCAGACCCAAAGGTAGATCTGTGAACCGTCTGAACTTATGACTTCCTACACCGAAGTAAGCAATCAGTTCAAAACGACGTCGTCTGTAGCTAAATATAATTTAATAGTTGTTTATAAATATAATTATATATATATATATATATATATATATATATATATATATATATATATATATATATATAGATAGATATATATATATATGTATATATATATATATTTATATATATAGCTGTTTCGTCATTTCACGACTCATCGGTTTGGCTAAACGCCATGACCGTATAGACTACTGGCGAAGGAGTCACTAGCAACTGAGCTTACGAACTTGCGACTTTGAATGGAGGAAATGAAATTTGTATGGATTTGTTTACATTTTACAACTGGTAACCGTGAGGGTTCATTTTTTTTGGAAATCATCATACATAATATGAGTTCTCCCTCTATGTACCTAAAACAGAAACTGAACTTCCATCGGCAATGTTTCTCTCGCATAATTACCCGTCTGTTGAACACGAAACCATAGGGTTGTTTCCTAGCTGACAGCAACATCGTCGTTTTTAAGTCCAATGTAAACAAATTCTTGTCGAGCGGTCCTCTTTAAAAATAAACATCTGTTCACCTTCACCTATCACCTCAAATCCTCTCTATTCATGGTCCGCCTGATAGACTCATTAACTCTTACTTGCTAGTTGTGTTTGAACCTGATAAACGGTGACTCATTATTACAAAAGTAATAACGACAACAATATGCTATATTTAATTCACATGAACATTTAGATCTGTTTCGAATATTTCAGAAAAAAACGAACGAAATCGTTCGATGTTGATGGATAGACCGAGTTATGATCGATCCAATTTGACGTTGCTTTAATTACGGACATTTTTATTGAAATGTGACTAATTATGCAGCATGTCTCAAACTTTGTAAAATATTATTAAATCAGTTTAGTTGCGAGCTATCGACCAATAAGGTGAGTCATTAGGATTCAGTCCACGTCAAGAGTGAATTAACCTCGAAACTTTGTTTAAAACAATCTTCATAATGTGGCGTCGGTTGAGAAACAGATTAGAATTAATTATAACATCAATAATGAACATATTACGACATTCGAAAATCCTTGCAGTAAATGAGTTTAGGCAGTCAGAGAAGCCATTCGAAACGTTATTCCCTGGTAGCCTCATTTCAGTATAGTCATTACAAATGAATCCATTAAACAGATCAGCTTTTTTTGTTTTAGATGATCATTTATAATGTGTAGTGTTAACGTCGTAGTTTTTATTTTCACAACGTTTCGGCCGATTTAACATCCGATCTTCTTCCAGTGCATCTTTATGTTGAAATTGAGTACCAGTCGATGTTCCGCCAATCATAGCCGAGTAGAACTGTTAATCGATGGGTATGTTGACCTTAGTAATTAAGACGGGAAGTAAGAATTGAACCTTGAACCTCTGGAAGACTCTAGATAGGTTTGTACTGATCATTATGGATTTCGGACGGGTCTGCCAGCAGTAGTTAATCGGGAATGACTTTGTAATAGAAATTCATTGGAAATAATAACATAATGCAAACAAATGGGAATTATTATAATATTAGAAAATATTAGCGCTGATTTAAAATAGGAATCTATTTGACATTCATTTACAATAGAGTTGTGATAATTTTATTAACAACATTAGAATCAATTCTTACGCAATATATATTTACTTTGATTAAGTTTTGTGATTGGGGCGCAAGCGAAAAGTCGAATCACTTCATAAAAAATATAAGATACCACCGATTTTTATTAAATTTTGATAATAAGTATTACATATAAATTAATAAATATTCCCTTAATTTAAGTGTCTATGGAATATTTTAAATAGGTTTTAGGGGTCATAATATGGCCACCAACTTCCATTTGAAAATCTGAATAGATCTGATTTGCATTGAATTCAATCCATAGTCATTAGATATTAATTAAGCGTTATCCCCTGCAGGGTAATTTCTTATTAAAACCATTTAAGTTGAAAGCTTAGAATTTTAATCACGTAATGCATTTTGATCAAAATTGGAATAAGGATTCTAGACATAAGTGTTAGTACAATTATATCATGATTCCAATCATTATAAGAGGCAAAAATGTGATGTAAACCTGTTCTGTACAGTTAATTCATTTTACTTGTCCTGGGTTGGTATGCTGTTAGTTTAATATAAATATTACATTAAAAGATGTATTTCTTAAATAAGTAATTATAGTAATGTGTCATTGATTTAGGTTAATAATACATTATAATTTAAACCATCTAAATTAATACTAAATTATTTTAGAGTATAAACCTACTGGAAATGACTTAACTATAAGTATATTTTGCGAAATGATATTTTGATGGGAATGATTTGTGACAGAATTTGCAATAAGAATACATTGGAAATGATAATAAAATAAAACTACGTATAAAGAATATTTTGTTATGCATTGGAAAATAGATTTACCACTGGAATTGATTTCATTATAAAAATTTGAAATGCATTGTAAATGATTGTACAATACAACTTAAAGGGTTTGCTGCATGCGTTGACGTGATTCTACCAGAAATAGAGTGGAAATGATTTTACTATACGAATTTATTGAAAGTGATTATATGAAACGTACAGCTGAAATACTTTGTTTATACGAATGTATTGAAATTGATTTAATGATGTGAATAAATGCTGATTTAATAAGAGTGCAGTTCGAATTATTTCAGCATTTGAACGCGTTAACACTTTTAAAAATGATAAGTTATAGAAATGATATTATTATAGGAGGTTCTCTGGGAATGAGTTCACTATAAAGATGCATGTAAAATTATTATAATAGAAAACTATGAGGAATAATTTTATAATAGTAATATACGTAAGCGACCCATGTGGTATAATAGTTATACCAGGAGATCGGAGGTTCAATCCTCGATCAAGTAATACTAAAGACTGGAAAAAGAACTTGGATTCTTGTTAAAAACTCAGCATTATATGCTGTGGACCGATGGAGGAGTAATCCTAGGCAAAAAAGTGGCGCCCTCCACTACACCTCGGTGTCATAGCGAATGAAAGAAACCCCTTCAAGTCGTCTTCGACTATCGTCGACCACTTTTCTCTCTTAATAATCTACTCGTAAGAATATAATGAGCTGACTTCACCCTTCGAATATATGAGAGTGATGCTATGATAGCAATGTATTAGAATGCACGCTAGGTAACGACCGAAGTTACGTGATCGTCTATTCAGGGCCGAAGTCTCATAACCATTAATGCAGCCAGGTAACGGACTGCTCAACCAGTAGGATTCCGTGCTAAGGCATCACGGGTCGCCACCAAAGGTTTACAGGTGGGTCTGTTTTCCTTTACATGCTCTAGCAATCGGCAGAATTTGTGGCCCGGTCGACATGGCATAGAAATAAGAATATACTATGCATCAATGTTAAATTGTTTGACTATGAGAATACATTGCAAATGAAACTACGGTCTAGTGGGCATTGTGATACTTATCAATGATACTACCCAGTGTTTCCCGGGAGTATTTTGTGTTTCATTCTTCTTAGCTATATCGTATGCTTTTACTATTTTTTTCTAAATATCATTCTTAAACTTAAGTTTAATTATTAAGTTTGCTCTTAAATTAACACGAAATAAATATAAAACTTTTAGTAATGTGGTGTTTAATCTATCTTGAAATAATTGGAAAGACGTATTTGTTCAATTTCTTATTACATAAGAATTTCTTAATAACTTTAAAGCTAGTAATGATTTTCTAATATATAGTTTAAATGCTTCAAAATTCTGTTTTAAGTTTTTAAGGGTCACAAAGTAAAATATTCTCGTGTTCAGCTTTTGAAAAAAGTACAATGGCTGACAAATTAATGCATTCTAGTTGATTTAATTTCTTAATAAAACTATTTTAAAAAAATCTTTTTTTTAAATTTCGTTTTTATACGCAATTTTATTTTCGATTTCAATAAGTATCAAATAATTAAAATAATTCAACGCGTAATTATAAAAGCTAAACAGCATAATTTATCAGAAAACCAAAGTGACGGTTGTTAAGTGGATAACAACGTGGGCTGACGACCTGAGTGAGTCAAGTTCGAATCCTGTCGATTCCATGATACTCATTTCATGTTGGCAACCATTACGGGATTTTTTCCTGCAAGAATGCTGATAACAGAATCAGGCCGGCTACCAAATTGTATAATTCTGATTCATACGAATTTACTTAACAGGAAATTACAAACATATTTTGTTGTATTTCCGACTGGAAATCTCCGAATTAGAAAGCCAGTGTCTTATCAATCGCGCCAGGAAAGATGTTTGCTATAATTTAGTAAACTTATATATATATATATATATATATATACTGAGTGCCTTAATGAATGGGTTTTAAGTATTTCAAAACACATTAATTAAAAATATGTGCCTTACATCGCATATATTCTACAGATTTTCTTATTATATTTTATATGGCCTGTTTTCGTTTTAGACGGCTTAATCTATTTATGTAAAAACAGAAGTTGTGAAATCAAGAAACTTTTATTTTTATGAATTAGTTTTATTATTCAATTTACAATTTTAAAAAATGTAAACACTCAAGTTGTGAAATTAAAAGAACCTTTTCGTTTCACAAATAAGTTTTATAATTAACTTTACAATAAAAATATTTAAATAATGCAAGTTTGTGAAATCAAACAACTTTTCACTTTTATGAATTAGTTTTATAATTCAATTTACAATGAAAAGAATGTAAATTACACAAGTTGTGAAATAAAAACAAAATTCTTCATATAAATATGTTTTATAATTCACTACAAACTTTTACTTTGTTTTAGTACTCACGATT
>OY744525.1:32854768-32874768 GCA_963556195.1 Sepiola atlantica
TGTCATTGCGATAATGGTCCCCTGAGGAGAAGAATTTTCTTTGAAAACTCATGAGTTATGGACGTTTAAGTAATTTGCCTTAACATTGAATTCTAATAAAATTTGATTCGAACCTTATTTTATTCTATCACTTCATCTAATGCTATATATATATATATATATATATATATATATATATATATATATATATATATATATGTATATATATATATATATATATATATATATGTATGTATGTATATATGTATGTATGTATGTATGTATGTATATATATATACATAAATATATATATATATATGTAGAGAGAGAGAGAGAGAGACAGACAGAGAGAGACAGAGAGAGAGACGGTGAAGAGTATTGGCAAGGAATTTTTACACACAGGTATATAGTATATTCATAGCAACGGACAAATGCTTCCTTTATTTTTAATTTATATTAAAGGATAGAATACATGCCACAAATAACAGGAGGGTGGTGCTGTTAGATGAGAAAAAAACAAACAAACAATAAGGCTTGAAACAATTGTCAGAGAAAGAAAGAGAGAGTCAACAGATGACAATTAGAACGGAAGTGACGCCGCCGTTACTGACATAGCGTTGCCACGAACGATAGCCAGGGAGATGCGTTAGAACAACCAGGCTGACTCACGGGGCTCGTGCCTAGACGTTGAAATCCTCCGTCCAATGTCCTGAAAAAATTTAACAGTCTCGGGGCCAAGCCCACCCGACGTTTCCACTGAAATTGGTTGGAAGACGAAACGGTCAGTGAGCGAGCTATATTTTCCGCGCTTCTTTGTTTCGGCGAGCAGAGCCGCCGTACCGGGCTTCACCGCGAATTCCGCAATCCTTGATGGTGAAAAGGAGTCAGAACAAGTGGCGCCCCAGATCAGCGGCTTTCCGGCTCGGAAAGCAAACACAGTCATCCCGTCAGGCCTGCGACCGTCGCCCTGTCCAGGCCGACTGGTTCAAAGACTGATGCAAAACCTGCCGAGTCGAGACCTCGCCTGACTACGTCGGTAAGCGCAGAGTGGCGAGGCAGGCGGCCGGCACTAAATCGACAAGAGAGAGGATGCAGGGCAAACTCGTCAACGACCTGCCAACAGCGACACCGGTGTGGGTGGCACAAACGGAGTCCCAGCCGTTGTGAGACGGTGATCCGGATAGTGTCATTGTCGAAGAGGGTTCCAAGTGTCGCCGAAGAGATGGCACTGAGCCAAGCACCGCTGTAAGGTGAAGCCGACGCTCTCAGGCAGGCAACTATATGCTGGTTACTGCTACGGACGAGTTCGGCAAACATGGATTTGCCTGATGTATGAGATCGGGTGGTTGCTGAATGTTTGTTGACGGCTGTCAAAAGATCTGAAGACGGGGATTCGAGATATGAGGAGAGAATCTCGTCAACGAGACCTGCCGAAGCGTGAGTCGAGGAAGCATAAGTCGGCTGCGCAGTATCGGTTGCAGAGCACAAACCAAAGCCACCGTTTTAAGTTTCATAAATGTGTCCTTATTCAACTAACGCACCAACCTCGAAGATTGAATCACTGATTGCGAAAGTCAAACGCCTTAGCTCTCATGGGCGGATTGCAAATTCTTATAATGTAAGACAAATGTATCTTATTTAGTTACGCTAATCGAATTCCATGGATGAATTAATTCTGTTTAGGGAAGCATTTTGCATATTGACTTATTTAGAAATCTTGTGCTCTCTATATTTAGACAGGATTTGAATTCGGAATCATATTTGTCTTTGTAAATTTTGACAATGTTAACTCATTGTAGGAAATTATAATCAGTTTATTTAATACAAATGTGTGTAAGCAAAAATACAACATTTGATACATCATGTTATAAATATTTTTATTCGTATTATTTACTTTATAAATTCTATTTTCTTTTACATGACTACACTAAGAAAACAAGTATGAGCTGTGTGGTAACAGATTTAGCTCAGTTTTGATGGTTTGAATAAGGGGAATAGTAAATTTACAATGTCTATTCAGTTGTAAAAACTAAAAGACAACACTACAAAGAAGACTGCTTCTGTTCGCTCTATCCGCCCTTTCTCTCTCTCCCTCTCTCTCGCTCTGTCTTTCATTCTTCAGCTACGTGTTAATTAGAATTGTTACAGGTGATAATATTAATTTTTGTTTATGATGGAATATTTTTAATATTTTTTCTTTTATTTGTTTATTATCCACGACTGTTAATATAAGGGATAGATAGATAGATAGATAGATAGATAGATAGATAGATAGATAGATAGATAGATGCAAATAAAGATAGAGAGATAAAGAGACAGAGTGACAGAAACGAGAATAATATATACGGTATGAAATAAGATCAAATAACGTAAAGGGGGTATGATAAGAGTGACAAAGGGAATGTTAGCAAAAGATGCGTCACCTGGGGAGTTAATTACAATTTTGGCTAATAAGACGAATAAAAATGGATGTTTTAAAATATATAACTCAATACTAAACCTATGTAATATCTTGTAGGATTAACATATATAGGAACAAACCATTAAGGAAACAAACGTTTATAAGCCTAGCTTCCGTATAATAATTTATTCTTGCAAATATTCCAAATGTTGAAGAAATTGAATATTTCAAATGTTTGCTTTCGTATTTCTTAGAATATCATTCTATTTTTTCGGATGGAAATTCAGTTTAGATTTGATAAAAAAAAAACTATATATATATATATATATATATATATATATATATATATATATATATATATATATATATATATATATTAATAACTTGTACCAGAAATCAAGAGATATATGGATAGATATGAATGAATATAACGTATGATACATATATTAACATATATATATATATATATATATGTTAATATATATATATAGATATGAATAAATATAACGTATGATACATATATTAAGATATTTATATATATATATATATATATATATATATATATATATATAAGTATGTGAATGTATATACAAAAAAAATGTGAAAAAAGTTTATATTGTGTTATAACTTTTTATTTTTTATTTTTTTATTTATTTATATATATATTTTGACGAGTAGGAATATATATATATATATATATATATATATATATATATATATATATATATATCTGTACTCAATAGTTTTTTTAACTAATTTTATACGATTTCAATGTTATAAAGGACAGATTTATGTAATTTCATAAAACATATTTTTTATTCAGCATAAAATTGTTTTGGAGAACACCAATATATATGTAAAATGTTCCCGTGCGCTTATTTCTTGGTAAATTTACAAAACAAAGCAAAAACGCAGAAAAACGCAAATAAACATGAAAAACTAGGCGATCAAAGCCTTAATTACAAACAGTTATCATAATCAACATATATATATATATATATATATATATATATATATATATATACATCAAATAAAACTATGGTCTCGTTATAGTCATGTGGTAGCATACATGTATCGTATCCTTTTAATTATTTGCATTTCTAATCATTTATCATCCGCTATAATTATTTATCTAAATATATCTGCATTAAAATATATATGTTCGCTGACCGTCATTTGTTGTTTCACACAGTAATTTTATTTATTTTTCGTGTTTTTAGTACACTTATTCCTTGTTTTCTTTGCATTGATACATTATATATATATATATATATATATATATATATAGAGAGAGAGAGAGAGAGAGAGAGAGAAAGAGAGAGAGAGAGAGAGTAGGGTGGGAGATTATATATATGTATATATATATATATATATATATATATATATAAAGTTTTTGTCAATTAGTGCCTTTTTAAATATAAATAAATATACCTAACTGCACGCAATACACTTAAGAACGGGACGTAGATAACATATCAATTAAAGAAGTTGTACTAATTGTAATATTTTTATTTTCAGTTGTATGAACGTCTTTATTAAAGCAAGATTAAAAAATATATAGTGTCCACAAATGAAAGGATATCAAGTCAAAACAAACTCTTTATCATGTTATAAAAATAAAACAAATCAAAAGCATAACTCCATACGTAAAACAGAACTATCTTATGCATGGAGAATATAAGATAGATTTAAACATACCGAACTCAACACATGAATTAAAGTAGAACTGACTACCATTAAACGATATGAGCCCAAATGCAAGGAAAAATCGTTGAACTGAAAAGGAAATGTTGAAAGAACTGCTTAAACTTAAAGCCGTTCTAAAGAAAACTCGGTTTTCGAATCAATCGGCCATGTTTGTTTTTCCCTTACGCAAATATGAGTCAATCATTATGATGAATCACAAAATAGCATCCCTCCGAATATTGGATGATTGATGACTTAGCATAAAACCCAATCAGAATGATGGATCGGAAAAACTTCGACCAAATTTCAACGTTCGATTTTTAATAATATTTTCTCTACTAAATTCACGTCAAAATAATTTTAGAAATACCATTATTGAGATACTAAACCGATACGCGTAAAGAAGATGTTTTGGGGAAGTATTTCTGATTGTCTATTCGAAACGATATATCAACATATTTTGTTATGCCACGGGTCTTTGGGGGCAATTCTAGTATGAATTTTGAAAGCATTAAACCTATCCTTGTTTTAGAGTTGTAGTCTTACTACTCTTCACTATAGATCATTACTTATTACTACACACCAACACACGCACACACCAACACAGATCCCTTTGACCCTTCAACGAATGTCATAACAGAACTCAAATCGCTTTTGTGTCTAACCTTTGAACTAAGGTCTCGTAACACGTCACTGCGACTGTGAGAAACAACATTGCACTAAAATTGCACGAGATGACTCCGTTACAGATAATAGTGCTTAGTAATAATTAGTTGGATGTAACAGTCTTCTAGAGGTAGTAGTGTTAGTCTTTACTGCGGGTGTGAAATACTAAGAATACAATAACAAATTACTTAAGAACCCGGTCATAACTAGCGAAACAAAAGCATGCTTTCCCCATGGCTTAAATAAAGGATTCGAAATTCAGTACAAAATCTCGAGTTCGCTAAGTTACACCTGAAAAAGCTCGGAGGTTACATGACCCGAAACGTTGTGAGTATAACATCCGATGGTAACAGTAGTCTCAACAATTCAAATAATACAAATTTTCAATCTTCATTTTTAAAATTCCGAAACATAATGTGAATGTTCTATCTCACACTTGCTGACCGTGTGCTTATCCTGCATTGACCAATCGCACATGAATAACTTTTTTTTTAATTTAATGATGAGTTAGAACTTATCAAGGTTAAGAGACACTCAAGGATGATTTACTAATATAGACAGATTGTCAGTTGAATTATGAAGAAATTTATGAAGGGATTTAAAATAATAAGATAATTGAAGAAAAGCTGATGACGGTGTGTTATACATGTTTATTAACATTGGGTTTGAAGAAGTCCATGTTGTAGCCACTATGGAAGAAATCTCGTGGCAATGTGTTTCACAGATTGAAAGTTATTTGAAAACAACTCTGTCTGTAGAAAAATCCATCTGTATGTTAGGTATACCGAGCAATAACTTTTCGTTTAAAAATACGTTTATTTTCATAATAACAGAATACACTTGTGGAGTTCGAATGCAAAACGCGATGAATTCCATTAAAAAAATTACGAAGCTAGCACTATAAAAAGTGTTACATTACAACACTCTACTAAACACTCAAAGTATGTTTACATAATATGATACCGGAATAATTAATTTCTGCCTTCAATTAAAATAAGCTAATATTCGAACTCTATATTTAATATATTCGTTCTTTTATGGATTAATGTCTCAATTCAAACACATTGGATTTATCGCGTTTTGTATTCAAACTCTATCACTTGTTTAGATATATGCTAAAAGTCACAGGACTAGTTTTGATTTCAACTTACTTGCATTCAAAAAGATATTATCGCTCGGAAAGAGGTGACATTACCTAATATGAACTTGTATACAATGCATTTAAATAGAAATCCAGTCACCTCTGCGCCAACTATCACTTTCGATTTGAGCCGCGTGTGTTTGGTAAAACGTTTATTTCGCTCTTAATGTTCGCCGCGCTGCTCGTTAATATTCACAGACGCGATTTTGTACCGTAAGTTTTGACGATGCTTTCCTGCATCCATGTGTATAATATTACAACGTTCTGTGTTAAGACAACTATTATAATTCATGTATTCTACGTGCGTGGAAGAACTTTATCAATTCTTATATTTCATAATGCTCACAAGATTCTTTTATGCATAATGATCACAAAATAATGGATGTATCGAATATCATTCTCATAATTGAAAGTATATATCTTTCTATTATGGAAATTCGATGTCTGTATATTTGTAGCAATATTTAACTAGATGAAAGTGTGTAAAAATAACGTGAAGCTGGTATTTTTCCATATGAAAGTGTGTAAAGATAACGTGAAGCTGGTATTTTTCCATATGAAAGTGTGTAAAGTCGGTATTTTTCCATATAATGTGAGAGTAACCAAAATATGGGGAAAATCAATGGCCGATCGCAAAAAGAAAATTACCCCCCTATTCTCATTTAAAGATTCCCAAAAGATCAGGAAACCAACCAATTTTAATGAAATGTTCATTATTCATTGAATAATAATTACAAAACATACTGAACTATTTATTTTATAAGGAAACGCAGTATGAATATATTATTTCGTATAAACAAAAAAAGTTATATTCCAGTGGACTAAAAAAAATTGATTTTTGACTAAAGCGCCGTAGATGTTAACATTAAAAGACAATCTATTTAAATATAGTGATTTAATATTACAAAACAATACCCTGTATGTTATTTTTATAAAATCAATCAAACTCAGAGAAAACTCATTTATTGAATTAACGATATTATAATTTAATAAATAAATTTTTAAAATCCATTTCTTAATATTTAAAATGTCACTTTATGTGTCTGTTTTAGCCGCCGTCATTACAGTTGTCATGTTAAAATTTGTTTCACACGTAAAAGTATAGTTTTATGATATAAACGTTAGGTTATTATCTTTCCAACATAATATTATTTACTGAAACGAATAATCAGATATATTAAGTCAGTTTTTAAAAAATCGTATAAGCCACGTCCACACTTGCAGAGTTCTATTTAATATGGTGCATTAATTTGCATACGGTTAGAACAGTGAATATTTTCATTAAAAGTCAAGTTAGTGTTGGTATACGTAAGAAAAAATAGGAAGTCAGTAGTGACACATAGCTGATGCAATTATCACATATTTCTCTTTCTTCCGGATTGCAAACGACTGTTATTTAGGAGCTGCTCCCGTTCTTCTATAGGAGTATAATGCCATCTATACGGCATAATCACGTTAATACACATGTTCCTGTTAGACCACTGAAGTTAAGTGACGTTTAACCTGGTCAGTTCTAGATGAGAGATCGTTTGGAAATACCAGGGTATTTATGTGAGAAGACAGCAACACATTCCTGAGATAAAAAATTGCAAAAATTAACGTCCTAAAATCATATCGTCTTACCTGGATACACATAATCGATTTTATTTTCGAACTCGAAAACCTTTCTTTCGAACACGAGAATCTGTATGGAATGTTGTAACGGAACCCTGTTTTTAATCCTGTAAAGCGTAAGCCATGCCCGGGTAGAAGTCTTCAATAATATCGGTCACACTGATGATTGAACCTTCAACTTTCAGAAGTCTGACACTCAATGTCACTTAGTACTTTATCCGTTACGCCACAGGCCCGTGAATAAAAAAAGAGTTCTGTTACACATTTCCATGCAGATTCTCGTGTTGGAAAGAAAGGTTTTCGAGTTCGCCAAGATACAGCAAAAAGAATCGGAGATTACATCGGCCGAAACGTTGTGAACACTCAAGATGAGTACAGTAGTCCGAATAATCAAAATTAAAGAAATTACTGACAGACCTGAAGGGCGCACTGATTTGGCTCCCTGTTCTCAAGAATACTCAGTAAGTTGAATAGATTTGTACTAATGAGCTTGTGTTTATGACTTCTCTGTGTTGTATTCATAAGATATGGAACGATAAGAAAAAAGTGTTTAAGTAAAAATACATGTTACTTACGAGAGATGGTGTTTATGGCATTTATTCTATATTTCACATAGTTATTATTTCATGGGTATGCTCTGTATTCTCCCTGTTAAAGATTATAGTAGTGATAGCTGTATACAAAAGGTTCTCATAGTACCTGGTATCGTTATGTTGCAACTTCTTATCATTTTTTGTTTTGACCAAATGTTTTTTTTATTGAAGACATTGAGACAATGAGAATCCATTATACAATGGCAATCAATTATACCCTACCACCTAAAGATTTTCACCAATGTTCATCGTTGTTTAGAGGCCATTACATTTGTGCACACTGTGATACTATTTTCGGAAACAAGCCCAAAATAGACTCATTATACATGTGTTGCACGTGTACTGCTAAGCAAATAGAGGAAAGTAGAAGTGGACCGTGGGTTTATTTTCAGCAGCTTCGTAACTCGCGCTTCCCTTATTTGGTCCTTTAGTAATCACATTCCATGAACGATGTTTCTGACAAAAGGAGAAGAATTTCTGTTTTCTTGGTCACACTCTATCCGTAACACTTATCGTTGGCTAGTTTTCGACCTTGAAGAAGTATTTTCATAGCTCGTTACATCAAGTAGCTTCATCCCTTGTCTTGAGCGATGTCCATAAAATAAAATACTTGCGTTTTATAAGTATAAATACAAAAAATGGCTTTTTTCCTCCATAATCCTCAAAAATCGACCCAGTATCTCCTCCTACTCTATTTATCTATTTTTATTAAATTGATTTTGAAGCAGAAAAAAAACTAAATTCGAGAAGTAAGAAATCCCACATAGTATTTTCTAATGTATTGTTAGTATTGTACGTTAGAATATTTATCGTTTCCGAACTTTAACTTATGAATACCCTTCTAACTCTGATATGTGTGATTATAAAAATATTGCAAACGTGTACATTCATTGAGATTTGCAAAATATCTGTCTCGTGTCATGACGTCGGGCTAGGCCCATAACCCCCTCCCACCACCAACCACTTTTAAATGGCTATAGACACCCGTCCCTAACATCTCCATTACCTCCCTTCCTTTCTCTTCTCCTTTCCCTTCTTTTCCTTTGCCTCACCATTCCCTGCCCCGGCTTAGCGTTAAATAAAAATAAAAATATGAATTATTGTAAAATTAAACTTTTCTAACGGCAATTCTTTTCCAAAAATTGGTCACATACCGATTATTCCTCCTTCTGTTCGCTTAGCTCCATTCTTTCTGGATTCCGACGACCATGTTGGATCACAAAATTCTTCTGCCTGATGAGACCTCAGCTCTTGATAGCTGTAGATCGATAACATCGACATGTCAACGTAGCAGACTTTGTACATGTTTGAATAAAAAAACATTCATGAGACTAATCTATATTTTTATTGAGCACTCTTTTATAAGCACGGTTTGATTGCCTTTTTATTTCTACCTTGTGGATTTTTATACTACCTCGATACGTATATATATATATATATATATATATATATATATATATATATATATATATATATATAAAATATTTTTTTATAAAACTAAATATAACTATCAGTAATAATATAAATGCATAAAACTATACATAAGCAAATAAGTAGTGTAACGGATTTGTCCGAACACTATAAAATTCACTAAATGTTTAAAAATAACGAATATATAGTCTTGGACACAGACGAACAACACAGGTACGAAGGGCGTTTTTAATAATAAAATAAATTACCAAAAAATTAATCTGGAACAAAAAAAACAGATCTAATATCCGAAACGATGTAAAAAAAATTTTTTTATGGAAAGTGGTGTCTGACGAACTCTGTTGGTAAGCCATGACACAAACTACTTCTTTGTTTTGAAATTCCCGAAACAGTTTTTCATTGTACACAACTGATGATCCCTTAAATAATGTTAAGACTAGGGTCAATTCTTTGTAGGAAATTAATTTAGTAACTGTAAAAAGTTAATTTACTTACCAGCAACGTAGTTTTCAAACGAAGGACTTGGGAGTGAATGTTTTTTTTTTCATATAGTCTTAATTGTTAAAAAACTTCTATTAGTATATATATATATATATATATATATATTTCATTATTTTTTTTTTGGGGGGGGGGGTACAAATCTTTATTAGTGCAATAATGAAGGGAAGACCTGTGTCCCTATATTGGAAACGATAGATATGTGTGCCGATTTTTTTATATCGTAGCCACTTATCGCCCCCTTCCATTCCTGAAAGCACGTTCGTTGAGCTGATAAAATTTGCTACTACATCTGTTGAATTCAGTTTCAACGATGTTATGTATAGGCAAATCGATGGTGTTTCCATGGGGTCAGTCCTGGGACCAACGTTGGCGAACATTTTTGTAGGTTTCTATGAGAAAGAACTACTATCGGGACCCATGAAACCGTTAGCCTACTTTAGATATGTAGACGACACATTGTGCCTCTTCAATAATGAAACAGAGGCAAATACATTCTTCTCCTTACTGAATAATATGCATCCCACATTAAAGTATACATATAAAGGTGAGTGCAATTCCTCCCTAGCTTTCTTGGATGTATTGGTGACGAAAACTCCATCCTGTTACCATACATCGATATATCGTAAACCTACGTTTACAGGATTATATACTCGTTGGGACTCATTCTGCCCGGGCAAACGAAAATTAGATCTAATTTTGACCCTAACACACAGAGCTCTTATAATTTGTTCAAAATCAAAATTGGACGAAGAAATACAAATAATTATTGATACTTTGTCCAATAATAGCTATCCTCTGGATATGATTAGGTCAGTCATCAATAGGAAAGTGGCTAATTTTTTTAGGAAAAACTAGTACGGTGGCTAATTGTCCGATTTATATTCGTTTGCCTTGGTTAGGTACAGTAAGTCAGAAGTTCACCAAATCAAATCAGCTCAGCGGTGGAAAATTGTTATTTTTCATCTAATGTGCGGGTTGTGTTCTGTACAAAACCTCTGTTACCATCCTCTCGAAAAGACGTCTTGCCCCCCACCATAAAAATAACGTGATTTATCATTTTAAATGTAATTGCAGTGCCAATTACGTGGGCCGGACGACGTTGAGATTAGACAACAGAGTACAGCAACACATCCCTAGTAAAAGCAAGAATGGAACCTTCCGGTCACGGAATATTCTAATAAATACATACGGTTCTTCGATAACTGACCATCTGATAAATAACCCGTCCTGCGCAACGAACTTCAGCACAGATTCATTTTCCATCTTAAGCTGTGCTCACTCATCTTATCATTTGAAAAGCTTAGAGACTATCCACGTACGCCTCAAGAGGCCCTCCCTCTGAAAACAGAAGGAGTGTCTCTTGGGGTTGAGTGTGATTAGTCTCTAAGACACACCCTCCATTCCATATAACATCACGCTTATTTTATTCTAATTTCGAACTTGTTTCCCCCTTCATAACATAACGCTTATTTCATTTAAATATAAAAGTTTTTTGTTTTTTTTGTAATTCTATCCTACATTCTCACCCATATTTAAAATCCTACGATATCAGTCTTGTAAAGTGTAGGCGAAACTAGTCGAATGGCAATCTTTTTTTTTATCCCCTAAATCTTTTAATTATGAAAAATACAACACGTCTTCCCTTAATTATTGCACTAATATATATATATATATATATTTATATATATATATATATATATATATATATATATATATATATATATATATATATATATATTTTCATATGGTCCAATCGGATCATCTTTTCCTTCTCCCATGTGTGTGCCCTTTAAAATAAAATTATTTCCAAATGTTCACTTTTTTCTGAAGACGTCTGCTAACACGAACGAAACCGGTCAAATCTCTTGTTTTTTTTTGTCCTGCACTTGAACCTGCTCTCCGTTTGTCATTTCTCTCTCTCTCACACATTCACACACACACACACACACATATATATATATATATATATATATTTACTAAATAAATATTAATTATTTTACATTTCAAACCTACAGACACGAGTGTTTCTGGTTTACGTAGTCATCATTTAATATATTATAATTATTGCTGGTCAAAAGAACTCAAACCCTGTCACAAGGTCACCCTTGGCTCTATAGCCTGACATTCTAACCTTCGGCCACATAAATTATCACGGGAAAGAACAAAAAATTCAAATGTATATTATGTCGAGCCTGTGGACAAATACAGAAAGCTAGTCAAATAGTGTTCAACTACAGACGTAGGAACATTGGATTACGTTGACAACTTATAACTCTTAAAAAGAGTTATATCTCCTTATTTGAAAGGGCTTAAGATAATGTTTTAATAAAGAAATAGTAATTATATATATATATATATGTATATGTATATATATATATATATATATATATATATATATATATATATATATATATACTTTCACGACGGTTAAAAGTTGAAAATAAATTCTTGTGAATCAGCATGGTATTTTGCGGTTTCAGTCAGAATCATTTTTCACTTAAGAATGGTCACCGTCGAGATAGGGACACTAATCAACAATGTACCAACGTTGATCCACCGAGTCAATATATAATTTAATCAGAATTTGCTTTATCGCAATGATCGTTCATTTTAGATTACATCAATGACAAAAATATATTTTTCATTATGCTAGTATATAGAACGGTTGCAAGGATATATTGAGAACTATTAATACGAAAGAAGTAATTTGTAGTGTAATTATCAAAAATAATATTATCCAACAGAAAATCTAACCATACTGATTAATAGAAGGAAGCACAATGTCGTCTGGTCTTTCCAACGCGATAGAATACAGGATACTTTCATAGCTGTTTAAATTGAGTATACTTTGGTTGGTTATTGGTTATTGAGTTTTACGACATGTCAAGTGTTGTTTGTTTTTTCGTGTGATGCTGTAGATATCGTTTGTATACACTTATTTTGTAAGTCTATCTGTTTTATATGCATGTATTTCGTAAACTTATGATATTAAACCCATAGACAACACAATGACAAGTACTACCACTATAATTCTGAGTGGACCGTAGGAAACAAACGGGTGACTACACACTTTATATTCACCGTGTGGAGATGTGGGGAAAAAAACTGAAAGCTAGTCATGATAAATTTACACAAACGATGTGGTGTACTCTGATTTCGTAAAAATGCTAGAGCAGCGCAGTCAGCATTTCCGTGTTAGGACGCCTCAGTCATCTATGAATTAACTCTTTTGCAAAGCAAGGAGGTAAGGCCTGAGAGTGTTGACCTCCTAGAAGTAAACAGAACATATACAACAGCCCGACAGAACAACTAACGTCACAATGGTCCAGTCTTTGTCGAACTGATTGTCAAGGACGTATCCTTGATTGGTATGCTTGACGTAAGGAAGCCTACATTGGGTTACTATATACGTAGGACATGAAATTGTAATACACGTCACAGCTAAGAGGTTGGATGGGTGATGGTAGGCAGACAAATAGGTGGGAAGATTAATTTTGGGGAAGTCAAATACGGAATGAACATTGCTATGCATTCCAGTCTTTGAAAAATTCCTAAGATTCGGTTAAAAGATATTCATTACAAAGATGGAAGAGTTCGTAATAAAAAAAAACGTCTAAATATCCTGGTTTTCATTGTTATTATATTTTCCAGTAAGTTGGATTTTTCTTGTTTCCTTTTAACATCTAAAACTCAGAATTAATGACAGTCTGCGTGTCGTACAGATTGTATGTCATCCATCTTGCAATGTTATTTAGTAAAATTAAAGGAAATAAAGGAATCATTCGCAGAAAAAAAATAAAAATAAAAACAACGTTCTAATCTCATAGAAATTACATCTGATTTAACCACTTGAAAAATTACTTCGCACTATTAGCAATCTCTGTTACTGCTTCTTCTTTTTCTTCTTCTTCTTTTCTCCTTCATCTTTTTTTTCTCTTTCTTCTTCTTCTTCTTCTTCTTCATCTTTTTCTTCTCTTTCTTCTTCTTCTTCTTCTTCTTCTTCATGTTATTATAATTATTATTATCTAGGTACTCGGAGTTAACACAGGTCGTCATCAGTGATCGCTCACTAATAAAAATCAAAGGTGTTCTCTGGAGTCTGAGTGACAACAAGTTTTCCCAGATTTCGTGTACTCACCAAATCTTTCGCTGACCATTGCAAACTCATTTGCGTTATCGCAACAGCCGCTAAACAGTCATTTCTCGCTGGTAACGACCATTGTTCTTCCTTGGAGATTGAATGGCAATAAGTATCGCTAAGGTCCCAGTACTCTGCGCACTCTCCAGTAGAGGTATTGTTAGCTTTCATTCTTCAGTTTTTCTACCCCCTTGACCCATAATGACTATGTTGTGTGGTATCAGCTGGTGCTGATGACATTTACTGTTTGGTGGGAAATGGGAGTAAGTTAATTTAAATAAGATACATTGCAGTTTGAATCCCTTTGGGTGACTGTTGTGTTCTTTGTACGTTGTTGTTTTCTTTCTATTGCAGCTTCCATGTGCTTTGTTTGTGTTCGCAGTTTATCTGATTTAGTTTCTGCACTCAAAGATTTCTTCAAGATTTCATGTGTGTTCATTAGGTGCGTCCATTGTATGATCTAGGTCTTCCTTTTGATTCCAATTTCTCACAGTAATCTTTCAAGTTTTTTGGGAGGACTATTCCCAGTGATCCTACGATTATAGGTATTATATTAAATTTCTTTATGTTCTATATCCATTTCAGTTTCCTGGCAAGTTCCGTATATTTGTTTTGTTTTTATGTCTTCTTGAACTTCACTCTCCAGTATGCTGGGATGGTAAAATATACGATTTAGCAGGAGTTGTCCTGCTTGTTAACTAGTATAACATCCGTTTTCTTCGTTTCGATACGTTTATCTGTTTTTACATCCATGTCCCAGATGATTTTGTGGTTTTCGTTTTAAAGTACTGTCTTAGGTTTTTGTCTGTACGGTTTTGCCGTGCGTTTCAAGTTTCATACTGCACTGCCTTCCACACACAGTCGTGTTTGTTCTTGTATTCTTGTGGAGCTAGTTTTCTGCATTCAATTGTTATGTTATTAACCATATAATATACTCGTCAACATAGTTAATATTTACTGTTTCCTTGGGGTTGTGTATCTTAGCCTTGATATAATAAGTTCTAATCGCATTATTTTATACGATTGTTTGTATTGATAACGTTGCTTTGTTCAGGTGTCTTTTTTCCCTACCCTTGCCCCAGTGTTTTCGTGAGTCTTTGTCATTTTTCTGAATCGTATGTGTAGCTGTTTTCTCTCCACTTGTCTTTTATGCTTTGTTTCTCGTTTCTATGTTCCATGCATTGTTCATTTTGACAGTGTCACTTGTTACAGTGCGTAGTCTCTCTGTGTTTTAGGTCATGTATTTTTCTAATACTATTTTGTGTAATTCGCAGTCTTCTATATATATATTTTTTATCATGGTTCACCCCAAACAAGGCAGGCCGCCACTGTAGTCGTAAGGGGCTACTGAGAAAAAGAAAAAGGGAGAAGGTTGGGGGGGTCAGCCTAAATTGGGATCTGGGCAGCGAGATGTTTGTTTACATTAGTTTTGAATTTCTGCATGTCAGTACTGTCGGGGAAACAGGGGACAGGAAGGGAATTCCAGAGGCCAGCAGCACGAGGAAAGAAGCTATTTGAGTAGAAGGCTCTCCGGCATCTGGGGACCTTCGCAGTGAATGAATGAGATTTACCATTCCTCTTTCACTTTCTTTCATTTTAACGTAAAGTATATCAGTATCATCCATTCGGGTGTAGTGCACTGTGCATGGTAATTAGTATCTTAGTCCTTTGGTAAAATTTTCGCAGTTCTTCTTTGGTTCAATGATCCAGAATATCTTAGTAGCGATACTGTCCAGGTGTTTATTACTTTTACTATGTACCTGCTACATAATTTAGTTTCTATGAGTTTGCATTGTTCTCCACAGGTATTCTTTTCGAATCTTCTTTTTTATTTCTATTGGGTTGATTGTGACTGCTTCAAGAACTCTCAAATAGTTATAATTATTATGCTCGTCTAGTGTCCTTACCTTCCGTTTGTTGTGCAGTTCTATATTCCCCGGTGTCTCCAGTTTTCCTCTTCTTATCTCCAGCAGTTCACACTTTTCAATTCCGAATTCAATCCGCATATCCTTGCTGATAATTATGATTGTGTTCATATTTATTTCTAGTTCCTTTTTGCTTTTCGCTTTAGGTCCTCCATATACATGAGGTAGTTCATTCCTTGTTCAGTCAGTAAACTTATATCCGGCATCACGTTCCTGGGTATGTTGTTGACTGGCATCATGGCTATGATGAACAGAAACGGTGATAGCGAATCACCTTGGAATATTCCTCTCTGTATTCTTATCTTAGAAGTCGTGTCCTCCAGCTCTCCATGTTTCCATTGCTTTTTTAACCAACCTTGTCTAGTATATTTTACATCCTTAAACACTCAGTTATCAATGCTGTTGAAATTTTTCCTGTAGTTATTTTAGTTCCATGGCTATGTTCTTCTTTCTGTTGTTTAACCCTTTCAGGATCTTTTGGTAAATGTATACCAGGTTGCGTCACTCTTTTCCATTTCCGCCATACTTTCCGTTCTTTAGGAATGTAGTCGTCGATAGTTAAGGGAGTGGTAGATCTGTTCTTAGTAGAGATGTTAAGATATTCCACGTCGTTAGTAAACATGTTATTCGTTTGTAATTTCTTGGGGTATTTCAATTTTCGGTGTCATGTATATATATTTCTTCCTTTGTATATATATTTCTTCCTTTGTATATATATTTCTTCCTTTGATCATCCATTCTGGTAAGTCTGTTTCGTGGATATATCTTAGTTGGTTTTGCATTAGCATTTTATGTAAGTTTGTGATTCTATAAGACCAATAGGCATGTATTCTATCAAGCCCTCGTGCTTTCCAGTTTGACATATTTCTTAAGGTGTTCTTGGGCGTTTCTTCATTAACTTCGATTGCTCTTCTCTCTTCAATTCGCTGAGTATCTTCTTTTATTTATTTTCAGCCATTTTTATTATTATTATTATTATTATTATTATTATTATTATTATTATTATTATTATTGTCTATATATTAATACGAGAGTGTGTGTTCGTGTGCCACGCTTCCGGCAAAAGCTCTGCGCATGCGTGTCGCACCTAGATTTTGAAAAACATTCAACTCGTCTAAACGTTTAGAAACATTTTCAAGTATTTCCCTTTGGCGCAAAGGTTAGCCACGTAGTATTTTTGACTTTGGCCCGACTAGTTTATAGTTCGATCTCAACCAACCTCTAAGATGTGTTTCTACATTTTGAGGAAAAGGGGAAGAGAGTTAGGGAGGGGACAATAGCGTGTGTGATTTTGTGTGTCATGCTTACATCAAAAGCAACGAGCTTCCGAACCTTTGTATGCTTCTCGTGAATTGGCTTAACCTTTTGGCTAAGATCAAAGTGTAGTATCTGTTCCGATGGATGCTGCACTCCATAGACTGGTATTGTCTTGACCTTCGAGGCTTGATTTACGCCGGTCTATGGGTCTTTCCTGTACAGTTCTAGGAGGTCCACTCTCCCAGGCTTCGCCTCCCTTCTTTGGGAAGGAGTAAGTTTATTGCTTACTGCCTGGGGCGCCCCTACCGGGGAATGCCAACGGGGCTGCCCAGGCAATGTTTAATGGCCAGAGTGCTCACCTTCTCGAGCGCTGGCTTTTCAAACCCCACTTTCCCGACCCGACTTTGGGTCACGTCTTACTTGTGGGAGTAAGATAAACTGGCCTTGTGCCTAATTCCTGGAGAGGAGTAAATAAATATTCATGAATTAGAGCCAAATTTAATTTAATCGAAAACATTCACAAAGTAAGGTTTAGTCGTCGAAATATTACCTTCACTAGAAATATTGTATATAAAGAAGTTTTGTAAATTGTTTCATGTATTGTTCATTTTTTAAAAAAATAAATATACAAGTCCAAATCTTATCATATTTTATTCAAACATGTATAGGTTAGGAACAAGATAATTAGTATTAAAAACATCATTTCGTGTAATTTACACGGGTTCAGCTAGTTATTATTATTATTATTATTATTATTATTATTATTATTATTATTATTATTATTATTATTATTATTATTATTATTGTTATTATTATTATTATTATTATTATTATTGTTATTATTGTTATTATTGTTATTATTATCATTATTATTATTATTATTATTATTATTATTATTATTGTTATTATAATTATTATAATATAAAAGAAAATAGAAGGTTCCTCTGGCTACATATTGTCGGTAGTATATAAGATGAACGAGCATATACTACACTGCTTTCCAAACTCTACTTCCCCCACAAAAGAAAGAGGTAATATCTGGAAAGATTTCAACATGACGAACAAATATGTACTACACTAGTCTCGGAAAGGGAGAAGTAATGCCTGGATATATCATCTTATGACAACAAAAAAGATACTACACCACCCCCGTAAAGCGAAATAGGTAATGCCTGAGAGGATCGTACAATAATAACAGAACAGATACTACACTACAAACCTGAATTAAGTATTGAAGTATAGTGCAATAGAACCAGTAATAGTAGTACCAGTATAGTTTCGTCTCCAGGCAGACAGATACTAAATCTAAGTTAGGTAAACGATTATTACTGTTTTTACTATTTACTCACTCGGATATTTCACATAGATCATCATCAGTGATTGCTTACTGATAATACGCGGTGTTGTTCCCTGGAGTATCGGTGACAATATTTCTTCTACATTTCAAGTAATCTCAATTTCTGTCGATAATCATTGAAAATAATTTTGCGTCATCACAAGAGCCGCTTACTATTGATTTCCCGCTGCCAACTACCATTGGGTTGGCAATAAGCCTTCCAAAGTGCGTACAAATAAACCTCCCTAAGTCTCCAGTACTCTTCGCACTCCATTAAGCTGTTCTAGTGGAGGTATGTTCTGTACTATTACTCCTCGGTCTTCCCATCCTCCTTGATCCTTGATATCACATTGTCTGATTTTATTAGTAGGCGCGCATCTTCTTTTCTCGTTGATCCATGTGGTTCAATTTCCATATTGCTAGTTAGCGTTTGTACTTTATGTGAGCTGGTTTACCGCATTTGATGATTGTCATGAAGATTTTAGCTGTTTTTATCATTGCGTGTGTGGTAGACTCTCAATCCCTTTCATAAGCGATGACTCATTTGTATTGTATATATATATATATATATATATATATATATATATATATATATGGAGAGAGAGAGAGATATATGAGTATATATTACTAACACTCCTAATTTAGCTTGTTTTTCTTAACTTTTTGTATCGTGTTTTATTTCTCGCCGTGCACATATGATGACGAAACAAAATGAAGACACCACAAAATGAGAACATCTCGAAAGAATGATATGATCCATTAAAACAGATTGAAGATAACTTGCTACGGTGGATGGCGTGACAAAATGATGACGTCATGCATCAAATAAGAGTGAAAGATTGAAAACTCTTTTATCTAGACAACACGTGACATGGTCGTCTTCAACACAACCTTTACCCTAACCCTAACTCTAACTTTAAGCCTCCAGCGATTCTAGTCTAGTATTAAAACACTTGCTCTCCCCTATGTTCTTGTTGTTCGCGTTCACACTGGATTAATGAATACCTCACAAAATGAAGGCTTTACTAAATGATAACGAGCAATCGTTTCTAAGTTTTTTTTTTGTTGAGGGGGTGGGGTGTTAAAAAACGAAGACAAGTTTCTCTTCATTTTTTTCGAGTTTAACATTTTATAAGATTATTAAATAAGCGTGAATAAAATGTTATTTAAAAAATACATATTTAATTGTGACGAATAAAACAGGTATTAGTTGCTTAACTAGAAATATTACAATGATTCTTATCATGTTACGTGTATTTTTCATGTTATAAAATTTAGAAATACACTTACTACGAGTGGAAGTGTTTTCGTGTTATTTTGTAATGCAGCGTG
>OY744525.1:32877268-32904768 GCA_963556195.1 Sepiola atlantica
TAATAGAATGAAAAAGAAAGTTGCGAGGAATTCTGAACATCACTGAGATAACATCGCGGAGATATATTATAATAACAGAATACTAAGCCTTTAATTGATTCGAACCCCGTTTCACTAAAAAATAGAATATTTTATCATTCAAATTAATAAGAAAAAAAGGTTTTAAAACATTGAAGTCGTTTTCATAAATAGTGCATCTTTAAATGTGGTATCCAAAGGCATTTTCATGTCTATTTCACATTACTTAATGATGATTCAAAACTTTTTTTATTACCAATATAAGCGGCCAAGGGCGTTTTAGTTCAAAGTTAAAAAATAAAGTTGCCATTAAACTACCCTACGACGAATTTTAAAATCACTTCAATAATATCGAGGAGATAAGCTACCGTCACAGAATACAGACAATACCTCTTTAAATTTATTCGGATTCTGTCTCTGAAGAGGAATATTTTATTATTCGAAATTAATCAGAAAAAGTTAATAAAAATACCCCAAAAAATGTAAATGATTTTTAATAAATATTGCATCTCGAAACGTGATCTTAAAATGCATTTGTTTATCTTTTTAATATTACTTATATATATATATATTAAACAAAGTGTTGCAACAACATCCGGACCAAGGTTTCAGATCCGAGAAAATCGGACCTTCATCAGCGGAGTCGTATGGCTTGATGAGTGAGAACAACCGCCAGGAATTTCAAAATATTGTCTGTTGGAAAGATGGAACACTTTCAGATCTAAAATTGTCACGTGCGTGGAATATACGTAGTCACTTATGGAAAGGTTTCAGATCAAAACAACAGCGACGCTGTACATAGAAAAAGCAAGAAATTAAATGGGAATAACGTTAACAGTTAGACAGATGGGAAACTAGCAGGTTTGAATTGTCACGTGCGTGGAATTACGTAGCCCGTTATGGAAAGGATTCAAATTTAACTAATAGAGACGCTATATATGTAATCGAAAGTAAATGGAGATAAAGTTAAAAATAAAAATACAATTAATATTAAGTTAAAAATTATATTGAAATAATATGCTAATGTAATAATATATTACTAAAAAAATATTAAATAATAAATCATTAAAATTAAACTTATAATTAAATCAAGTGTAGTCACACCATTTATAAATCTTTAAAGTTCTAAGGGTACTAACTATAAAATAATTTAAGGTACTTATAATAAAAGAAAGATGAAGATGGGAATAAAGAAAGATGAAGAAAAATAAAGATTAAATAAATACACTGTTAGATAAAATACCTTTTTTATTTTATCTAACATAAAATTGTGTAAAAATAGAAATAAAAGATAAAAATCAAGAGAAGGAAACATGGGGATATGGGGTACTCCACATTAGAAATTTTAAATTAGAATTTTAAATTTTAAAACAGTTACATACATAAATATAAAAAACAATCCATAATTAAAACATGCAATAATAGAAATCTAGTTTAGGGCCACAGTCGGGATACCATAGAGTTCAATCCGAAATTCGAAAGCCGAATCCATCATCGTGAAATCCAAAATCTTTAAAGTCCGTATTCTGGGTACTCTGCGGTTATGACCTATGTATTTTGTTCTGCCCAATTTATCAGAAGTGCCTTTCTCCTGTGAATACAGTCATTGTATATCTCCCCTTTTTTGTTTAGACATATAATGTTGGGGTCATTGATGGTTCGCAAAATGTTATATTATTCAGCATCGCAAAGTGCACAGAGACCAGATATTGTGGAATATGGTGTTCGCCTTTCAATTAATTTCCAACTTATGGTAAAAGGTGTTCCCTCATCCTTTAGTTCCCATATACGAGCCCCTAAAGCTGTATTTACTTTATCTCTATATTTGAAGGTATGCCTGTGGGCATATAGTCTTTGCTTAAACATGCCCTTTGTCATACCAATGTATATCTCCTTCTTGTCCGTTGGTTGTCTGGAAATGCTCGCCTCATATACTATTGATGTTACTTTGCAGTTCCCATCCAAGAGGCATTGATCTCTGGTTGTACAGGAGCAGGCTGTATCCTCTATTGGTTTAGGTTCGGCTATTATAATATTCTTCATAGATGGGAAGCATGAGTAACTCGTTTTTATAGAGTTCCTGTTAAAAAATGTGTGGAATTTGTGCTGTGGTGGGAAGTGTCTATCTAATAATATGAGGAAGGTTTGGCCTACCTTAGTTTTGCAGTTTAGAGAAAAAGGGGGGGGGGAGAACCAGATAATGTTCCGATTTCTGTTGCGGTTCCTAGTGTTACAGTGTTGGGTGGGCCCACACATTAATATATATATATATATATATATATATATATATATATATATATATATATATATATATATATATATATATAGTTAAAGGATAGAAAGTATATGCTAAAACATATTTTACCCCCCCCCCGTGGAAAAGTTATTCAAATTTAATTTCTTGCTATTTCTATGTTTTGATCTGAAACCTTACCATAACTGACTACGTATTTTCCACGCACGTGATAATTTTAAATCTAAAAGTGTTCCATCTTTACAACAGACAATATTTTGACATTCCTGGCGGTTGTTCTCACTCATCAAGTTATACGACTCCGCTGATGAAGGTCCGATTTTCTCTGATCTGAAACCTTGGTCCGGATGTGGTTGTAACACTTTGGTTAATATTAATAAATATCATGCTCTTATTAATTATCTAGTTAATTTTAGTTTTGCATTAATAATTGAGCACTCTGCTGGGAAACTCACCCAATTAAGAAATACGGTATACATATATATATATATATATATATATATATATATATATATATATATATATATATATGTGTGTGTGTGTGTGTGTGTGTGTGTGTGTGTGTATTAAAATAGATTAGGGCAACATAGTTACTTTCTTTTTTAGTAAATATATAAATAAATATTATGTTCTTATTATTTTATTTTTCTTAATAATCGAACATTCTGTTTGGGCTAATTTTATATACCCCCACAACCCTCCACACACACACACACATATATATATATATATATATATATATATATATATATATATATATATATATAGTTAAAGGATAGAAAGTATATGCTAAAACATATTTTACCCCCCCCGGGGGAATGTTAAACATTGTTTTTTACATATTCTTTTAAAGCATCTTTTTAAAAAAAATTAGCATAAAATACAGGCATACGCCTAAAAGCACTGATAATGCAGAATACAATAATAAAATAAAAATCAGGACATATATTTTTATTTATTTTAAATATCATATATTTGTATTTAAGTTTTGCAATAATTTAGCTAAAAACATAGCCTTGTCAAGTAGAGAGATACTATAAGCAGTAGTAGTTCCTTGTCTCCCGTCAGAATGAAAAAGAACGAAGATGTTATTTTTTTTTAATATATACTGGTCCCTTGTTTTTAAAGAATATGAAAAAACACCAACAATCTTTAACATTTCCACGCTGCACTGCGTTTCCCATATTCAAAACAGGCCAAACTGTGAGATCACATTTGATTGTATGAATACTTTTTCTGCATTTTTCTTCATCCTGAGCATATCTCACAATAAAGACGAAACGTTGATGAATACATAAATACTATAGTGTTTGGCTTTCTTTTTTCATTTTCCGTTACGTCGCATCATTTTGTCCTTATCTGTATTCATATATAATACACACACACACACACACACATATATATATATATATATATGTATATACATAAATTGTATACATATATATATATATATACATTATATACATATATATATATATATATATATATATATGGGAAAAAAGAAACAATGTTTCAGACAATATGTAAAATAATAGTTTTCGACAACAACATGTCGATTTACCCTTTCTCACGTTTGCTCTCGCTTTCTCTTCTTCTTCGTTTCGTCTTCTTCAACTGACGTTCTAAAGATACTGGTTGATTGGTATCTCTTTCTTCTTTTTCCTCTTTTTCATCTTCTTTTTTTTTTCTCTTTTCATAACATTCCTCGCATTCCTTTTTCTCCCCGTTTTGTTGTTCTCTGCACGTGACATTTTCTTCCAATCGCATTCTCTGTATAAATTTGAAAACGTTTCCGTTTTGAAATAAAGTTTATTAACTGATCGAAAATGGTCGTATCTACGGCCGAAATATCTCGGTGGAACTTTACAACATGAGTTTTTGAGTTTATTTTTGTCAGTTGTTGAATTGCTTATTCTTTATTCCATTTTTATTTTTACATATATATATATATATATATATATATATATATATATATATATATATATATATATATATATATATATAATTATCTATATATATGTATATATATATATATATATATGTAGAGAGAGACATTGGTCTTTTACACATAGTTTAAGATGTTACGTGCAAACACCAGTCATTTTTAAACAGCCACACGATGACACTTATATTAATAGATTATCAATATCACATTAGTATAATCATCATTATTAGTATAATCATGACTGCTACTGGAGTATAGATAACTTTCGCAATTATCTTATTGATAGCTTTTATTTCTTTAAGATTGAACTCAATAGCGTTTTAGTCTACATGTTCTGTGATACGCAAAGTGCGTCACCTGACGACTTTGTCTAGCCTCGTCTCACGAGAACTGCTTATACAAACGAGAAGTGGTGACGTGATAGCGAGAAGTCAACAGTTCAAAGTCCGCCATTTTGGTGTTTGTTTTATTATAGTTTATTTTATTATCTAATTTTGTGAAAAGTTTTTGGCACGATTTTTACTTCGTCTTCTATCCATACGCTGAGGTTAATTACCATGAACTGTTTTCAGAGTCAGGTGTCAATATCTGAATGGTGACTTAATTAGTTGTCTAAATCATCGCTCCTCTTCTGCCCATTCCCCCGTGCCGCCATTCTTACACCAGGTCGTCTTTATATTCTTCTTATTATTATATATAGTATTATTATATTGATCGTTTTTAACTTTTCTTTACTTAATAAACGTATTTAGATGCTGCTGAAATTAGCGAGTGGAATGTTTAGGCCGAGTTGTAGCAGTGGAAAACATCTAGTTAAATAGAGTTTTATAAATTAATTCAAACGGTTTTAATTGAACAACGCAGGCAGAACTAAAAAAAGACTGCCTAATTGAATAACTTTAATTCCATTGCGTATAGTTATTATATCAACGTTCAGACGGATTCGTTCAACGGCTTCATATAAGGTGTTCTGCTGAAGAGCTTATTGAGAATTTTAAGTATGAATACTCAATCATCTATTAATTAATTATATTAAACTTATGGTCGGGGACCGCAGGAATTTGTATATAACTCGATATAATCCCCTTGTAGTGTTACATATACCACGTGCGGAGAAGAGTTCTCTGAGCTAATATCCTTGTGCCAGACAGAGAAACGCCTATTTTTAACGAGGCTTAAAGAAGTTGGCGTATGAATGTTATAAAAAACAATCTTAGATTAATCAGGAGGAAATGTCAAGGAAATAACTCTTAATTTAAGAGAGAGAGAGAAAGAGTATTTTGGGGGCGGCTTCTTTATCCATCGAAGTGAGATAAAGTAAATATTGCCGCAGTCTAGAAGGATTTCATCTTCAAATAAGAAGAGATAATAGTTTTTATAGTAATACGTAAATAAATGAAATGAAAGTGATTTATTTTTGCTTCAAGATATAACTTATGTATTTACCCAATAAATACTATACAAAAATATATTAATCATAGTCTGGTGATACTAGATCAGGCTGCCCTGTGGCTCCCTGAGACGAAATTCACCTACATTGACGTTTTTTTTCTTCTTTTTTGTTTGTAAAACTTAATTATGTTCTACAAAACCAAAAACAAAAACAACAGCCCCTCTCCCTTTCTCCCTCCCCTTTTTTATTTTTATTTTTCCTACCCTACTCCCGGTCCTGGATATGACCTTAAACTACATCCGATGGTGAGATCCGGCTTACGGACTTTGGGGAATATGGAGCCTCCTCTTAATTACCATTGCTCCCAGGTCAACCCTGACCCGGAGTGGTAGTACCTGTTAGGGTCCCAACTATGGGTTAAATAGAAACAGATATTAAAAGGGGAAAGAAACAAAAAAGAGAAGAAAACAAGACCAGATTCGGCATTAAATAACCCAAAAAGGGTTGATATGCCGTAAAACAAAACTACCAAACCATACCAATTAATCATAGTTAATTACTGTCTCATGCAAACACTGAGTACCGTATTTTTTCATGTAATTTGATAAATACTTTTTTTCGTACAGGCTATGTAGCGGTATGAGCTAAGAAAAATAGAAATTGCGATACCCATATAATGTACCAACAAAATAAATATTTCGTAAGTAACCCGACAAGCCTGACTACCAAGAAAAATCGCACATTTTAATGTAGAGGCCCCCAGATTTCGAAAAACCTTCTATTATAAGAGCTTACGTTTCCCCGAATTTATTTACATTTATTATTAAAAACTGTGTTCTGAAGCTACGGTAGTCAAATTACATCCCGTAGCTGCAATCAGTCCTCCATGCTAGTCCCAGGCCATCTAGCCTTGTCATGCGCAAGTTGCCGTAGGCAATGAAGTTGTTTCGCTGTACGTAGTGGTCCTAGTCTCCCATGCTTGAGGTCAGCACGTAGTGTGCCCAGCAGATTTGTGCAGTGCCGTCCTAGACGCGGTTGGTAGGCTTGCGAACCAGTAACGGCAAACACTAGTGCCCTCTGTGCGGGAGTGTCAGGGCCTATTCGTCGGACAGGGCCTATTCGTCGGACTTGTTCAGCGACCTTTGTGGAGAGGGTTTTTTCGTTGCACAGCTCGTATAGTGCTTTGTTCCTGATAAGTTTTGTTATGCAGAAATTATATGCAATGTGACCAAACGTCTTGCTACCCCACTTAGGTGCTCCCTATAAATATATCTCTAGTATCAGTAGCTCTTTACGTTTCACTATCAATATGCATTGTTTGGTGTGAATAAAATGTTTTTTATAAAAAGGACGAGTATCAACTAGTCAGTAAAAAGTAACTTCTTATTTCTTTAAATCAAAACGCATTTTTATAAGTATCTGAGCGAGTAATGGTTTTAATGACCAAAAGAAAATATGTGTGAAATGTATATTTTTCTTAAAGATTCAATTTTTTTAAAAATTATTCCAGAAAACAATCCAGACAGAATCTGTATTGAAAAAGAGAGAAATTACGTATGAATTCCAGCAATTGCCCAACTCCGTGTAATTTGTTGCAATAATACATCTAGTATTAAAATTAATCAGCCTCATTGAAATGTCCTAATTATTTAGATGATTGCAATGGCATTTAGTAATAACATGTTGGAAATAGATTGATGTCGTTATTTTCAACCTGAAGGAAGACTATAATTAAATAATGTCTTTAAATTGTTAATTACGCGTGGATATCTTTTGGTCGCTCGCACATAAATAGATGGAGACAAGGTGGATGATTAATTGGTAACTTCATTTTAGTGTTCACGAATTATTGAGTAGGAGCACACAATTATATTTTCCGGTAAATTATGCCATTGCAAGAATGATAAGTATCGAGGAAAGGAACGAACTCTGATCCAACAGACATACAAAAATAATTACCCGTTTTATTAATTCACTTCCACTAAGCGTCGCTTTTGGCAGCCAAGCAAAAATATCGTTCTTTAAAACCACACCGACAGACAAAAATCGACTTATTTTAATTTGGAAAGTAATTAACCGAACGGGGGAACCATGTTGAAGTGGATACGGACGCGGTTGACAACTCAGCGTGCCGTGTTCGAAATCTGTTTTATCCGAAGCACCACTTAAAGTATGGAGGTTAGTAATTTTCATGTGGTCACTCCTTGTTAAAATAATAAACAAAAACGAATCCAGAAAATGCGTGGAATATATATATATATATATATATATATATATATATATATATATATATATATATATATATATATATATATATATATATATATATATATATATATATATATGTATATATATATATATATATATATATATATATATATATGTATGTATATATATATATATATATATATATATATGTATATATATATATATATATATATATATATATGTGTGTATATGTATGTGTATGTGTATGTAACTGTTTGTTTATATGTGTGTGAACAAAATCTGTTTGGATAAAATCCAACAAAACGTTGATGAGTTAATAAAAATAAAATGTCACTCTGTGTGTAAATGCTCACAGAGAGATAAAAACTAGCGATTGGACGATTCCAATATTTACCCCGATTCCGATACAATTACCGTTTCTCTTCTAAATTTCTGATTCCGATACAATTACCTTTTCTCTTCTAAATTTCTGATTCCGATACAATTACCGTTTCTCTTCTAAATTTCTGATTCCGATATAATAACCGTTTCTCTTTTAAATTTTAGATTCCGATACAATTACCGTTTCTCTTCTAAATTTTTGATTCCGATACAATAACCGTTTCTCTTCTAAATTTCTGATTCCGATACAATAACCGTTTCTCTTCCAAATTTCTGATTCTGGTACAATTACCGTTTCTTTTCTAAATTTCTGATTCCGATATAATTACCGTTTCTCTTCTAAATTTCTGATTCCGATACAATTATCGTTTCTCTTCTAAATTTCTGATTCCGATACAATCACCGTTTCTCTTCCAAATTTCTGATTCTGGTAAAATTACCGTTTCTCTTCTAAATTTCCGATTCCGATGCAATTACCGTTTCTTTTCTAAATTTCTGATTCCGATACAATTATCGTTCTCTTCTAAATTTCTGATTCCGATATAATTACCGATACTTAACATGTTGATTAATTACAAACAAACAGATTAACCAAATAAAGATATTGTATTAGCCAAAAAGTTCGTTTTTACTAATGTAATATTTCTGGCTTATTAAAGATTGTTTTATATTCCTATTCTTTAAATCATGTAGTTGGTGTAACGAGTATGTTCATGTCAGTATGTAATAGACCTCCGAGAAGAGTTCTTACATTTTTGCTTTTATTTCAGGCTTGAAACGGAAGATCAAGCAGAGCACTACCGACATCTGATACTTCTTTTACTAGAGAAAAGGAAATAAAACTACAGAGACCTTCATAACTATATACCATGTATATGGGTAGAATGTTGTTACAGAACGGGTGTGCCAGAAATGGTTTGTTCGATTCCGAAAAGTAATTCTTTCAATGAGAGATGTTCCTCGCTATCACCGGCTTAAGATGATCGACAGTAACAAAGTGAGAGCCATAGTTGAATAATATTGCTGTTTGACAACCAGACAAACTGTAGACATTCTCAAGATTTTCAAATCGAACGTGGACAATGAATTGCATAAACTCGGTTATGTTTCTAAACTTGATGTTTGGGTTCCCATAAACTGATAGAAGAAAAAAACGAATGTAATGTGTTTTTCCTTTATTTACTTTTTAATTTAAATGCACATAGCTAAATAATAATTCGGATTTTCAATTCATTCAACGAAAAATAGTAAAGTGTAACACGCCATGCAAAGAGACAGATAGAAGATATTTACGTCCACATGCAATCTGATTGTGTCTCTAAAGCCGCTTTTAACCTCCATATGATAGTAGCTGTCATGACCTCCTCCTGTTAGGTCGTTCCACAAGGCAGAAACACGGACAGAGGATCCTACCTTTTTTCATTGAGCAATAATACTCGAATCCAGCTCTGAAACTAAATATTTAAAAACGTTTATTTTTATGTACGCTTATTTATGAAAATAACGTTCCTATACACAATTTTATTTTAGTAAAGTTTCCAAATAATGACGATTTTTCTCGTCAACGAGATTAAAATTTATCAATTTTAATCTCGTTGTGAATATTTCTTTCCGTAGTTGTATTCGAATATTTTAAATTATAATTAATGTTTTGAATTATTTAAATGTACAGTATAAATATATGAAAGTCCTGATTAATATTTTATATAACTTATTAGTTAGTGAGCTTATTTTTTTTTACTGCGGTATTGAAGCACGCCCTGGGTACGTAAGAAGATCTATATTTACTGAGATTATATAGCGCGTATTCTTTTAGATAAGTATTTCGGTACTTATATCGATCTTGACCCAGTTTCCGTGAGTTTCTTGTCGGAGGCGTTCAGCTATCCCACGCAAACGCCCGAGAGATTACGAACCGATTTGTACCAGACGACAATTTTAATACAGTGCTGCGTCCTATGATTATAAAGTTTTGTTTTTTGTTGTTGTTAGGGTTAGGATTAGGGTTTAGGGTGTAGGGTTACGATTAGGGTGTAGGGTTAGGTTTTAGGGTTTAGGGTTTAGGGTTAGGGTTTAGGCTTAGGGTAAAAAATGTTATTAGATAACAGTAATTTCGCTTGTTTTATTTGTTTTGTTGTTTAAAAATTTCTTGCAACTATAACTAAAAATTCTAGGACGCAGCAACGTATCAAAATAACAAAAAATATTTATTTGATAACAGTAACTTCGCTATGTTTTGCTTGTTTTGTTTCTTTTTTTGTTGTTTCTTTTAGAACATTTCTTGAAAATATAACTTAAAATCATAGGACGCAGCACCGTATCAAACTGGTCGTCTGGTACAAATCGGCTCGTCATCTCTCGGGCGTTTGCGTAGGATAGCCGAACGCTTCCGATAAGAAACTCGCGAAAACTGGGTCAAGATCGATATAAGTACCAGTATTTCAATTTTGTATTATTAATATCCTTTTTGGTTATCATATTCACTACGTTTCGGCCGATGTAATGTTATTTTATATACTTGAGAACCTTCTAGTTAAAATTAACAAATCTGTATGTCGGACTCGGTAAGCTGGACAGAATTTCGAACCGAACATTTTATTTAATCCAATTGGGTAGATTGGTCTCGTTTGCGGATGAGGATGGAAACCGCAACTTGGTGTTATGGGTGATGAACACCGATCGAAAATTAAATTTAAATTTTCGTCGATGATGTTGTACTCGAGAAGGAAGTCTCATCGCATCATATGCTGCTCACGTGAGAACAGATTTCGTCTTCACAGACACTCTTTGTACGTCTTTTTCTTCTTCTTTCGTGTGAATCAGATGATTCTGGTGTTGGCATTAGTTTCCCCGATGTTTTTTCTAGTTAGAAATCTTTCCGGAAAGACATCGGGTACTTACGGGAAGGACCACGAGAAGATTGCCAACATCCCTAAGTGAAAGTAGTAATGTGGAACCGACTGGATTCGAACTTGGAACACGCAGGTCTTCAGTCTGTGTCGATATCAAGTTAACCACCGTACCCCTCCCACTCTTTGTAGGTAAGCGTGGAAAGCACTGCCACCATCTTGGTTAACCACCGTTGAACACGCTCCAAGTGACGATATTTTTTTGTAGGTAAAAGTTTGTTATTTGGATGCCACCCTCAAGAATAAGCCGTACCATAGTTATGTCTGGCGGAACGTGTGTGTCGTTAAGTTTATAAAGGCTCTCCGAACCAGTTAAACAATTCGGCTGATTTTGTTCTTCATCTGGATACAATTGTTGCATAGTCATACTCTTCTTACACTGCGTATCTCTCTTCCCGATACGAGCAGTAGCTTTACTCGTTTCGTATACTCGTCCCTGAAAGGACCGTGGCAGTTCACATTTAATACTCGTCATTTCTAAAACATCATAAATCACATAGTGCATATATTGTTTGCATACCTTTAGTTTTCTCCCTCGCCGTGTAGAGGGTCGTGTCGTCTAGTGGTTGAATTCTTTCTTCTCTTCCGCACTGCCGTGATTCCTCGCCGCTGAAACAAAACTCCATGATCGGGTCGGACTGCGGGTCAGTTTTTATTTCAAGCGCTAGTTATCAAATCTAATATGAGATATTCACTACGTCGAGAGATAGGGAGAGAGAGCAATCACTACTTTATTGTAGTTAGTTAACAATTATTTTCTAATCACTCGTGGAGGAGGGGAAGAGATCTCTCGCTTATATTTTCTTAGGGAAATATTTCCATTATTTGTTGTAAATTACATTTTAACAATCTCGTCTAATCGGTTTGCCTCCAAAACCCAGACTGACGAACTTTGCTTCTCACGAAGAACGAGTGACGTCACGGATCCCTCTGTTTTCCACTCAAGGCCTGTGTCGTCACAGAGCCTCTCACTGGTGCACACCGACCCTTGATTCGGGGTCTCGTCACACGGTGGCATTGTCACGTCTGTGATTTTCCGCCTGTGAGAACATGCCCTATTCTGCACTCAACTGCCGGTCCACCCCGCGTTAATTCGCGAAAGTCAAACCAACGATACGGGGCCATTATTCAACACAATGGCGCGTTTAATTTTAGATAAGTATTGCTATGTTGTATTATTTATATTATTTGGACAACCATTCTAATTTTTGTTGCAATATTCGCAACGTTTTGACCGATGTAAAGTTTGTTTATATATATATATATATATATATATATATATATATATATATATATATATATATATATATATATGAAAAATATTTGTTGTTGTTTATTATCTACGGACGTATACGTTTCGTCTCTTTTCAATCAAGACTCTTCAGCGTAGAAGTATGACTATTCACTACCGGTCACTCGGTTCGAAACCCTGGATTATAAGTATTTTTCAACTTCAATCCAACGTCTAAAACCTCGCGGCCAATATCCGAACAGCTGATAAACGGTGGTAGTTTAAATACATTTATAAGCGGCGATGAGCGACACAGGCATTCTACTTATATTAAGGAATGATGCATTATAAAGCAAATGACGTCACGCTGTATTTGCACTACTACTAAAGTGCTCTACTAATATATATATATATATATATATATATATATATATATATATATATATATATATATATATATATACTTGAGAGCTTTCTAGTCACAATTAAGAAACCTTTATGTGGAAGACGGTTATCTTGACAGAATTTCAAACCGAAAATTGTATTTAATCCACTAAGGTAGATTGTTCTCGTTCTATCTGCCATGACCGGATATGAGTGTTGATTTTATGTTATTTTTAGTTATTACTGTCTGTAATACTGTCACATAGAACTGATTGTAAACTAACACTTGTAACTGTACAAATGACACTAAGACGTGAAATACAACGAGTAATAATATTGATGTTCATCATTAAATGCAGCAGTCTGCGTATCATTATCGTAGTGAAAAACAAATATACCATAAATTAATTGATAATTTAAATGTTCAATGTAATTAAATACGTATTAACGTTTTAGTTGAATATTGTATAATTATAAATGTTACTTGATTCATCTAGTTTTTATTAACACTAATAGATCATTATTTAAGATGTAACAATCCAATCTAATAAACAAAAACATCGTAAATGAATCGATTATTTGATTAATACATTAGTTAGTTATCAATTACTTGGATGATTGTTTAATTTCAAATCATGTTTTAACGCAGTAACATTTTACCAGATAAGTTTATACCGATATAAACACTTATTTACTGAAGCAGTTACGGTTTCTATTTGTCCTCTTTATTTTTAACTAGCAGAAAATTGAAGAACAAAGGGAACTTATACTCCCATCTCTCAACTATATAATTAATTTTACTTGAGTTTTTAATTATTAGTATCAATTTTAGTATCCAGTAAGTCACAATTACACTGCTACACGAATCACTAGTATCTCCCTATTTGACATATATAAAAAAGAGTCGCTAACCTAATCGGTCTCGCACTGTCTACCAAACTCCACCCCCTGTCCCATCGCCGCTATGTTTAACCCTGTGTATTGGTTTTACAAGTACTTCCAATAGATGTGCCTGAACGAACTTACGTCACTTGCACCCCACAACGTAACCCAACTAGTAGCAAAATCACTTTCTCTTCACTGTCGACGACCTCAGCTGCCAGAAACCTACATTAATAGCTTCGTTTCTCGGACTACTTGTCATCTTTCTCCGACTGTACCTATATGCAGAAATGTAAATGTAATGTGAACAAACATCTTGCTTCACAACTCCTCACTTAGGATGTCCCCTATAAATCTGGTCCTTAATAACAGTAGCTCCTTGCATCTCACTGGCAAAACTTCCCTATTATGAGTGATTAAAAGTAAAAAAAAAAAAGCTAGTAAAATGGTAAATAATAATAAATATTAAATGTTCGTATTATTCCATGACTATGAAATAGCATAGTCGCAGAAAAAAAACACTTTAAATTAATGTGGGGGGTTTAAATATCAGTGTACATACACAAACACTGGAAGGATGGTACTATTTGATAGAAATCAGAGTATTTTATAGGTTGTCATAATAAAACTAAAAGACAAATATTATAAAAACGTATTTTGTGCGTGTGATACAAAGTAGTCCTGAATGTTCTGAAACTAAAACATTGACTGTTTTTTTGTTCAAAATCTATTCATACATGACAACATAACTAATTTCATATGTCTAAATTAAAGTTTTAGTTTTCCCTTCTACTCCTAATCCAATTAAGTAGAACTATTGTATGCAACAACTGTTCCCAAATCACAGGATCAGTTGTATGCACCAACTGTATCAGACTTGAGGAAGTAATTTCCTTCATTGAAATCCTCGCTAAGTGTTACCTTAGAAATATTATTTTAAATATTTTACCTCCTGGGTCTCTTGACTCGGAGCAAAATCTGTAGTAATTGTTCTGATACTACACTTCACTTTTCTTATGTTCGGTCAGTGAAAAAGAAATCATTATGTACTGAGACAATGTTTATTTTGGTTCTAATCTAGAGTACCTCAGTGTAGTATCTGTTCCGATGGATACTGCACTTCATAGATCGGTATTGTCTTGGGCTTCGGGGCTTGATTTCCGCCGGTCTATGGGTCTGATTTGTCCTGTGCAGTTTAAGGAGGTCAACCCTCCCAGACTTTGCTTCCCCTCTTTGGGGAGGGGTAAGTTTGTTGCTTACTGTCTGAGGCGCCCCTACCGGGAAATGCCGACGGGGCTGTCCAGGCAATTTTTAATTGCTAGAGTGCTCACTTTCTCGGGCGCTGGCTTTTCAAACCCCACTTTCCCGACCCGATCTTGGGTCACATCTTACTTGTGGGAGTAAGATAAAACTGGCCTTGTGCCTAACTCCTGGGGAGGAGTAAATAAAACCTCGTTTTGAGAACCTGGATTTACCCCACATTAAAAACGATAATGTGTCTAACTCGTGCAAGGAAAAGTAAATAAGAACTAGCATGTGTCCTCATCGTTGCCTTTTTTATTGATTTTATTTCCCGGGCCTAACACTTACTCTCATTATGAAATACATAGATATTTGTATATTCTATTAAAGTTCTCCTTTATTTCTCAGACGTTAAGTTAGTAAAGAAGTTAACAACATTTATGTTCCTCTCTCCTTAATCGACCACTTAACCATGTTATAGTATATATTTGTTGTATTCTCTTCGTTTTAGCGGACTCCAGGACAAGAATTCATCTAATCAATCTAGTCTTATGGAGTATTCAGCTAAGCCGTGTTACTTGAGGTAGCATCACTAGGGGAAGGTGCACAATTCCTCGTATGAGCAATAGTATAGCCGTACTGAGGGGATCTATTTGTGCTGAGAATATTATGTTATTTTGAATATTTGGTAAGGGTGTAATTGTAGGCTTAAATGTCACGTTGATAGATGTTGTACAAAGAGACCGAATACACTCGAGGTTAGTGTCTAGTGGGTTATTTGAACTCTCCTGTATGAATGGGGGCCATTTTGTACCGCTAATTCTAATCTTGAACTCCATATTAGCATATATGTTAGTTTTCATTCCGATAACTTTGAATTTTCAGATTATATATAAAATATGATAGAGAAACACGTCATTCTTACTGTCTATGAATCTCTGGCGCGTACGAATACGCCGCGATTTTAACGTAAACCTTCGTATTACAAAGATAATAATAGTATTATATCCCTCGTAATCTTATATATAAAGTAAAGACGTTTTTTCCCCTGTACCTTCGCGTCGAATAGGAAAATAACCTCGAACTCAATAGGTTACTACAATCACTACAACATCAAACGTATTCGCTCGAGCGTGTTCTTAGCAAACTATAGACTATTACATCCGCCTCGGGCAAATTATTACTTTCGTTCCTCACTCAGTCACTCTCCCCAAACCAGACACCATACAGGTAGTAGCAAGAACATTTCACTCTAACATTTTACTCCTCCCACGCTACCAGTCTACACCGGGAACAAATACACAACGGATAATTTCACACAATTTACAACTTATTATTTACGTTAAATATGCCTTCACCTCACCACACAGTAGCATACCTTGCACAGAAAATATAACAGACGCTCCCTACAATACATCTGACTACGTCACTTCCGCCAAAAAATATTTAAGACTTCTACTCTAAGCCTCAACCAGCCACTACAGATCACGATACGCCTGCCAGGTTCACTACCCTTAAACAATTATGCCGATTCCCCTTAACGATCAAACTTTTCTTCAGGTAATATACCGTTCCTGTTCTGCTATTTCCGTTATACATTCATCTACTTCACTTCTTAAAATTGCTGCTACAATCCTAGCGTACTATGTTAAAAAAAACCTGTTACAGATTAAGCGATTGACATTCTATTATTCTTGCTACGTAGCATTTACACGTTAGCGGATAAAAGATTACATTAAACTGAACACAATGACAATCGCAAACACGACGATTTATTCACATGGTGACAAGCAGATAATATTAGACAACTCAGGATTAAAATTGGAACTCAAAGCTTTATTTTTTTAAACAATGGGAAAGAATTTTCCGTGAGTAATATCGGAGAGATCAAATTGTTTATATCACGTATTTCGTCTTATTAATGACAGCGGTAGTACCAGTAAGAGTTAGTCTGCCGTTGGTGCGGAATGACGGTGCGGCCGTAGCAGTAGTACAAATAGTTGTTGTTGAAAGTTCGACGTAAGTGAGTAAGACGACGCGGCCGTAGCAGTAGTGCAAATAGTTGTTGTTGGAAGTTGACGTTAGTAAGACGACGCGGTCGTAGCAGTAGTGCAAATTGTTTTTTGTTGAATGTTTGACGCTGGTAGGACTGGCATGGTCGTAGCAGTAGTACGAATAGTTTCTGATTGGTTGCCGTAGCAGACGCTATGTTTTCGGCGATGTTCGGTGTTGTTATTGTTGAAGGATTAAATATGCTTCTTTTTGTTATTGTTGCTGGAGAAGAACCGAGCGTCACTGTTAAAGTTCTTGGATGATCCGAGATTATTTTCTTCCCCCCCCCCCCTCTTCATAATCTTTCCTTCCTGTATAAGGAAAAAAACTTCTTCACTGGGCCCAGCTGTTTTTATGTGAACATTTTTGGAAACAGTGATCATAGCACATGAACAACCAACACGAAAGCGGTCGGGAATCATGGAAACAAGGCCGACTTGGGTGGCGGTCGCCATGGTAACAAATGCCAGACAGTATGACGGCGTCTTCAGATCAAAACGAGATCTAAAATCATGACATTTTCGTTTAACTCTAACAATTAATAAAAACATTTACGGTTTCCTTATTTACATAAAGTTAAAACAACTTCATTCCAACGAGTCAACATGAAATGCCAGACTGCATTTTTCATTTTACATTATAAATTTTCGTTTTATACGATCACTATTGACTATTCTGATAGAATTTTTAGTCCCCCGTGCTACCGTGTTGACAAATGTTTAACATTAAAAAAAAATCGTTTTAGTAGAATGGGATCGAACGCCAAAAACTGTAACGTCGTAAACACTAACCCACCGATGGGGAATATAATATTAATATGAAAATTAATATAGTTAAACGAAGCCTGTCCGATATATACTGAAAGCAATTTACTTTGATTTCACCAGAAATGTTATTTTTATTTTTTTTTAACACCAGCTCTGTCTGTGATAAGAACCCTTGGAAAATTACAGAGGCCTACATAGCCCCATTAAAATCCACTGAAACACACAAATATAATCAATGTAGGCTGCAGAGCATTACAAATTGTATTCGAATGGGGGGGGGCACTAAAATTACGATTATATGCTTATTTTTGATAATGAAGACTATTCTCTATTTCTTTTTCATGATTGCGATTGAGTCACGTGAGCAAAATGCCGATGTCGACCGGGAAATACGTTACGATTCACCTTCTGGCGAGCAAATGTACGGTCCACCATGTGTAGGGGGGGGGGGCATAACAATAAGTAAAAAAAACATTTTTGTTATAACATTACATGCAGACAATCATCTTTACTTTTAATTGCTTGCTATTTTTTAATTTGAGTCGGGTAAACCAAATCCTTGATTGTGCTTGGTGGCAATAAGTGGCGGCGACAAAAAATGCTGCCCTTATATGTCATAGGATACATGTACACTGTTGAATGGCAGAAAAGAGGATAAAAATTGAAATCCTCTGACATAGATTCAGTTATCAGTGCGGAAATTAAAGATCCAGTGGCAGATCCGGTTTTACATGATTTCATTAGGCACCATATGATTCATGGAAACAGAGGTTTACTATGTCTCAAAGATGGACGCTGCAGTAAGAGCTTGAGTGAAACTCAATCGGATACAAATGGCTACCCACAATATCGACGACTATCTCCTTTAGCTGGAGGTTTTGAGACGACAGTTACCCTACCTACAAACATAACAGTTCCTGTAGATAACCGATGGGTTGTACCACATAATAAACTGCTTCGTGAGATTTTTGATGCACATATCAATGTTGAATATTGCAACAGCATGAAATCAATAAAATACATTTGTAAATATGTAAATAAGGGTAGTGATCAAGCTATCTTCACAATTGAAAGTAATGCTCATGATGAAGTTAAGAGATACGATACGGGACGTTACATAACAACCAATGAAGCCATTTGGAGAATACTTAACTTTCACATACATATACATTATCCCCCCAGTTATTCACCTATCAGTTCATCTAGAAAATCAACAGCGTATATACTTTACTGAAAGTACTGCAGCAGATAGAGTTGCAAATCCACCTTCAACCACTTTAACAATTTAACAGATTTTTTTGCACGTACACTTTTGTACTGAGAAGTTCCAGTTTATTATACCTGGGACACTAAAACTAAGGTCTTCAAGGGACGGTTACAGGGTAAGCCAGTTCCAGGCTATCCGTGCGTTAAAAGAACAGAAGTTTTGGGGCAGGGTATACACTGCATCCAAATCATTTTGACTGCTTCTGTTTGAGAATGCTTCTACACAATGTTAGAGGTTCACAGAGCTTTAATGACCTAAAAACGATCAATGGTCAAGTTATGACTACATTCAGGGATGCATGTAGTGCACATGGACTACTTGAAGATGATACACTACAGGAAGCATCTATATCTGATTCTGCAAACAATTTGAGACATTTCTTTGCTATCATGTACAGTGTCTCATCCAAAACGACTTTGGGATGCACACAAAGAAGCTTTTACTGAAGATTTCCTTCTTAGGAAACGCAATCAACACCCTGAAGTTGATATAACATTTTCAGACGACATCTTCAATATGGCTTTAGTGCATATTGAAGATATGACTTATAAGATGAATGGTAAAACACTGACAAAATTGCGTCTTACCTCACCTAATCGATCTAATACACATCCGGTCATTACTGCATGGACGCGTGAAATTAGTTATCAACCTCATGAGCAAGCACCAATTGTTCGAGATGGTATCGCACAACTAAATAATGAGCAAATTCATATTAAGATGCTGATCCAATTTGTCAAATAGAAAGAGGATCAGATCCAGCTAAAGTTTTACAGAAGAGTTCCTTGATCGTATGGGATGAATGTAACATGGCACATACACAAGCGTTTGAGGCTCTAGATAAAACATTGCGTGATCTCAAGAAACGTGATGTTGTTATGGGTGGCATAACACTTTTATTTTCAGGTGACTTCCGACAAACGCTTCCTATTGTTCCACTTGGAAGTCCCGCTGACGAGCTTAATGCTTGCATTCAATTGTCATATTTGTGAAAGTACATTAAGACTGTAACGTTATTTACAAACATACGTGTACATCTCAATAGTGACCCAATGGCTGGTGAGTTTGCCTCCCTACTCCTAAAAATAGGTGATAGCAAGCGTGCAACAAACAACAATGGCATGATTGTTATTACTCCAGGTATTGGCTCAATTGTTTCATCACTCACAGAACTTAGTAGCAAAGTTTATCCAAATATAGCCGAAAACTATGTGCATCCTGAATGGCTAACGGAGAGAGCAATTCTAGCTACTAAAAATGACATGGTACATGTCATCAATCAACAACTACTTGATGAAATTCCAGGTGATGAACAAACTTTCACTTCTGTGGATTCTACTCTCGATGACGACCAGGCTGTACAATACCCTACAGAATTTTTAAATTCATTAGAATTGCCTGGTATGCCAACACACAAATTAAAGCTGAAAACTGTATGCCCAATTATGTTACTCCGGAAACTTGATTCTCTAAGTCTATGTAATGGAACGAGACTGTGTGTTAAACGCATTAAACTTCATGTGATAGAAGCTGTAATACTAACTGGTGTGGCAAGGAGCAAACTGATATTCCTTCCCAGAATACCCATTATTCCGTCGGATTCTGAAATAGAATTTAAAAGGCTTCAGTTCCCAGTTAAACTGTGTTTTGCCATGACAATTAACAAGTCCCAAGGACAATCATTGGTAGTGGTTGGTCTAAACTTGACTTCACCTTGCTTTAGCAATGGGCAGTTTTATGTCGGATGTTCAAGGGTAGGCTCTCCACAATGTCTATACATATTGGCACCAGAAGGTAAAACATCAATCCTATTTTAATTACCTAAATTACTTCCAGTGAAATGATTTATTTTCTGAATCTATTTATTTAACTTAAAAATTAAAATCAGGTTGTTATATTTCCCCGGGCAACGCCGGGACACGGGTCCTGCTAGTTATTTATACTCAGAGATTGCCTTTGATCTTGTACATAGTTTATCAATTGCTCATCCGTTTGAGAAAAAGAGCGAGAGAATAAAAACGAGAGCAGGCGAGAACCAGGGTGGGAAAGATAGACATACAGAAAGACGAATATTCAATGTACAAATAGCGGCGCACGTGTAGAGATTATTTTATTAACGCACACGTTACATCACTGTCCCTGTTTATTATTATACCGACGATAATACAGACGTCTGGTAAACGTCAATAGAAAATGTTTATTTTACAGTTGCCGACGTAATATTAGCAAAGCCGACTAAACATTAAAGGCATGTTACTGACGGTACATTAAAATATACACAAATCACATTAATAAAATATATTGGATAAAAATAATGCAACGTACTATAACAATACAAATGTGCACAAGTTGTTACCGAGACAAAATAAAAGTTTGAATTAATATAATAAACGTACTGAACACATAACTCAATAAATGACGCTACTAATAAATACTCCATATGATGTTTATGAAGTACTTACCTTCAAGTGACATGTGTCAAACGCTGAGCAAAATCGGATTATTTGTTTGCAAATTCCCGTTATTTAAATGAAGCTACTGTCGCATATTTTTTAAAACAATGGAAATATCTAAAGTTAATGTGTTTATAAATGTATGCTTTCTGATGGGAACAATAATGTTCACTGTCCGAAATAACGGTAAAGAGGTGGTCTTCTGATTTTAAATGCGGGCGTGAAGACACAAATGATACATAATGTCCAGGTCGCCTAAATTCGGCAGTAGTTCCGAGAAAAAAAACACATTAAAGAAGTCTTCTAAGTCGTTTGGGACGATCAGAAATTAAAGTTGCGTGATATAGTAAAGAAGTTTAAGATATAAGTCGGCAATGTATTGACTAATTTGCATGGATATTTGTTAGTGAAAAAGTTGTGTTGAAAGTGAGTGTCGTGTTTGTACACATTTGATAAAAAAACAACAAGGCGTCGACAATTCAGAACGTTGTTCACAAAAACAAAAAGGTAAATGTGTGCTAATTTCTGACAATTAGTGAAACAATGAATGACACTTCACTCCAGAGATAAATCAGCAGTCAGCTGAGTGGGAAGAAACAGGTGAAAACCGTCCAAACCGACCAACGACGCCAACATTAACAGTAAAGGTTCCGGCCTAAATATTTTAGTATTAATAAAGTATTTTGTTAATGGATTAGCTGAACAAAAGAACACGTTATCAAGTGCGCATATTATATAACATTATTTGTGCGTTTGAAGAACGAGATCGACAAAAAACTGTCACAAATGACAAAGAGCTATTTCACCAAGATAGTGTAACATGTCACTAAGGCGTATTTTGAAAACAAAGTAAAATCGTTCAACAGTAAAGGCATCACATTGTTAAAGAAACGTTAGAATCAGTGTATCACCCTTGTGGCAGACTATGTTAATGAATTAAGTTGAATTTGCGTAAAAGTTGTTTTATTCGTGGTGACATACATATATAAGGCCTCGGTCTTATGATCAATGTGGTACAGTAATTTCAACTGTGATGATACGCCCCTACGAGAAAACAGAATCAGACATACAAAATATCAGAAATACAGCTAGATACGCCTCACTTATGTATTAAAATGCTTCAATACAGTGTTTCAATAGATCAAGAGTAGTGCTTGTTTGTATTGGGTTAGTAGGAAAATGTTCCATTTGTTATGAAGATAAAGAGATTATGTGTTATATTTCATGCGAAATGAACGAAAATATATTAGCTTCTTCTGATGAGAACGATATATAATTATATCTGCCAATTTTGAATACTGTCATCTGAGTGTGATGTAAGGAAATATTAATTGATTTAATACAATTCATTCATTGGCATCTGAAAATAATTTAGTTTACCGTAATGCAATATTCTATGCATATATATTCAGATACAAGAAATAAAAATACCAATTAAACAGTAATGTATATATATATATATATATATATATATATATATATATATATATATTAGAGAGAGAGAGAGATGTATTATTTAATGTAGGGCGACATAATGTATGTAAGGGAATTAACAGTCTCTGAAGCCCGTAGGAAATGCAATTACCATTAATTTTGACATAGCTATTATCGCTAACAATTCAGACATTTTTTTAGAAGAATGTGTAAACGATAAAGACATTACGCATTTTAAGATACCACCTTCGTAGCTTGGTGGTAAAGAGCATATAGTCGAGGTTTCGAACCTTGTCATAGTCAGACATGTGGATAAGCCGCAGTAACGGTGAAGCATGTGTCCGTGTATAACAATTGTATCGAATATATAAACATATATATATATATATATATATATGTATATATATAAAAACATACACATATATATATATATATATTATATATATATATGTATCTATATATAGGTATATATACATATACGTTTATTTATATATATATATATATATATATATGTATTTATATATAGGTATAAATATATATATATATACGTATATATATATACATATACGTATATATATATATGTGTTTATATATATGTATATATGCATATATATACATATACGTATATATATATATATATTTATATATACACATATCCGTGTATATATATATATATGTATATATATATATTTATATGTAGGTGTATATATATATATGTATGTGTATTTATATATGCTTATATATGTACATATATACACACACACATATATATATATATATATATATATATATATATACAATCAAATAATATTAGACGCACTGCCATTATCATCTATAGTGAGGATTTTTTAATAATTTATATTATAAGAGAGGAATAAAGAACCACGAGAAGAGGAACTAAAATGAATCACATCGTAACTTTCTTTTTTTTCCTCATGAGGATGTTTTTTTTTTCTAAACGAGTATTGAGAAAAAATGGAGGTAAAAAAAGTAAATAAAATTACCAAGACGTCTTTTAATCGATTCTTTTCAAGGTAATCGTCGACTACGAGGGGTAACCACATTAAAAAACGTGGTCAAAATACCATAACTAATTATTGAGGGTATGAAAAATAAAATAAAAATGAATAAAGATTATATATATATATACATATATATACATATATATATATATATTCACGTCCATAGATATAGAGAGCGACATAATGTATGCAAGTGAGTTAACTTTATTAGTCGACGAATTTCTGAATTTTTCGAAACTCGTCCTACACATAAAATATTTATCATAAATAGATGAAAAATTTGTTCTTTTATGTCATTAAACACGTAGAATAATTATTAAAATACATAAAAATAATACAGTAAATGAAATCAAATTTGTAGAATAAATACCAATTATAAGAAGAAAAAATATTTTAATTGAAATTAGAAAGGTAACATTTAGAGAAAGGTCTAACTCCAAAAAGAGTGAGTACTGATCCTTAAAAAATAACTGCTTAACAAAAACATAATCTATTAAACAACAATATTTAAATGAATGTAGACGAAATATGTTTTCTTTTATCAGAAATATATTTATATCAAACCAACTTACCTCTTCCTAATTCAATTATATACTAAAATATATTTACATGCCGTATATATAGTCAGAGAAAACTTGACTAAACACTCTACAAGCTACACATTATTTGCATATTTATTTTTTAAGGTTGTCAATAAATTCATATTTAGTACTATTCACTTATAATTTGATGCTGCTATTCTATCATATATACGAACAACTTTTCTTTATATTAATTTCTTAATCATTAGCAGTAGTATTATTATTTTAAACGATTTAATTAATTAACATTTAAATTTTAAATCATAACTTACGTTTCATTATTTGTTTTCGGGCAGTTACGCTTTCGCACGCATATACTTACACATAGAAACAACCTCGAAAAAGTTTGGAATAATTGGTTTAAAAAAATAAAATTTGCATTAAACGCAATAATTACCAAAGGGGTTCTGTTAATAATTAAATGCATACGTTTATTATTTTTTTAATAAATTAATTGTTGTTGTTCTTATTCCTATTTCCTTCGTCCTACGAACGCAGAGTAAGGCACAATGTCAATATTTAACGTGGGAGAATCCAGCTCCTCGAAAATAGGCACTCTCCCTAAGTTAGAAGAATATCTCCTTCACTGACAGACAACATGAACACTAAGTGCCTATTCACTACAGATACTAAATTTTGCTCTTCGCCAAAATACCAAGGAGTTAACATGTTGGTAGTGATGATGATGATGATGATGATGATAATGATGATGATGATGATGATCATGATGATCATGATGATCATGATGATCATGATCATGATCATGATGAGAATAATGATGATGAGGAGGAGGAGGACGAGGATGATAACTTACAAATTTGTCATAGAAAAAACAACTCTAATATTTCTAAATTACAAAAAAAGTATTTTATTTGATATTCATTACGTAGTTTTTTTTGTTTTCATAATAAAGGTGAAAAGTACTAAGTACCCACTTTGAATTACTCAGTTATATAAAATCGTTTTTTTTACCAATCGACGTTCCACCCTTATGTTTATTCATTTCATTATATAATCAGTGTTAATGGGGAATTCATTTTCATTTTTATGTTAAAACAAAATCAAATTCATCGACGTTGAATATCTTAAAGACGATATCATTTCACTTGTTTGTTGTTTTTTTCCTTAAAAACAAACATTGACGATGTTCATTCACAGTGTATGTCCCCCACATTAGAATATATCAAATAACACTACGAGAATCATAATTTTGTTGGTGTCTTTTAAAGTACGAAAATGTCAAATGAAAATTATTTATTTGGTATATGTAAAGAAGACTACATCCTTAGTAATTGCCACTTAGAGGGCGGGTAGTTATTGCTAGTATACTAATAAAATACGGGGCAACAAAACCAGTTTATATAAAACACTAACATTCTACCATAATAAAGTGCATTCAATAACAAAAATATAGATATATGTTTGAAAATATACTCCATAAAATATTGAATAAAAATGAAGTAAATCTTCGTTATAGTTGCACCGTAAACTTAGAAATGAGTATCAAAGAAGAGAATGATAAAATTCCTTGGCCTAACCTTCACAGGTAACATGAATTGAAACACATACATTGAAGACATTGCCAAGGCTGCCGCAAAGAAGGTTGGCTCCTACTACCGTGCTAGTGGACTCCTTACACCTGACATTATCCTGTATCTCTACAAAGCCACCATTCGCCCATGCATGGAGTATTGTTGCCACATCTGGGCTGGTGCATCATCTACTAGTCTCTTCCTCCTTGACAAAGTCCAAAAAAGAGTAGTCAACCTAATAGGCCCCTCACTGTCAGCTAAGCTCCAGCCCCTGTCCCATCGCCGCAATGTGGCATCCTTGTGTTTGTTTTACAAATACTTCAATGGATTATGCTCCGATGAGTTGGCTACTCTGGTGCCCTCTCGACGTAAATTCACTAGACTAACTCGACATTCTACTAAATCTCATTCCTACACTGTGGAGGTCCCCAGATGCCGGAGAGCATTCTACTCAAATAGCTTCTTTCCTCGTGCTGCTGGCCTCTGGAACTCCCTCCTTGCCCCCTGTTTCCCCGACAGTACTGACATGCAGAAATTTAAAACTAACGTAAACAGACATCTCGCTGCTCAGATCCCAATTTAAGCTGAACCACCAATCCTTCTCCCCTTTTCCTTTTTCGCAGTAGCCCCTAACGTTTACAGTGGCGTCCTGCCTTGTTTGGGGTGAAACATGTAAAAGAAAAAAAAAAAAAACGTATAGATGGACGGTGTAAACAGAATGCGATAAAGTAGTTTCATGTTTTTTATGATTAAATGAGGAACAATTCAGTTTTAAAATCAATTTAGTATTACACATGTAATCTGAAATTTGTAAGTATGCTAGAATAATCGGAATTTTACCAAAATGGAACCGAAAGTATTGTATTTGGTTCATAGACAAACACTGTATTAAAACGTACGTGTCTCCTATTGCTACTGCGTATCAAATTGGTGTTAACTCTAAATCGTTCTCAATGTAATAATCCTTTAAGAATACAGATGCATAAATTTCGTGTGAATCAGATGTATCTAGTGTTGGAATTCGTTACCCCGATATATTTCTTTTCAGAATTATTTATGGAAAGACATCTGTTACTTACGAGAGGGGCAACGTGAAGGTTGCCAACATTCCAAAGTGAGAGTGGTACTGTGTAACCGACTGGATTCGAACTAGGAACACCAAGATCGTCAGTCCGTTACGTTATCTACTAAACCACCGTCATTAATGAAAATACTTATATATATATATATATATATATATATATATATATATATATATTTTTTTTTTTTTTTATTTTTTTTTTTTAAATACAGATTTTAATCAGACATGGACCAGTGGTTTCTGACAAGAAACGGGTTGAATTCCCGATTCCGTCGTCTTCAGCATAGTCTGAAATAGTAAATGATGGAATTTCCTCAAAAAACATCTAACTGTTATGAAACGCTATGTACACCGAATTTTGAAATGGAGAGCCGACGATAAACGCTTAGGTCAGAAAAAGCCGTTAAAAGATTCTATATTTAGAAGTAAAGCAAGAAAGAAAA
>OY744525.1:32909768-32922268 GCA_963556195.1 Sepiola atlantica
ATATATATATATATATATATATATATATATATATATATATATATAATTTTGTCAACTGCTATATTTATTAGATAGAGTGTTCACTATCGGTGATAGAGTTTACGTAGATCGAAGTGTGTACACATAACAGTCAAAACTAATAGTACACTACCTGCGCATCAAACATTCGAACTCCCTAGCCTAACATTCACGGGTAACATGTATTAGAAGTCATATATAGTAAATGCTTCTAAGTCTGCTCCCAAGAAGGTCGGCTCTCTCTACCGGGCTAGTAAACTTGTCAAACCTGCCAGTATTCGATATCTCTCCAAATAAACTATTACCCCTAGTATGTAGTATTGTTGCAAAACTCGGCTTGTGAATCAACCACCTGTCCCTCCATCGAATATAGGGTTCCAAAAGCGCCTTTCATAGCAGAGGTGCGTCTACCAACCTCCAGTCCCCGTTTCATCGTCGCAATGTTGTTGTGCTTATTTTAAAAGTACTTCATAGGCATGTGCTTCGAATAACTTGATTCACTTGTGTCCTTCGACGTAAATAACCGACAATCAGTAAAATCGCAGTCTTATTCACTGTTGAGGTCCGCATATGCCAGGAAGATCTCTACTTTAATAGTTTCTTTCATCGAACTGCTTGCATTTGGAATTCGCTTCCTCACCATTTATTTACATATATATAAATATATATATATATATATATATATATATATATATATATATATATATATATATTATATATTATATAATATATATATATATATATATATTATATAGTATATATATTATATTAATAGTATATCTATATATGTATATATAGTATATATATTATATAAAAGTGCGTCGTCCCTGTATAGTCCACCGTGTACATGTCCGAAGTCAATTTTTAATTCTCTTAATAAGTACAATCCTACAAGGTCAATAACCTGGGCAGAGTCCAGAGCTCACATAGTGGTATCAAAATTATTGGGCGTATCATTCCTAGTATATACTTTATTGTCAAATTCTTATAGGGACCTCCTGGCAAAAATTATTAGTTTGATCCTAAAAGACTTAGAGATCAAACTAATAATTTTGCCCAGGATTACACACAAAATGGCAATACAAACGGACAAATACTGCACTACCCAAGAAAACGAAAACATATATACATAGACCGACAAAAACTATATTGACAAACTAGCTGACCTTCAAGAACATAGTAAAATAAAGAATTAGAAGAAAGAATAGTATTTGGTTTAATGCACCCTATAACTGCAATGTGAAAACAAGTATCGCTAAGGAATTCATCAAAATTGTAGATAACTCATTCAAGCACCCGCATGAATACATTACTAGTTCAAATAAAAACTCTATTAAAATGTCCGACTCCACAATGCCCAATATAGCACAAACCATCATCACATCTAATAACGAAAAACATGAATCTGCCCAGCTACCAGCACCTACTATATACCCTACTAATAATTGTAATTGCCAGAAATCTAGAGAATGCCTGTTAAATGGCAATTACATACAAAGTAACGTCATATATGCTTGTACTGTTAAACTATTCCCCCAAAACACCATCATGCAAACAGACACTAACATACAAATTATCCCCTCATCCTATAGCTCTACACATCCCCAAATCTTTGTACCAAACGACACCTTAAATAACATCTCGTACACTAACCAACAACCCCCGCTAACTAAAAATAACCTTGAACTCACCCCTCAAATTATATCATATTCTCCACCTAACAATGCGAACTTAACTTTGGCCTAGACCTTGAACATACACACCCATAATAGTCCCGATACTATGAATAACGCAACTACTATAATAACAATCCCATACAAAATACACTTTTACATTCGGCAAGTGCTTTCCCCATCCAGGCCCGAATCTCAAACTATATCAACTTTTTCAAACACAATAATAACAATGGCACAAACACTTCTGTATCCAATTTAATAAAACACCTTAACAGTAAAAACACTCCCTACATTGGGCAATATTAAAAACGTGTAAATCCTACACTCTACGAGCCGCTTTCTGCCAACAATGTACATTAGAAACATGCATGATAGCTACAGCAGCTAAAAGCAAACATATTATTAACTCTAAAAATGAACTGATCTCAAATTGCAGGCACAAGCGAAAATTTAAATACATAAATTTCATTACTCCATCTGACACCCCTCCTCCCAGCCAACAATCTCCTCTCTAACATTAGACTAATTCTGAAATTCTATAATTTGTTAATTTTTTAATTCTTAACTTTTCCATACTTACAAATAACCATCCCAATACAATAACGTATCATCTCTTGTACACCTAATAATTATATTAACCCATAACACTTAATGTAAATTGAGAACTGATATTATTCTTCTCTACTCCACTAATCCTTAACCGCTTTTACTTCAACATTATGATTCCTATTTCCCTTTTTTTCAATTATTGGCCAACCCTCGTACACACTCATCCATTGCTTTCTCATCTCCCTTGTACTCATTCCATCAACTCTGTATACGCTTAGCTCTACCGACAATATTATTCTCATATATTCGACTTCTCTCACCTTCAAACTACACTCCCTGGTAACTCCTATAATGATCCATTTGCTCCCCCTTAAAAATCTATTTATAATTTCAACACACAAGAGCTTCACTTAGGTAACAAAATTCAATCCAATCCTACCCCATAATCCTTGTACTAGAAATCAATTGTTGCAAGCAGACTAACGCTGTACCCAATCCCAACTTCAGTTATACATGAAAGTTTATTTTTTAGACATGCGTTTAATATTTAACTAACTGGGAATTCTTTAAAGTCTTTATACATCAAACACTGAAACACTAGTTTTTGTCCGAATTATTGGATATTAAACACGTAAATTCCAGATTTCCATTCATTTGACACCTTATCAACGGAAATTTACCAACTGGACTTACCCCATATTATTTCACACGCACACTCTCCATTACTTAATATTTTTTTCAAATTTTGAATTTTGGCTTTTCCACTGCCAACTTATCCATCTATGCAATTCCTCTGATGATGAGACTGTAATCTTTGAAAAGCCTTGATTTAAGGAAAGAATTATAAACATATTTTACCGAGTACTCCTTGCATTAAACAATCGAAGTTAAAATAGATTTGTCATGCGTATATGTTTATCCCTCTTCTTTCATTTATGTTTATAATCGCTGTATATCGTATATTAAGCTAAAACCATTTCACTATAGGTTATATCTACTAAAAGTATACTTTTAGTTTAATGTATATATATATATACATATATATATATATATATATATATATATATATATATATATATATATATATATATTAGAGAGAATCGTGAACACGTTTGCTTCATGATTAGAGTTATATTTCAACTGAAAACCATACGCTCACAAGTTTGAAAAGAAGTATTATAATAGTGAATAAAAAGCTGTTCGCCATTTTCAAGAACTCTGCTCACAGAAGGCTTAAAGAAAGGAATCCTTCCTGAAAATTTTCTTACAGACTATTCCCAAAAACGAAACAAAAACTGAAATTCGGAATAGTGTTCCTTGATTTGTAAATCGTCCAATAAAATTGGCACGAATTTGTAAGTTGCATGTTTATTTATTTTTATTTATTCTCAGTATTTTATTAACTATTATTATACGTTTCCAATTTGAGCGCTTATGATTTTCTGTTGACTTATTACACCTATATATATATATATATATATATATATATATATATATATATAGTAATCCAGGTAGGGTAAAAATTCACAGGGTAGAAATCCAAAGGGAATCAAACCGGGCTTATAAAAGAGTGCTCAATAAAAATATAGAGCTGTATTGTTAATGCTTTTATTCAAACATGTAAAAGGTCTGCTGCACTGGCATGTCGATGTTATCGATCTACAACTATCAAGAGCGGAGGTCTCATCAGGCAGAAAGATTTTTATGATCCAACCCGGTCGCTGAATTCCAGGAAGAATGGAGTCAAGCAAAGAAGAGTGAAAAGAAATAAAAGTCATATGACCGATTTTAAAAATATATTTTCCGTTAGAAATTCATATTTTCATTTTTTCACCCAACGCTGAGCTGGGTAGAGGGGGGGGGGGCGAGGAACAGAAAAAGAAAAAGAAAGAAAAATATATTGGCCGTTAGAATAGTTAAATTTACAGCTATTGGTATTTTTATTTTTATCCAACGCTGAGTTAGGGTAGGGGGGTTCGAAGGAAAAGAAAAAGAAAGGGAAAGGGAAGAGGGGTAGAGAGGGGTAAGGGGTGAGTGTCTATAGCCATTTAGGATTTATCGCGGGCTGAGAAGGGTTAATGTAAGATTTAATTTAAATTAAATTCATATTTTTATTTTTATCCAACGCTGAGCTGGAGAAGAGTGGACCGACGGAAAGGAAACAAGAGGGAAAGAGAAGAGAAAGAAAGAGAGAGAAAGGAGGTGTTAAGAGTGTATGTCTGTAACAATTTAAGAAAGTTGTCGTGGGTTGATGTGTCTGTTTCCTGTACACGGCATTGTTTTAATCTATTTCAATGCAGACGTATAACGGTTACACGACAAAAAGCCTAAAGGGATATTTAGTTTAAATTATTATTAGTGATACATTTATGACCTTAGTATTAATAAATTATGCTGTTATATTTTGATCAATTGGAATTTAATTTCAATTATTTTGATGAATAAGTAAATGTATTTTACTTCTAAATAATATTTAGCAGATAATTAATAAAACATAGTGTTAATTACCTTTATTTTTAGTAAGAGTCATATATAGATTAATGACAGTAGTATTAATAGATTTAAGTCTAGATAATAATGAGTTAAAATATAGTGGGGATTATTCTTAGTAAGAATCGTATATAAGTTTATGACATTGATATTGATGGATTTTACTATTATATTTAGTTTTAATTATGTTGGAGTATGAATACATGTATTTCGATTATAAATGATAGTTAGTAATGAATTAATAAAACATATTGGTAATTGCTTTCATTTTTAGTGGAATTCATATATGGATTAATGGCAGTGGTATAAATAAATGTTATTATTCGTTGTAATTGTATTACTAATGGTGAAGGTAACACCTGGTGTAAGATTAAAGATAATATTGGCGGTAAGGTGTTCTAGTTAAAGTTGTTAACACAAGTTATGGTCTCTGGGTGGGGGGGACTAGAAATGGTGGGGGCCAGTAATCTTTTGTAAAGTGAGCAGTATATAATTTGTAAAAATGATTCTGGTAATATGTAGTTGATTTTTGTGGGATTTTATGAGCTGGATGTTGAACGCATACACGTACTCGTGCATACATATAAATACACATATGTATATGTATACACATACATTCATACATGAACTCATACTCATACACACATACACGAACACACAGATACACATGTATGTGTACACATGTATACGTATACATACCTCTATACTGTTATAAAAGTCGCTCAGACACTAGACGGCTTTTGTCATTTACATGATCCCTTCCTTTTAAACTACAATTAAATTCATATTTACAAATATACACTCATAACTGCTATTATCAAATTTACATATGTATTTACAATATTTTCCGAAAAGTGATATTAATAAAAATTATTCATACAATTAATTAATGTCATTTCCTTCAGAAACCAGCGTGTTTTTCAAACCATACTTTCAATGGCGAGTACTGTTAAAATTGCAAAGTCATCCTTTCGAAAGTGACGTCATTTTCAGAGGATGTTTTTCACATTATCATTCTCAATTTCCATTACATTGTTAAGACAAGGTGTTTTACTGTAAATTAAAGTTAAACAAGGCATATCCCAGCTATTAGTAAATGGGCAACCATTTTGGAAAAATAAATTATTGACTCATCCTTCCGGTTCTTCCGGAAGTGACGTCATTGTGAGAGGATTTTTTCACATTATCATACTTTAATTTCATTACTGTGTTAAGACAAGGTGTTTTGTAGTAAATTGAAGTTAAGCAACAAATATCTCGGCCGTTACTAAATTGGTAACCATTTTGGAAGAATAACAAAACGTGTTCTTTGATATGACGTAGGCGCCTTCAATAGCATATTTAAACATAAGTTCTTTGATATGACCGAGGCGCCTCCTAATTTTTTTTAACTATGTATGGGGGAGAGTAAAAATATGTGTTTAGGGGGGGATCAAAGTTTTAATTTTTTTATTTTAACCGAAAATATGTATGAGGGTAAAAAAAAAATTGGGGGGGGGCTAAAAAACCATTTTTTCTTCGTTTTACTAACTAAAAATATTACTATGTATGCGGGAGGGTAAAAAAAAATTTTGGAGGAGGGGGTAAAAAAATGTTTTTCGAACTGAAAATATCACTATGTATTGGAGGAGGATAAAAAAAAGGGAAGGGTAAAATTTTATTTTTTTTTAACTAAAAATATTTCTATTCAGGGGGGGGGGGGAAATTGGGGGGGGGGGGGGCGAGATTTTTTTCTTTATTATTAACTAAAAATATTCTTGGTCCGAAACAAAGAAAATCAAAGTCTAACAACCCAAGAAATATGACTGGGGCTCCATCGGTTTACGGGTGAGCGTTCATTTCTGACGCGGCAGCCTAGTCAAAATAGACGACTGTAGCGATGCTATTTTGGCAAATAATAATAATAATAATAATAATAATAATAATAATAATAATAATAATAATAATAATAATGGAATAGTGTTGTGTCTATATTAAAAGTGAATGTAATTATTTCCTTTTTGTATTATTATCAGCTATCATTAAGATTACGTCTCTATTTTTTTCTTATGAATATCAAATGTCCACATGTTATTATTCTTTCCTTTTTTATCAGTTATTATTAAGATTAGGCGCTTTCATTTTTGCTCGTATGAATTAATTCGTAAATATTATCGTTGAATCAGACCGGCCACACAAGCGTTCACTTTTATTATATAGATTTCATTTAATCCTGAATGTTCGACCAGTGTTATTTTTGTTTACGATAATTCTTTGGAGAAGAAAATAAATTCAAAATGGACGCTAAACAGACTGAGGAGGAAATTATATTTTCTGATATATTGATTTAATTTATTTAAGTTACGGTTTAAAAAAACAATTTTATTAAAATTCAATTCGAATATTAAAATTTCGTTGACTTTTATACCATCTATTAGGAAAATGGTTAGAAAAAAGTCAAGAAAGACCACGAGTAGGAGTAGGTGTAATGTCTCTGTCTCTTATTCCGTGACAAAAAATTGACAAGACAAGTAATCAAAAATGGAAAACTCCGAAAGAAAAAAGTTTAATATTGCTATCCTGTCATTGTGTTCAGTTGTGTTGAATTGCCCCTCACTGCTAGAGTTAAACTTACCGGATTAAGAAAGGCGCGAGTAGGGACGGCAAAACCGTTTCCTCATTAGAAACAACCCCATCCCAGAGGTACCCTATTTAAAGAATGTTATTTGAATCTACGTACAGATGTGTACCAGTCAATCAAATACACATAACTGCCAAAAATTACGTGTAAAATTTCAATAAAGTTGTCTTCTTTTAAATCTATAATCGAGGTAGAATGTAAGCTGCTCCTGAGAAATTTCGAAGTAGCATACTATATACAAGACTGGCCAAAAGGCAAAACGTGTAGCTAAGCATTGAAGTATGGATTACAGTAACTGTGAAAAACAGTATTTAAAAGTTTAGTCTCTGGGAGTAGCTTTAAGAAAAGGTACAATTTGACACCGTATGAAAGAAACGTATATTCTGCCGTATGACGAACCTCACCTACGTTCTGTTGGTTCGAGATCGCTTCGAGGCAGCAGAAAATAGTGCATGTTTTAAGTTGACTTTTTCTATATTTATTTGTGTATTTTGTGTATTTTTACATTTTTAAATATTTTTCGAACTGTTTTGCGTAAATTCATATAAAGTTTGTTAATATATATATATTAACAAACTTTATATGTAGACAGGCGGTTATATAAGCCTGACGCTTCCCTGCGGAGATAAAACACCTCTGTGTAGCTTAACTGCTATAAATATATTTTCATATTTTATATATATATATATATATATATATATATATATACACATATATATATATACATATATATATATATATACATATATATATACATATATATATATATATATATATACATATATATATACATATATATATATATATATATATATATATATATATATATATATATATATATATATATTTATATTTATATATATATATACTAGCAAACCCCACCGGCCCTTCAGGCAGCAATGATTCGGGGGGGTCGTATTTAAAACATATATATATTTTAAATTAATGAATTCCATAAGTAAAACAACACACTTTGGTAAATAAATATAATTAACGCCCTCAACGAAATAACCCCTATCAGTTTATAATGACTTCCTTCAGATTTATGAAGAGATTACATGTGAACAATGAATACCAAGAAAAACTTGGCGTAAAGAACAAATAAAAACAACAAAAAACTATTAGGGGAGGTTATTAATTTTTGTTGTTTTCCAATTAAACTTTAGTCTTACTGGCAAGGTCCTAAAACCACACGTTATCGCCTAAAAAGGTAGACTCCCCCTAAAAGGTAACGCAAAAATTATATCTCTCATAGCAAAAAGAAAAAAATGGTTAAATGCACTTAATTAAAAGAAAAATAAACACACGTATAGTTAAAAGATATAAGATTTAAAAAATAAAATATGCGGACATTTTCAGATGAACACCAGCGACTACTTCCCTTCACAAAAATATGAAATTCTGCTTTTATCCACGTGTGAACACCCCAGAAGCGGAAAGGAAAAACAAATATTATTTTAGAATTTAGAGTGGGGAATAACTTTCATATATAAATTTTACGTAAATTAACCTATCCATTTCTGAGCAATTCTAACTTTTTAGGCAAGTTAATCATAGTTTACTGCTAGCCTAACATCCCAGTGAAAAGAGTATACCGCCACATTCAATCGCTTAAAAATACCCCACTCCCTAAAAACAAACGCAGCAGATTTACCTACTATAGCAAAAAATGTTGTTGCTGCCCTAAAACGCTAGAATGTATTATAATAGGGATAATTTTATATTAAATTCATATACGAAACTGATCCTCCACTCTAAATTCTAAATTAATTGTTGTTGTTTTTTGTTTTTGTTTTTTCAGAGTGTTAACACGTAATCGCCTAAAAAATAGAATCTACTTTCTTTGTATAAGAGGTTGGGTGATCTAGCGGAGAGTGTTACTCTACAATTTCTACAAAAATATGAATCTATTTTTATAATTTAATCAGATCAGTGTAACAGACACTGTGTAAACATTAAACAATAAGGTTATTATTTAATTTTACAAATAAGGCAGTTAATTACCTAATTTAAAAAGTTATATATATATATATATATATATATATATATATATATATATAGGGTGGGCAAAAATAAGGGTCCTATTTTTAAAAATTCATAACTTTTTTATTTATTGATTTTTTAATTTTTTTTTTAGAATAAGTAAAGGACCCCTTCCGAAGCAAGCATGAGCCGTATTAGCCCTAAGGAACGTACCCTCATTTAGAAAACATTATTTTTGCTTAAAAAACTCAAAACAGTGTAAAAAACAATACTTTAGTTTTTGTAAGTTTTAAGAAGTGTTTTTCGGCTAAAATTTGTTTTGTCTATTTCAAAAAATCTCGGAAGAGTCAGTCTACACACACATAAAGTTTGGTGAGTTTAACTTTTATTTTGTGGAAGTTATTCAAATTCAAGTTATTCAAATTTAAAGATAGGACCCTTATTTTGGCCCACCCTATTTCATGTAAAAACTACAAACATCAAATGCCTAAGAAAATTTAAAAAACAACATACATTAAAGTGAAAATGAGAGACGTTTAGAAAATAAAACCGAACGTGTCAAAGATATAAATATGCAAATATGAATAAATATTTTTCTGTAGGTGTTTTGTAAGAGTAAAATGGTTTCGTAATTCAATTAGTTTTAATTATTAGATCACTTCAATTAATTACTGTTTATAATTACAACATTATTTCGTATATAGAGAGATTAATAGGGCAATCAAATACATTAATTTATTGTAACATTTTTTAAAAAAAATATGTAAATTAGATAAATACAGCCCTATGTTTGTGTATTTGCTTGAAAATGCATTGTGTCAACCGATATGTGATTCCAAACCAGTCTAAAATTCCAACAAACTGCAAATAGTCGACAGATCACATAACATGTCCGATCCAAACTTATAATGTTCAAATCCATGTTTCTAATAAGAGTTAATAAAAAACGCGATAAGCTTAAAACTCTGTTCCGTGGGAATGGATTTGCGTAGTCATTTGCTACATCCTCTTTTTTCACTATACGTAAATATATATTATCCTGTATTTGTGGTAGACTTAACACGTGCCTCTTTTTGAGGTGTATTGTTTGTCATTCGTTGTATCTATTTGTTTTAACAATTCTTTAAGTTCTGTATCCCGTTGTTGCTGCTCTATCTGAGAGAAATAGAGTTAATCACTTGTAACATTATATTACTTTCACAATATGTTGAAGTCCGTATTCTCTCGTCGTGATAAGTTTCAAACCATTCTCTCTATGAGGGGAATAAAGTCAGCCATTTGTAGTATTCTCCTTCTTTCATAATACGTTATGAGAATTAAGACTTGCATAGTTTTAATCCTTTTCCTTTCACAATAGGAGAGTAAAAAGATGACCTTGGGTTTACTTTCAACAGCCTCATAACTTTCGCGTCCCTTATTTTGTCCTTTACTCCTCACATTCCATAAGCTATGTTTCTGACAAAAGGGGGAATAATTACTATTTACCGGGTCAGAATATGTCCATCTAACACTTATCGTTGACTAATGTTTTACCTTGAAGCATTTTCAGCTCCTTATATCAAGTGGCTTTTAATATATACAAGTTTTTAAGCAGTTATAGTAAACTATTGATTGGAATAAAAGGAGACCAGTCTGAGAAAAATACAGCGAGGATCTTACCGCTGTCAATCGAACATCAAAAGGATAAACCCATAGTTGTGATGAATGAACAAAATTTCAAATTTATTAATTTAAATTAACATACAATCCGGGATGTGAGTTAAATCATTGTGCTTTTTATTTATTTAGTATGAATTCTTGTTTTTGTTGTTTTAGTATTTATTTTACTTTAGAATGTTGTTTGACTATTTCTCTGTCTGGCTATCGTACAAGATTCCTTTAACTTATTATCTTTTGTTTGTTCCAATTGTTAAACTCAAAGAATTCTATAATGTTATCTTGTAGGATTTTAATAGCTCACAAATAAAATTAGTATCTGACAAACATTTTCATTTGTTATCGTTATCACATTTTATAAGCAATATAATAACTTACACTTTTTAAAAATAAATAGTCAAGCCAAGGAAATATGATGGTATTAAACGTTTTCACTGATCATCGAAAAACTAGGGAATAACTCATACGTTTAATTGAAGAATATAACAATAGTTGGTTGTCCTCCTGGCACAAGTTTTTTTTTCATTTTTCTGCATATATTTGAAAGTGTGCAACTAAATAAATATTAACAACCAAGATAACTTGACTGCATATTAGTTAGAAACAGCTAGTCAATATATATATATATATATATATATATATATATATATATACTTAATTTATACGTCGGTTCGAGTTAATTGCTCTCTTCAGTGTATAAGATCATATTCTCAGACAGTCATGAGGCGCGAGCTTGATTCACATATCCGTCTGTAGGGTCTGCTCCCTTACACTCTACCTTCACGGCCATTTTAAATCAGCACGTGGTACGGAGCATTGAAATTATATTTATGACATTACAGTGTAAAAATTAAGACATACTAGAGAACTCAACAACCTTAATCGGAGTCTTGCTTTATTGCTAAGTGAATGCCTATTTTTAAATATCGCTCAACAGTGCTACACTTTAGTTTTACTTAAATGGGCTTAATAATACTAATATGTGTAAACAAATATTACATTATATTTACCTACAGACGACGTCGTTTCGAGCTAATTGCTCTCTACGTATATATATATATATGGTTTGGACTTCTGTATTCCTCCTACAAATACTAAACGTGAAGAAATATATTCTGAATTTGAAGTCCTTTTTGCTCAACTAGCAAGACTTCAACCTACATCCGACTCTAAGGTTAGCGATCTTAAGGCAAAGTTGAATGACTTCGCACATTCGTATGCGGGTACACCTATTTCGTTTTGTGAATCAAAATGGCGAAGTGAACATTTCCGTACCATCAAAGCACTTCGCAATAATAAATCTTTGGTCATCACAAAACCTGATAAAGGTTCAGGGGTCGTTATACTTAATCATTCTGATTATGTTAATAAAATGACGACCATTCTTGAGGACACCTCTAAATTTATTCAGTTAGGTCAGGTAGATACACATGACTTCACTGTATTTATCGAGACTAAGTTCCAAAAACGTTTAGTTTAATGGGTTAAGAGTTGAGCTCTTCCCACTA
>OY744525.1:32924768-32937268 GCA_963556195.1 Sepiola atlantica
GAAGTTTGCGATAATTGCATCTGTTTCCATACAAAATTCAATTGGTAAAGGCATTACAACGCACAGATTTGCAATCACGCGTAGTTTATGCTGTTCACATTCAGCAATTAGGCAGAGAACAAAATGAGTTCATCCATAAGCTGATAATGAGCGACGAAGCCCATTTTCATCTGAACGGCTTCGTAAATAGGCAAAACTGCAGAATATGGGCCATTGAAAATCCAAGAACCGTTCATCAGCGTGAATTACATCCACTAAAATGTACCGTATTGTGTGGTGTTACCTCGGAAAGAGTGATCGGTCCATATTTCTTTGAAGACAAAGACGGTGACGCGGTGACGATAACTGCACAGCGATATCAACAAATGATTGAATATTTTTAAGGATAGCTGTTCAGGACAACCCAGAAATGTGGTTCCAACAAGATGGAGCTACTGCCCACACTGCCCAACAAAGTATGGCGCTCTTAAGGAGATTGGTTGGCGAGCGCTTAATTAGCAGATTTTTTTATTTTAACTGGCCTTCACGTTCACCGGATTAAACAGCCCCTGACTTTTTCCTTTGTGGGTTATCTTAAGGAAACGGTATATGTGAACAAGCCCTCAACGATTCAAGAGCTTAAAAACAATATCAGACATGAAATCCAAGAACCAGAGCCAGTCATTCTTATGTAATAGAAAATGCCCTAACTAGAGCCCGTCTTCGTGAGGCCGAAAATGGTGGCCATTTAAAGGATATTATTTTTAAAAACTACTGCAACAAAAATATCAAGTACATGTATTATTTATCAGAAAAGCCTAGTAAATTACTTTAAATGTTGTAGTTACTATCACCAAAAAAAACGATGCGCGACTTTTGCACCACCTTACAAACATATATATATATATAGGGGGTGCAAAAGTGGCGCATTGGTTTGTTTAGGTGATAGTAACTACAACATTTAAAGTAATTAAATATATATATATATACATATATATATATATATATACATATACATATACATATACACACACATATATATATCTATATATATATATATATATATATATATATGTGTATATATATAAATTATATAGACCTTGTTACGCGCATCAAAGAGCATGTTGACGGGACTGTACGAAGTTTAAATTGTCTAAACATCAGACAGAACGTAACATATTTTTTTACGAGTAGAAAGTTGCTTCAATTTTACTGATTGACCCGTATAGACTATGTCTATGGCTTATGTTATTGTATTTATAAAAGCTCTTCTTTTTAGTGAGCACTTTTCAAAATTTATTAGTTTTAAGTACATATCAATAATACATTGTAAATTTATCAAGTATATATATATATATATATATGTAAAGGAGTAAGGCTACCAACATTTGTAGAATGTTTTTTTCAACATTTATTTATTATTTTGTTGTTTTACCATTTTATGATTTTATATAACGCGTTTCAAGCGGTGGGTCTGCTTTCATCAGATATGAAAATCCATTTGAGGAAAGGTCTTTCGATTTGAGTAAATGTTGTTTCATTTGAAGAATTTGTTATTGTTTTTGCGCATGCGTAGGTTTGCGGGTGTGTGGGTATCTTTTATTTTTTATTTTTTATTTTTTGCTGCTTCTCTTGGTCAAGTGCGTGTTACCCATCCATGACCCATCGGTCATCCCAGCCTCCTAGGTGCGCCGGATTCCTTTTGAAATTTAATACTTTTTATTGCTTTTTGTCGTCTCCAAGAACGAAGTAGTGTCTGCGAGTGTGTGCGCGCCCGCACGATGCGTGTGGTCTAATCTTGAGTCCTATGAATAGGTGAGCGATACATACACACACACACATAAATACGCACACACAAACACCCACGCGCGCACACACACAGGCGTGTGGTTATAGTGACACAGAGAGGGGGATAAAGGTGGAATTATATACACATACATACATACATACACACACACACACACATATATATATATATATATACATATTCATACGTACACACACACACATATATATATATATATATATATATATATATATATACATATATACACATACATACACACATATACACACATATTTGCAAAAGATAAGTTAATGCAAATGGTCCAAATAGATTTGAACTTGGTTTGGCCGATTTCATAGTCCGGTATTTAATGTGCAAATTTAATGTCTATTGTAAATGATTCATTTAACACAAGTTGCTATTTGACTCATAGCTGTGTAGAAGTGCGCAATAAGAAGTTATGTACTAAGATTATCTTCCTTGAATAAGAATTTTTCAGTCTATAGATAACTATAAATAGTTATTTATGTTTGTACTTAACTAGAGGTGGATAAAGTGTGATCGACCTTATAACAACACACACAACGCCAATTATAACAACACGCACGACACCAATTTTGCCAGAAAACAACACAATCCTCTAAAACACACACAATATATAGAAAGCAATCACTCTTCAAGAACTCCTCAAATCAACGAAACAAACAACACTCATCCTCATTTTTTAGAAACCCCTCCCCGGACAACAATCCCAGATTAGACAGTTTGAAACCCAAAATTATCAATTTATCCACATACACATTTACAAAGGAGGAAATAGAAATACTAAAATTAGGCCTCAAATTCTGCCCAACTCCCAAAAGTAATATCACGGAACTGAGGAAGGACCTTAAAGAATTTGAACGCAAATTTAGACTAATAGAAACACTAAACAATAAAGAAAACAAAACAGATCAGTCATTAGTGAGAAACAAATCAACATATTTCCCTAACAAACACAACAATACGAAAGAACTAAACACCTACTTTGAAAACCTATGGAACATCAACCCTCAGAGTAAAACTAAACCTACTAGTAACCTAACATCTAAACAAAACCAAGCACTAGATAACATCCTAAATAATAATAACATAATTATAAAAGAAGCTGACAAAGGCAGTGCGGTAGTCATCATGGACAAACATTACTATATATCGAAAATTACAGAAGTACTAGAAAACAATGATTACTACAAATCAATTAGCACCAACATTGATAACAACACCATTTCAAAAATCACAAAACTTTGCACAACATACAATAATATACTAACAAAAAAAGAAAAAGATTTCCTAACAAACTTCATGATTAAAACAAACAACTTCTACGGACTACCTAAAATACATAAATCAAATGAGATAAGGAATGCCATCATCACACAGGCATCAGAATATATTAGTGTCCCGAGTCCCAGTGACCTTACATTTAGACCCATAGTAGCAGGACCATCATGCCCAACAAGCAGACTGAGTAACTTAATTGACATATTACTACAACCATTCACCGATCAAGTCAAGAGCTACATAAGAGACGACATACACTTCCTAGGCTCCTTACCACGAATAGTAAATCCCGGGACTAAATTAGTTACATTTGACGTCAGCAGCTTATATAGCAACATTCCCCATGACTTAGGTAAACACGCAATATCACACTGGATGGACAAACACCCACAAACACTACACCACAGATTCACCAAACAATTCATCCTCGACAGCATAGACATTATTCTCAACAACAACTCCTTTGAGTTTAATAACAAAAACTACATCCAGATTCTAGGTACAGCAATGGGAACCAAAATGGCACCAACATATGCCACCCTAACACTGGCCTACCTAGAGAAGATCTTATAGGAAAAGATAGAAGAAATATATGGACAGAATATTCAAACTCTCTTCATAAAATCTTGGAAAAGATACCTGGATGATTGTTTTATCCTCTGGGAACCCACATGGGGGGACATCAATAAATTACACAGCATACTACAGAACCTACACCCCAAGATTAAATTCACCATTGAACACAGTCAAACAGAACTACCCTTCTTAGATGTATTGATTAAAATTAAAAACACTCACATAATCACAGACATCTACCACAAACCCACAGATACCCAACAATATCTCCATTTTAGAAGCCATCACCCCAAAAGCTGCCTAAAATCTATACCCTACTCCCTGGCACGCAGGATCTGTACTATAGTCAGTGACAAAGACCTCCGGATTGTCCGACTGGAGGAACTACGGAAAACTTTAAAAAGAAGAGGATACCCGCTACAAATAATACATAAAGGTATAGAACTAGCAGAAAACATCCCATTAGAACAATTACGAATCCCCAAAAAACGAAACAAAGAACAAATATTAGCATACATCTCTACACACAACACAAACAATCCAGAATTATTCACAGAAATAACAAGAAACCTAACCCTACTCAACCATAACAACAAACTAAACGACATATTAAAAACAACGAAAATAATAAAAAGCAAACGCCAACCGAAAAACCTCAAACAAATGTTAACCTCATCTAAACTCAACCAACACACAACACAAGGGGTCACAAAATGCAACAAGGAAAGATGTGGGGTCTGTGACATAATAATGGAGGGGAACTCATACACATTTAAAAACCCAACACAAACATTCACAATAAAAAAAGACCTTAACTGCACCTCCAAGAACGTTGTCTATGTGCTAGAATGTACAACATGTAATGAGGCTTATATAGGTGCGACGAAAACATTTAATAATAGAGTATCTTTACATAAAAGCAACATTAAAATCAAAGAAAACCGTAAATTATTCGTGTCCTAACATGTGCACTCATGCAGCGGAGGTAAATTCAAAATAATGCCAATTTTCCAAAGCCAAGACTACACTTACTTACTAACACAAGAAAATAACTTCATACTTAAATTTAATCCAACATTAAACAGATCATAACTCTAACAACATGCACTTCGATCACACTTTATCCACCTCTAGTTAAGTACAAACATAAATAACTATTTATAGTTATCTATAGACTGAAAAATTCTTATTCAAGGAAGATAATCTTAGTACATAACTTCTTATTGCGCACTTCTACACAGCTATGAGTCAAATAGCAACTTGTATTAAATGAATCATTTACAATAGACATTAAATTTGCACATTAAATACCGGACTATGAAATCGGCCAAACCAAGTTCAAATCTATTTGGACCATTTGCATTAACTTATCTTTTGCAAATATGTGTGTATATGTGTGTATGTATGTGTATATATGTATATATATATATATATATATATATATATATATATATATATATATATATATATATATGTGTGTGTGTGTGTACGTATGAATATGTATATATATATATATATGTGTGTGTGTGTGTGTATGTATGTATGTATGTGTATATAATTCCACCTTTATCCCCCTCTCTGTGTCACTATAACCACACGCCTGTGTGTGTGCGCGCGTGTGTGTGTGTGTGTGCGTATTTATGTGTGTGTGTGTATGTATCGCTCACCTATTCATAGGACTCAAGATTAGACCACACGCATCGTGCGGGCGCGCACACACTCGCAGACACTACTTCGTTCTTGGAGACGACAAAAAGCAATAAAAAGTATTAAATTTCAAAAGGAATCCGGCGCACCTAGGAGGCTGGGATGACCGATGGGTCATGGATGGGTAACACGCACTTGACCAAGAGAAGCAGCAAAAAATAAAAAATAAAAAATAAAAGATACCCACACACCCGCAAACCTACGCATGCGCAAAAACAATAACAAATTCCTCAAATGAAACAACATTTACTCAAATCGAAAGACATTTCTTCAAATGGATTTTCATATCTGATGAAAGCGGACCCACCGCTTGAAACGCGTTATATCATAAAATGGTAAAACAACAAAATAATAAATAAATGTTGAAAAAAACATTCTACAAATGTTGGTAGCCTTACTCCTTTACATATATACTTTTCTATCGTTGGAACTGCACTAATACTGCACTACCCTCTTTTCTATATATATATATATATATATCCATATATATATATATATATATATATATATATATATATGTAAATATTAGTTATATAAATAAAGATTGGTTATTCACTCCTTACACACATCGAGGTTTCATGCTTATGCAGTCTTGAGTGTAGGGAGTTTATTCACGACCGTCGGTGGGTTCGAACTCAAATAACAAATCGTCACTGATTCGCAGTCAAACGTTTTACCCGACCGCCACGGTCAATTAGCTTGGGAGTTAGGATGAATTTAACTTTGTTAATGCCAATCGGTGGGAATTTACAATGAGCAGTGAATAGTGATCAGCAACAACAAACCGTGTTTTATCTCGCAATGAAGCTAGTGGTACTTCTTGTCATTTAACTATCTCAGAGTGGCCGACCTCATATATATATATATATATATATATATATATATATATATAGAGAGAGAGAGAGAGAGAGAGAGAGAGAGAGAGAGAGGGAGAGAGAGAGAGTGCGAGAGAGAGAGATAACCAACATCTTAGTTGAATATTGCATTGCTTGTGAGTTAGTTTTCTATTTAACTTATAATATTTATATATATATATATATATATATATATATATATATATATATATATATATATATATATATATATATATATATATATGCGTCCACAGGGTAAATACAGTGTTTAAATAAACATGTTCAATAATAAATGGAAGATATATTTACTAAGTCTAATTTTGTATTTATTCATCCAAACATAATTTGGTTACACATATACCGATGTTTCCTTGAGATCTATAAATAGCCAGACTTCTTCATGTATAAGTTTCTACAGCTGTAGAGAAGAGTACTGTTCGAAGAGCTATTACTATTTATATCTCTGAGCGAAAAATGTCTGCAAATGTGTAGAAACATAATTTTTTAATTGATAAACAAAGTTGTAGCTAAAATAATTATAGGTTCCAGAAACTGTGATCGCAGTACCAAATCTCGTACAGGCACTTTTAATGGCGTAGACGGCGAAATACACGTCGGTGCATGATCATTTTATGAATGAAATAATATTTCGACGTCTCTATATATACTTCACCGTAGATGAGTGGCCATTTTTTTCATTGCAAAAAAATATAACATATAACATTTCTGTTTACGCACATATATATATATATATATATATATATATATATATATATATATATATATATATATATATATATATATATGTGTGTGTGTGTGTGAGTGTGGGTGGGTGGGTGTGTGTCGGCGACCCCACGTATCTAATTTCAACATAATCTTTTTTTAACGCTAGATTTCTTAAGAGAATATCACACTTTACAAGTGTCTGTTTGTTTAAAAAACGCACGACATTTTTACTTAATATTGCCCGCCTTAAATTTCAATTGTACTTTGTTTTGCTTGTTCCATATTATTTTATTACCGTTACACCTTAATAGGAAGACAGAAGTGCCAGGACATCCGACAAATTATGGCGTAGTTTTGATTAATAAAATATACTGGGATTGTATATCGTTCACTCTAGATTAGTAACCCTTTTTTCTTATTGCAAAAAAATAACAGATAACATTTCCGTTTACGCATATATATATATATATATATATATATATATATATATATATATATATCAAGGGAGGCGCGAGAGCGCTCTATCCCTTAATAGACTTCAAAAACGGCCTATGCTAGAAATCTCATTTCTTTGATCAATCATAACTCAAAAAGCAATAAACCAAATTAGTTAAAACTTTGCACATTTTTTTTTGATAGGATCTATAAGTGTGTAGAATTTCAGAATCATTAGTCAAGGCAACCCAGAGATCCAGAAAGGTCAGACATGATTTTGTGTCATCCGTGTGTACGTACGTACGTATTGCCACCCTGTAACTCATCAACTATTTGATGGATTCAGCTTATTTTTGGCAGAGATAGAGGTTCTACGGTCTAGTTGATGACATTTTAATTTCAGTTTATCATATACCTTAGTTTTCCAGAAAATTCCAAAAAACCTTAAAAATAACCATTGTATTGAGGCATAGCCTTTACAAAAGTAGTGACATTCCATGATAAATGCCAGTATACTGAAATCATCTGCCCTTAATAGGGTTAAGAGGAAAACGCATATACACTAAATGTACAAAAGCAAGAAAATTCCCAAATGTTTACACTTTTATTGTCACTAAGGGTATGCGAGCTCAACAGGGCTATTTATTTTACTGGTAGGAATTTTTCTTCAGCGTACCTCACACACTTATACTGTAGTGATGTGATAATGAAATGGTTTGGTTAATATGTAGTCATACCCTTAATTAATGACAATAAAAGTGTAAAAATATCGGAATTTCCTTGCTTTTGTACATTTATTGTATATGCATTTTCATCTTAACCCTATTAAGGGCATATGATTTCAGTGTACTGACATTTTTCATGGAATATATATCATAGTTGCATTTAATGACCATAGGAAAGATAAATACATAACACTAATTTTAATTAATTAAAGATGTTTATGTAAGTATATTTTATTGTTTATGTTTAATGCAAATACTACTTCTACAGCAAACCTGCGTTTCACAGCAAAATCGAGAGAAATTCATAGTCTTCATCTTAACCTCGTTTATCACCAGAGAATTGTTTTATTTAATAGTAATTTCAAAGACATGAGAAAGGAAGATGCGAAAAGTTTGAAAAGAGTTTTTGCAAAGGTAACCGCATGTCAAAATACATAGAAAAAATCTCACATGAAAAATTGTGAAAATATAGAGTAATCGACCCCCCCCCCCCAATTCTTATTTTACAACACTGGAAGATAAAATGCACCACTCAGAATATTTAATATTCCTACTAATGCTTAATACTAAACCACTGTTAGTACAAAATATCTCTTCCTCTTTTTCGTTTTCTTTCTCTACATATATATATATATATATATATATATATATATATATATATATATACAGGGTGTTTCAAAAGTCTTGGGAACATAACGATTTTTAATAACTCAAAAACTATTAGGAGTTGAAAAATGAAATTGGTACCGTTGGAAAGGTTAAAGTTGCAAGTTTTGTGGGGAATCTTCAAAGTTGCTCAATATGAGCACCATTCGTCACACGGCAGACATCTAGTCGATAGTCCATTTCCTGCCAAACGCGTTCCAGCATCTTGACGTCAATGGTTCCCACAACTGCCGTTACTCGAAACTTTAGTTCGTCAATATCTCTTGGAAGGGGCGGCACATAGACTTGTTGCTTGACAAAGCCCCAAAGGAAAAAGTCACACGGGGTAAGATCTGGAGACCTAGGAGGCCAGGGCATGAGAACGTCATCACCTCGCCCAGATCTCCCAATCCATCTACCAGGCAGCCTTGTGTTAAGAAACTGCCTTACTCTAAGACTCCAGTGTGGTGGTGCACCATCTTGTTGAAAAATGAAGTCATCAGATTCTGCTTGTTCCAACTGAGCCATTAACCAGTCTTCCAGCATGTTGAGATAGGATTCACCAGTGATAGTTGCCTCTTCAAAGAAGAACGGTCCATAGACACCTTTCTTGGAAATTGCACAAAACACGTTCACTTTTGGTGAATCTCACTCGTGCTCAAGAAGTTCATGAGGATTCTCAGTACCCCATATGCGAGTGTTATGCTTGTTAACTTTGCCATTCAGATGGAAAGTCGCCTCATCGCTAAAAACAAGCCGGTCATCAAAGCCGTTATCTTCCAACTTCTCTTGCATTGCAATGCAAAAGTCACGGCGAAGTGGCTTATCAGTGTCCTTCAACTTTTGGACCAACTTGAGCTTGTGGTACCATTTGCAGTCGCTTCCTTAAGACACGCCAGACAGTTGCTGGAGCAAGCTGAAGTTCCCTGCTGGCTCTTCTCACTGATTTACGGGGGCTCCGCTGAAAGGCTGTCCGAACTTGCTCAACTGCATCTTCTGAAGTTGAAGGGCGACCTGTTCGCTTACTTGGGCACAAACACCAATCTTTCACAAATTTAGCATGCCATCTGACAATGGATTTCCTTTCAGGGGCTTCTTTTTTAAATTTCCTGCGAAATGCACGCTGAACACATGTCCACGATTCAGTCTTTGCAAATTGGAGGACGCAAAATGACTTGTCTTGTTTAGAGAACGCCATTACTGCACCTGGAAAGATAACACGAAAATCCTTAGTATGACCAAAAACTTGATTAAGCAAGCTTTAAAATGGCACCAGTTTCATTTTTCTACCTAGAATAGTTCATGAGATATACGCATTTGTAATGTTCCCAAGACTTTTGAAACACCCTGTATATATACATGAACGTATGTAAATGCATTTTGCTCTCGTCTAATGTAGCATCATGAATTTATTCTACGCATTTCACAGTTTATGCTTTCCTTTTCGTATCACTTGTATTATGTTCCTACCTTCTTCTTTTCTTCTTCTCCTTCTTCTTCTTCTTCTTCTTCTTTTTTTCTTCTTCTCCTTCTTCTTCTTCTTCTTCTTCTTCTTCTTCTTCTCATATCAGTTATCTAGTCTTTGTCTAAAAGTGGGTCTGCCAGGTCGATAGTTTTATTATTTGTTTTCTTTCCGGAAGGTATCAAATGTCTTATTTTCTATAAACCTATAGACAAGATACGGCGAAATGCCTTGAGTCTCCCCCTCCCCCTCTCTCTCCCCCTCTCTCTCTAACTTTCTTTACTTTTATATATCTGCGTTCTCTCTCTTTATATATATATATATATATATATATATATATATATATATATATATATATATAGGTTGAACAAGGTTATCAATGGTATTCAGGATAAATTGAATTCCAAGATAATTTTTCTTTCTTCTTGAATGATTCCAGTATGATAGGCGAAACGAATCGGTCTTCGGTATAATACATCTTTCATCAAAGAATGCCTTCCAGGCATATTCCTGCATAGAAAATCTCTAAGTGTTGAATGAAAAAGAATTGAAAAATATTCAAAACCAACGGATCAATCTAGAGGAATTATGTTGCTGAACGCAAACTTTCATTTCCATGCATTCCACTGTAAGTTGATCAAAACGGCTGAACATTGCATATTAATCTTTAATCTTCAGTGAATGCCATGTTTTTGATCCACTCACTCGGGGTTTTAAAACGAGTCATTGTCAGCGATTCGCAATAATAAGCAGTGTACTCTGGAGTTTCAGTGTCGGATTTCCAGAACAATCCAGCTTCATTCGATAACCGTTGTCAATCACTTTTTGTTTAAGCAACAGCGTTTTACCATTGATTTCACTTAGACAACAACCGTTGACTTTCTCTGGATATTCAGTGTAAATGTGTATTCTAAATATACCAGCACTCATGCGCGACCCTCCACTAAATGTTTGAATGGTACTCTTCCGCCTCGGTCATTTTATCATTCACCGACATTTGTAAAGACCATGGAGAGCTGCTGATTATGTGATTTCTGTCAGTTTCAGTTTACTTAGATTCGTCTTATTTATAGTGTTATTATTATTATTATTAGTAGTAGTAGTAGTAGTAGTAGTAGTATATGTAGTAATTGAAGTAGTAGGCGTTGTAGTAGGTATAGTAGAAGTACTAGTAGTTGTAAATGTTATTCACTAGGAGATCTCCCATAAGGAATTATCAGTGACTACTTATTTGCAATAACAGGTGGGAGTTCCTGGAAACTGGGTGACAATTTTCCCAGACTCTTCTGTACTCTCCATCTCTTATGATATGCGTTACAAATAATTTTGCGTTATCACAATAGCCCAGCACTATGGAATTCTAGTGGCATAAACTTTCCAACATTGCAACACCCTCCGCACTCTTCCAGTCGATGTCTTTCCACTATACTTCTTCTTTTCACAACCACATTATGTGACACAAGCCATGGGTTGTGCAACCACATATGTGCAACCCTCGACTCACAAGTAAATATACACATATACAAATATGTACAACATGTCCATACGCATGTATACGTATGCTATGAACGGGTACAAACGCCTTTAATCTTAAGAAGAAACGTGCATAAAATAGTCACCCAGCGGCCAATCGAAGTTAATTAAAAGTATACACCCAAGTGCCAATAATATCCAATAAATGCACCTAATGGCCAATCAAAGTAAGTTCAGGTAAATCTACCAAATTGCCAATCATGTACAATACAAGCAAAAACTACCCGTCCCCAGGCAGCAATTAATCTAGCTGTAGCTTCATCTACAAACAAAGTAACTGTTTTTTTTAAACATTTTCGTAATTTGGACACAAATCTAAAAAAAAAGGTTATTACCATGGTGTTATTTGATATATTCCAATGTTGAGATTTGATTTTGTTTAAGTATAAAAATAAATTGCCCATAATAAAAGAAATAAATAGAACATTCTCGGCGATTGTAAAGAATAACCAACAGAAAATAAGGATTGAATAAACAAAAACAAATAATCAACAAATAACGGATACCAAAGGCAATAAAGTTACGTTTTTACCGACTTGCCTATTTTCTTTTTTGTTTTAAAGTATTTTAAGCGTTTAGATTGCATTTTAATCATTCGTCCAAATCCGATCGCGTTACGGTTCTATTTGCAAGATGGCGTGAGCGGATGTTCCCGAAGTTTGTTTTTCAAGTAAACAAATAACTGTACCAAACGCCTTAAAATTTACTTTTCTATCTAATGGAAAAGAGAAACGTATATTAAAAAAACC